>OZ018321.1:126981757-127086757 GCA_963969495.1 Ceratothoa steindachneri
TCTCTCTCTCTCCTCTCTCTCTCTCTCTCTTAAACGAGTTTTTTTTAGTTCAGTCTTCACCTTAGGATATACTAATAACGATAACAACGAGTCTATACAGGTCAGACACCCATCACTAAGGAGCCTGGAAGTAAATCCGCAACTAGTAATTGATAAATTAAAGAAAATGAACTCGTACAAGACTCCTGGTCCTGATAAATTTTACCCTAGAATCTTAAAACATGTCCATAATGAGTTAGCAGAGTCACCTGCTCTCATTTTTAACAAATCTCTCGAGCATGGGGTCGTCCCTGATGATTGGAGGAAAGCTAACGTCACACCTATCTTTAAGAAGGGATGTAAAAACCAGGCCAGTAATTACAGACCCATTAGCTTAACCTCAATAGTTGGAAAGTTGCTCGAAACGATCATTAGAGACAAGCTAGTAGAGTTCCTCGAAAACAATAACCTTATACGTGATAGCCAGCATGGTTTTAGGTCTAAGAGATCGTGCTTAACAAACCTAATTGACTTTTACCATAACCTTTTCAACCTATATAACGATACTAAATCATTAGATATAATTTACCTAGATTTCAAAAAGGCATTTGACAAAATTCCACATCAGAAACTCATGAACAAAGTGCGTACGCTAGGAATTAACGGTAATATATACGGATGGATTAGTAGCTGGTTAAAAAACAGGAAGCAGAGAGTGATAATAAATGGCGTGGAATCGGACTGGGTATCTGTTACCAGCGGTGTTCCCCAGGGATCAGTCCTGGGGCCTATTTTATTTACTATATACATCAATGACATAGACGTTGGAATAAATAATATCATATCTAAATTTGCAGATGACACGAAAATAGGTAACTCAGTACTATGCGAAGATGACAGGGCTAGCCTGCAGGCTGATATAAATAAAATTACCGAATGGTCTGAGAAATGGCAAATGCCATTTAATATCGACAAATGCCAAATCCTTCAGTGCGGAACAAAAAACAAAAAATACACCTATACAATGCAAGGCGGCTTAATAAACACAACCCCGCAGGTTAAAGATTTAGGAGTAATAATTACAGAAAACTTAAAAACATCAAACCAATGCGCAGCTGCTGCAAACAAAGCTAACACAGCACTAGGATTTATAAAAAGAAACTTTACTTATAAAAGCGAGGAGATAATTATGCCACTATATAAAAGTATTGTCAGGCCCCATCTCGAATACGCTGTACAGTTCTGGGCCCCTTACTTAATAAAAGACATAGATAAATTAGAAGCTGTACAACACAGAGCGACAAAACTTATCCCGTCAGTACGTAACAAACCTTACCACGAGAGGCTAAAAAAACTCAATCTATTTTCCGTCAGAAAACGAAGACTAAGGGGGCAGCTTATAGAGTGCTTCAAAATACTTAAAGGATTTAACAACGTTAATGCCAATAACTTGTTCACACTGACAGGGGAGTGTCCCACCCGTGGACATGATTCAAAACTTCAGGGTAAAAGAGCCACTATGGATGTAATAAAAAACTTCTTCACTTACTCGATTATTAATGATTGGAATAATTTGCCAAACGCAGTAGTGGACAGCAGAACTATAGATTCATTTAAAATGAGATTAGACAAACACTTAACAAATATTGGAATTGTTTAGCATAAGCTACAAAAAATAAAATAATATTACAAAAATATAACTCTTTCAGGTTTATGTAAGTGGTTTTCATATTCATTTCATTTAATTACTATTCAATGCAAATTTCCTTCAGGTACTGTCTTCTTACACCTGCAAGGTACTTTTCCCAAATTATTTCATGTACGGCTTTTGCCGGAGGGAGTGGAGGGTGGGGAGAGCCTAAAACTTTTCTATCCTTTACTTCTACTATTCTATGTGTAAGTGGCAGTAGATTTAAGGCCAGATCACCTTAGTCTGGGCCGTAAGGCCCGTGTGATCTATGTAACTCTATGTAACTCTCTCTCTCTCCTTAGTGTCAGTGGTTGCACCGACCCGAGGTGACGGGTCCTTGTTACCAGGTTGGCTGCCAGGCCAACTAAAAGCCCCGGGTAGAGTCTCTCAAAGCGAGCACGATATCCCTTGACCGCTCGCCAGAGATCCTGGCCGCTCCGACTTCAGTCATTAAGAGTTAGTAAGGTGCATGAAACTGTTGTCTCCCTGTGCATTCGCCTGGTTGGGAGCCACGGTGCCCAGGGCTCGACAGTCTAGTCGCTACTAGCTGGACGGCAACGCCAAAGCGGATTGCACTCCAAAAGTCCCAAAGCTGAAGGAAGGGTAGGAGGGAGCGACTCGCGCGAGGATAAATCACCACCCCCCAAATTTTTTTCAACAAGTGGTCTACAAGTGATAATAATAATGCCTGGCGCTCAAACACTAAAAAGCGAATGCCCAAAATGCGAAAGCACACGCTGGTGTATTGACTTCCCGGAAGGCAACTTCAGGGACATCGCTCCAACGAGCAGATGCCTCTTCTGCGTTCTGGAGGAGAAGCTCGAGCAGGCGGAGGAAAGGAGGAGGAAGGAGATTGCCCAGATGGAGGAGAGGTACACCGGGCAGATCGCCGACCTTAAGAGCCAGGTCGCCCTCCTAAAGAATGCACTCGACCTCAAGCACTCGAGTGACGACTCGAGCGCTACGGCTGAGGAGAAGACCGCTGAGGGTAGTGGAGGGGACAATGATGGCAGCTACGCAGCCGCCGTCAAGAAACCCCCCAAAACTCCCATCACAGAAGATGAGAAAAAGGAGAGAAAGCGAAAGAAGCAAGAAAGGAAGAAGAATAGAAGGAAGCAGAAAAGGGAATAAGAGAAGATTGAAAAGAAGAAAAAAGAAGAGAGCGAAGCTGTAAACACGAAAGAGAAGGAAAAGAGCACGAAGGCAGATGGCTGGAAGAAGGTGGAGAGGAAGAAGGAGAAAGCGTGCAAGAAACCGGAGGTCACTGTCTATGGTGACTCTCAGGCTCGAGGACTAGAACCGTTCCTGCGTGCACGGCTCCAAAAGAAAGTGGAGGTCAAGTGCCTGCCCGGCAAGGGTAATAAGGCACTGAGAAAGGAGGTGGAGAAGAGTCCCACTACTGACTCTTCAGTAGTTGCCATTCTGGCTAGTGGCAACGACCTCTACTTCCGCAACGGGGGAGCAGGGGCGACAGAACCAATACTCCAGAACGTCATGGGGGCAGTCGACGACTGCGGACTAAAGACGAGGAGGAGGGTCGTTGTCGGGATCCTTCCACGGAGGAGCCTTAACCCCATTACATACCGTCGCAATGAGCTGGTAAACCAGAGGTTGAGAGACCTCTGTACAGCTGAAGGGGTCTTCTTCGCGGACCCTTTCCGGACGTTCTTTGGTAGGAACGACCTCTACGAAAGGGACGGAGCCCACCTGTCGATGAAGGGAAAAGCCATGCTGGCTAACCTCATCCAGGAGACGGTTAACCGCTGCGTCCGGTCTGTTCGGGAAAGGAGGACCGTTCCTGCCGCCAAGCCAAAGGCGGCGGGAAACGGTCGAACTTAGGGAGACCACCAGCCGGGAACTCCCTTAAGGTTCTTCTGTTCAACGCGAGGTCCATCCGGAACAAGTTTCTGGAATTAGTGGCCCTCGTAGCAACGGAAGAACCAGATCTGGTGGCCATCACGGAGTCGTGGATTCGAACCTCTGTTCGTGACTTTGAGGGCGAATTCGCAATCCCGGGCTACCAGATCTTCCACAAAGACCGGCTGGCGAAGGAGGGGGGGCGGAGTGGTGGTGTACGTGAGAAGTGTATTCACGGCAACGAGCAGCACCACCACCGCCCACCAAGAAGTCCTATGCGTGGACTTGGAGCTGGGTACCACCAAGTACAGGACTGTTACAGTTTATAGACCCCCATCCTCGACGGAGGATCAAGACAGGGACCTCTATAATCAACTGAATCAGTTAACTGAAGGCACGGTGAGTATCGTCATGGGGGACTTCAACACTCACGTTGACTGGGCAACCAGAGAAACCCGCAACGACAACATACGGCTCCTTAACTTCGTAAATGAAGGATTCTTCACTCAATGGGTGAGAGAACCAACACGAGGTGCAAACATCCTCGACCTAGTTCTCCCATCCGAGGATGACATCATTGAGGAAGTTAGTGTAGATGAGGAGCTAGGTGGCAGCGACCACCGCCTCATCAGGTTCTGCATTCGAGTCCCAGCTCGCGAAGCAGTAGCTCGTGCTGCAGCCAAGCTGAACTTCAGAAAGGCAAATTTCGCGGGACTTCGTGCTGGCGTGGCAGCGATAGAGGTGGAAGATTATGACAACGTCGAGCAACCATGGAAGAATTTCAAAAACTCATTCATGGCCCTGCAGTCACGATTCATTCCATCAGGACGCGGCCGAGTCGGAGCTACTCAACCCAAGTGGTTCAGCCCCGAAATCGGGAGAACCCTACGGAAGAGAAAAACCGCCTATCGCCAAGCGAAGAACACTGGAGAATTCGAGCACTACAGAAGTCTATGCCGAAGTGTCAAGTCCATGATAAGGGTGGCGAAACGCGCCGAAGAAGTCCGTGTGGCGAGACTCTGCAAAGAGAGCCCCAAGGAATTCTTCGGATACGTAAACAGCCGTAAGCCGACACGTAGACGGATCGGTCCCTTGGTGAAAGAGGATGGTGAGCTAGAGCTCAGTGACGAAGCGAATGCGACCATCCTCAACAAGTACTTCTCGTCAGTTTTCACTGAGGAGAAGAACACCACTCCTGAGCCTCGCGACAAGTACGAAGGCTCAGAGCAATTGGAGAGATTTCACTTCGAAGAGACGACAGTGCGTTCAAAGATCGACGCTTTGAACCGCTACAAGTCGCCAGGGCCCGATGGCTTCTTACCACGGGTGCTGAAGGAAGTGCGAGATGAGGTCTCCCCACATCTCTGCTCGATCTTCAGGAAATCGCTCGAGACTGGATGCGTGCCAAAGGACTTGGCGAGACGCGGAAGTCACCCCCATATTCAAAAAGGGTAACGCGAGCGAGCCATCTAACTACCGGCCGATCAGCCTGACGTCGGTAGTAGGAAAATTGATGGAAAGTATCCTGGTTGACGAAATAACGCAGCACGTCGAGTCCAACCACCTATTGAGGAATTCCCAACACGGGTTCCGGCGGCACAGGTCATGCCTAACGAACCTTTTGGAATTCTTCCACTTCGTGTTCAGCGAGCACGACCGGGAGAAGGCAGTTGATGTCATCTACCTCGACTTGAAGAAGGCCTTCGACAAGGTGCCCCACCGCCGATTGCTGAAAAAGGTTCGAGCGCTAGGCATCGCCGGAGCTGTAGGTGACTGGATCGAAAACTGGCTGCATAGTCAAAGGCAGCGAGTAGTGGTGAACGGGCAAACGTCCGGTTGGCTACCGGTAACAAGCGGCGTTCCCCAAGGCTCCGTGCTGGGCCCCCTACTCTTCATCATCTATGTAAACGACATAGATGATGGCATAACTGCGAGGATTTCCAAATTTGTCGACGATACCAAACTAGGTATGAACGTGGCAGACGCGGAAAACGTCGAGAGACTCCAAGCCGACTTGAGGAAACTCGGGGAGTGGTCAGACAAATGGCAAATGCCGTTCAATGTCGAAAAGTGCAAGGTGATGCACATCGGCCACAGAAATCCCCAAGCCGTCTACAGCCTCAAAAACTCGGCGCTCGAGAGCACAGACATGGAAAAAGACTTGGGAGTCGTGATCACCAGCGACCTCAAGTTTTCCAAGCAGTGCATCGAGGCGGAGAAGAAAGCCCAGAGAATCTTGGGGTATATCAAGCGACAGTTTGGGTATCGGAACAGGGAAATCGTTCTCACTCTCTTTAATTCCCTGGTCCGACCTCACCTGGAGTACGCAGTCCAGTTTTGGAGTCCATCCCTTCGGAAGGACATCGCCCGACTGGAGCGAGTACAAGCCAGGGCGACCAAACTGATCCCCTCGATCAGGCACAAAAGTTACGAAGCCCGCCTAGAAGAACTAAACCTCTTCTCACTGGAAACCCGAAGACGGCGCGGTCAATTAATCGAGGTCTTCAAAATCCTCCGAGGTATTGACCACGTAGGCAACGGGGACATGTTCCAACTAAGCGAGGGCGTAACGAGAAACCACGGCTACAAAATTCAGCTGCCGCGTTATCACCGGGACAGATGCGGGAATTTCTTCAGTTACAGTATCTGCAACGAGTGGAACGCGCTTCCGCCAGAAGTCGTGAACAGCGACTCTGTGGAGCAGTTCAAAAGGCGCCTGGATAAAGTCCTGGTTCGCTGACAGGCTCACGAGTCCCTGACTCGTAACAAGTACCCTCTCGTATGGACCGTAAGGTCTTCTAGGGTACTTCTTTTCCTTGTGACACACACACACACACACTCTCTCTCTCTCTCTCTGTCTCTGTCTCTGTCTCTGTCTCTGTCTCTGTCTCTGTCTCTGTCTCTGTCTCTGTCTCTGTCTCTGTCTCTGTCTCTCTCTCTCTCTCTCTCTATATATATATATATATATATATATATATATATATATATATATATATATATATATATATATAAGTTAACCGTAAATGTTTGAATAAATAGTAATATATAAAGATAAACTAACTAATGTAAGTGTCTTAGTTAATACCAGTAAATATGTAATTGAAGTTTTTAGTTTGTAACTGTAGCTCTATAGGGGCTGGATAACGATTTATTTCTCGTTGATTGGTAGGCTGGGTTATGCGATCAACGAGTTTCCTTAGAATAAAAGAAAATATTGAGCTGGATTCTTTTATTCCTTGGTAAATAGCTAGAACAAGCCTCGAAATAGCGAACGGATATGACAACTTCTTTCTTCTTGATAATCATTGCTAACTCCCTTTTTTCACAAAAATACACCTATATAAATAGTCATTCTATCTACTCATAATTCTACAAAATTCAACCATCAAGATTGAGATACCTTTAATTATCATACTTATGTTCATTTTTTAAATAACAGACCTTAGCGTTAACAAATTGACCAATCAGCTTTTAGACATAAGCACTGCAATAATTGTCCAGTGTCACGAAAGAATTAAAAAGTTAATAACGTTCAAACGTTCGCATGTAAAGAGGGCTGAAATCCATTTTCCGAATGACTTGTTAGTCGTCATACTTTGGATAAAGCAAGCATACTCGGAAGAAGTTATTCGCCGATAAAGCAGCCTGCCTATAAACGTTAATTTTTATTCATTTTTTCCAACGGGGATTTCAAGGAGATTTATAGAGCGCTCATTATTCGACAAATGTCGAACTAATCCCCCCCCCCCTGGGGTAAGGGAGTTAAAGTGAACTGAACTGCCATTAATCTAGCCTCGTCCCAACTATGCCGTTCTCTATGATAAGCATAATTGGGGGCGCCGAGGAAAGCAGGTTTGAGGAATAGACCACTCTAGAACTCTGCGTCAGAGGCACCCGGACAAGGGGTAGGACTACAACTTCCAGGGTTACCCCAGAAGACCTGCCAAGACCATAGGGGAAGGTAACACCCGTCTTTATGTATGCAGGATGCAGTTCTGATACCCAAACCCTCGAGGGGCGGCACCGCCATACAATCACACCTCGTGAGGGGCCCCCGGGTTCACCCATCATCATTTCTTCATCCCTCCAACCGGCAGTTCACGTTCATGGAAACTCGCTTTTAACGGTGAGGTGGTTGCCCCCCTCAAGCACTCTATTTTGAAAGTAAAAAAATTGGACCCACAGAAGAGGACATAAAGATTTGGTATCCAGCCAAAAAAACACAAAGGAACGATCCCACAGTGGTTAACCACCCCTCGGGGGTCCCCTCGGGCAAGATGGCTCAATCTGGGACCAGCCGGGTCCCCCTGCGCGCCATCAGTGGTCACACCAGACCGAGCTGAGATAAAGTCTTTGAAGTCGTCTATGGGCGACTTTAAATGGCCATGATCAGGCTACTAGAGGTCCCCACGGGCTATGTCGCTATATACGAAACCGAAAAAGATGTGGAGGCCATGACGATGGAAGCAGCGGTCCTTCGCGAGCTCGGCCTGCAGCCAGCAATCCCTCCCCAGATCCAAACGCACAGGAGCGTGATCTGCAGGAGATTAGACCCTTGGATTGGGGAGCATTCGAAAGGGGAAATCAAACAAGAGATTGTAAAGAACCATCAATGGGCGAAGGTCACCGAGATTGTCAAATTTAAGAACAAAAGAGACAACTCGGACTATACCCATGTCTTAAAGATCATCTTTGGAGATACATCATGGCCAAGAAAGCGATGTAGTCTGGGCTCCTGCTTTTTAACGCCAGGATCAGCGGGAAGCAGATCGAGAGGGAGTTTCACCCAACCCAATACTGCTTCCGTTGTTACAAAATAGAGGCACACACTACGCGCGAATGTCAGGCGCCCCAAGAGGTATGCTCTAAATGCATTGAACCAGGTCTCCACTGGAAGAACTGCCAGAGCCCTCGCGAGAAGTGCGCGAACTGCTGGCAAGGCCACCGATTTATGGCAATGGCCTGCCCCATGAAAAAAAGAATTAATCAAGAGAAAGCAGCAACAAAGTAAAGAAGAGGCTCAAAAAAAACAAATACAACGTACCCTCGGGTAGCAAAGGCAGCTTAATTCGAGACAGAGAGTAAGAAGAAGAACCCACAAATATTTGGAAGTGCATCTTGTATGCCCACGTCAGAAATCTAACGCAGCCAGGGACATTTGCAAAAGAATTAAACCAGATGCTCGCCAAAAAACGGCATGAACCAGATGTGGTTCCCGGACGATCCCCCATCATGGAATGTCATTCAACTACAACTGGTCCCAAAACAAAGGTCAGAACAGACTCAAGAAGAGAAAAAACAGGAGAAACCTAAGGAGCAGAACAAAAGATCCGATCTGAGAATAGAGGCAAGAAAGGAAAGGGTGGCTGCGGCCAAATCGTTAAATATGCCCAAACCAAATAAGAACCTAGAGAAGAATGAGGAAAGGGAAAATTCGGATTCCACAGACACCTCGGACTTTTCGGACTCAGAGGTCATGCCCAAAGATGGACACCGGAAAAAATGAAAACGGGAGGCCAAAAGACCTCTAGATGCTGACGAGTTTAACCTCTCAATTTACGCATCAGAGCAGTTCCCCTTCCCAAAGGACCGAAATGCCAACAACAAAATATTCGTCGGCATCAAAAAGAAGTACTACAAGTGGGAATTCGATGCCCAGGAAATAGTCGAGGAGGCCCACTTCAATCATAATGTTAAACTCTACAGAGAAACATTTGAAGAACTTACGAGTACCACGAAAGGGAATGGGAAAAAGGGTCCCATCACCAGAAAACACTAGGAGCCAGAAAAAAGAATGGAGAATCCGAACAACAGATTGTAAATTGTGACGCTCAACGTAAATGGATGGGAGGGAAAAGCAGCTGCGTATGGAAACATATTCCGGAGCACGGTATCGAAACAACATCTTGTCAAATAAAGATACCGGGCTACGGAGAGGTCACAAAGAATCATTTTCAAGAAAGGTTTGACGGTGCTGCCGTTGCAATCAAAAGGAATCCCTCGTTCAGGCACCTTCCAGAACAGGAGGAGTCATTCGTGGCGATAGAGCTGCCCACATTAGTGGGCAACCTCGTGATCGCGGCGGCATATCAACCTCCTCGAAGAGCGTACCTGCTCCTCAACAACTTCTACACCCTGTTCGGCCACGGCAGAATGGCATTCTTTGTGGGCGACCTCAACGCCCGATGCCGAACGGCTGGCTATGGTAACATGAACAACAGAGGCCATAATTTGGAAATGATTATGTGATGGAAAAACACGCAGAGGTTAGGACCGGATTTCCCGGCCTATATCGCCTCTCGGGCAGAAACAAAGCCCGACATAATCATGGCAAGTGACATATGCCCATTCAGCTACCATAGGGAGCCAGGACCAACAGTTCCCAGTGACCATATAGAAATCTTGACCACCATCTCACTCGCTCCGATCCAGTTTCCAGTCCCTCTCCGCAAAAGCTACGCTTCGCCCATCTGGGAACGCTACAGAGAAATCCTTGGCGGATTCCAACCAGCTGACCTAAGCGAAGCAACTCTTAGGAGATTGACGGGGAGCTGGAGAGGATAACAGCTCTCATCACTGAGGCTGACCACGAGTGTGTACCTATGACCGGTTAGAAGACTCCTCCACAACCCAGATGGACCGAGGATATGAAAGAGGTCGCTGGGGAGCACAGGGAGGTGTATGAAGAAATCAGAAGAGAGGTAGGAATCGGGAACGAAACTCGCTGCTACGTCACTTGCGTAATGAGCTAAAGCTGGCTATTAACCAACAACAGCCTGAAATCTGGGACAGCCTAATACCCAGGGTAGACAGCGAGGTGACCCCAGATGAATTCTGGCCACTAATAAGGAAATTAAAAGGCCTACCAAGTAGAGGAAAGACCCGCATCAAGGAGGGCGCTGACTACTTGGAGGATCCGGTGGTCCTGGAGGAAAGGTTCAGCACGTTCTGGAAGGAAATCTTCTCAATAACACCTGAGGACGATGCGGAATTCGAAGACCATCTGATTGAAGATCTTAATCAGATTATACATCGAACACACCCACGAGCCTACGTCGACGAAGGGAGGGAGATGGCGGACCATGGTCGACCAATTCCAACTGAAGAGGTCATGGCAGTCGTAAAAAACCTTTAAACAAAAGGCACCAGGCTGGACGGGATTCACTAAAAACAATTTGGTGCATGCCCCCCGGCAGATCATTTTGGGAATCACTAACATCTAATGCTTCCCTGAATACGGGCTACTTCCCCGATGGTTTTAAAATGGCCAAAATCATTTTTATCTCTAAAGGGAAGAAACCCCCCAATCAACTAGTGGACTACAGGCCAATATCCCTCCTTGGGTTTGTAAGCAAAGTCTACGAGAAGCTTCTAGCTAACAGGCTATAAGACCAGCTGGAAGCTCACAGCCTTCAGCAACATGGGTTCCGCAAAAGAAGGAGACTGATACAGCCCTCGCCCTTCTCGCCGAAAAGCTTGCCCGCTGTAAAGCTGAGGGGAAATACGTGGACGTGGTGAAAGGGTCCTCTGTAATTACATCATGGAAAGAAAAAACAAAATTTCGATCGAAGGCAACAGAGAAGCCGAGTTCGAGCTAGAGACGGGTGTTCCACAAGGTAGCTGTCTGAGTCCGCTGTTGCACATTCTGTACACGTTGGACTTACCTGCTCCAGTCAGGAAGGATGTGATGTGCCTGCAGTTTGCAGACGAAAACAACTAACTTTAGTTAGTTGATTTCTCAACTCCTACGATAAAGGTTAGTCACTTTGTTCATTCTGATTTGTTTTCGGGTTTTTTGTTGTTTTTTACAATTTAATATGTTATTTTTGGTTTACTCCAGTAACTTTTAATATGTGATATACAAGTCAGTTTATGTTATAATTTCACTTTCTATTATTTTTTCAAATCACACTGGGTAGTATTATTTAATTCTATATATTGTTATTAGTGTTTTTACTTTAATTTTAATAATTGTCAATTTTATTATTTTAACTTGCCTTCATCTGCTTTTTTAGCCATTATTTAATGCATTCTTTTAACTGTTATCAATTAATGTTCATTCCCCTTCTCATTAGGCGACATAGTCGCTGAAGATGGTCCTAGTAAAGGTCCGAAACGTCCGGCCAATAAATGATTAGTGTAATCACCTGGGTCTTCATATTCCTGCTACATATCAGATTACCAAGGAACAAATCAATTACAAGTATTATATATATATATATATATATAGAGAGAGAGAGAGAGAGAGAGAGAGAGAGATAAAAAGGAGATAACAATAAATAAAAGCATGGTAAAATAAATGAGAAAATAGGAACGAAACACAAGGTCACCAGAGTGACCACCCAGAAAAGTCAGCTAAAACACTGACACTATCGAAAGAGGAAGAAAAAAGGAAGTAGCTTGTGAGATGCCCTCTACACCAGGGCAAACTATAAATATTCTTCACCACTATCTATACCTACAGCACATTTCCCCACTTTTTACATCAAGTTCAAGATCAAATTTTCGGAATTTTTAGACGGCTGAATATTCGATTCATACGCACTGCTGACTACCTACGGATATAGTATTTTTAATGCTTAGTAACGGACTTTGAGCACCGCCTGCATAGAATAGAGCCTATTCTGGAAGTCTTTTGGTGAATTTTGCTTCACCCTTCAAAAGAGAGAATACCATTTGTTTCACCGAGGATTCATAATTCAATGAGGGCTTAAGAACCTCACTGCTCCCGTCCATCGTCCTGCGTGGGAACCTGCTCGGATGTCTGCCATTCATTGATTTCGTCTTAACTCTGCCGGCCACTTGGACTGACATAATTAAGGGCTTATGTGAAAACTGTTTTGAGGACTAGCCCACAGCGGTAGCATAAGTCAGAAATTATCACGAAACTGGGGCATAACTGCGAGTCCCGGACGGAGGAGAGATCCTCATCGCCAACATCATAGAGGGAAGTAACACGTCTCTATGTAGTTGGATGCTGTTATGGGGCAAGTACCCGAGAAGGGGTGGCAAAAATTTAGGGGCCGTTGATTCGACCGCTACTGCATCAAGTCCACCATAATTCATCAATCTTGAGGTTCCCATTCGAGATCCACCCCATCCATCCATCACCCATCATCCTGGCAGCAACCTAGCGCGGGACCAACTGGAAAATGGACGGGAGCGATCTCACTGACGTTTTTGAACTTTTCACTAACCACTACCGCCTTTACCACCTACTCACATGTTTTTTCACTCACAAAATACAAAAGTAGTATGAGGAGTAACCGGTGGGCGAAAGTCCGGGATATAATCAAATTCCGCGAACACACCCGTGTTCAAAATAACGTTCTCCACCACCGACATGGCCAGGAAAGTGACAAGGGACAGGATCTTGGTCTTTAATACGAGAATCCCAGGAGAGAACATACAGCAGGACAGGTTTAATAGCATACAGATGTGCTTTTTATGCTATAAACTAGGACATCACACATCCAGGACCTGCCCGGACAAGAAAAAACTGTGGTGCAGTGAATGCGCCACAGAAGGACATCGGTTCGATAAGTGCGAAAGCACTAAGAAGAAATGTTTCAACTGCCCAAAGCGCCAAATATAATCAAAAGGAAGGAAGAAAAGAAGAAAGCTAACGAGATGACCCACGCAAGCGCCGCCAAGAAGAATGGGGAAGTAAAGACTACACCTGCACAGATGAACATCACAGGAGTTCTGAGTGCAAAGCTTCTGACCTGCATTACTCACGCTAATGCAGTGAAGCCTGGCTGTTACAACCAGGTCCTAAATGCACTCTTAAAGGCCAACAATCTCCATTCAGTGATCATGCCTGCAGACCCTGAATGCTCCAAGGTATTCAAGGAATCAGTCATAAGAAATAACACTGTTAATTCTGGACTGGAGGGGATCATCGAAGCTCCCTCATCGGAGGAATCCGAAGGGGACGAAGAAGAAAAAAAAGCTGAAAAGGAGGAGGGATCCTCCTCTTAAGACAACGACGAAGGCCCCTGCACCCGTACACGAGCTACGAAGAGCAGGTCCAAAACCCCAAGTTCCCCTCCCCCCGAAATAGAAAACCCCTGGGCACAGTAAAACCGCCACGCCAGCCCCCAAGAAGAAATAGAAGAATAAGAAGAAGCATAGGTAAAAACAATTCACCATGTTACGGAACGCACTGAAAGTACTGGAAATTAATACCAACGACTGGGGGACGAAAAGGACACTTTACGGAAATGTATTCAGAGAAATTGATGCAGACATCTTAATTTCGGAACACGGGATCGAGTTGCGTAGTGCAGAAATGAAAATCTGGAACTACGGTGTGATGATCACGAATTATTCGCACGAGCGGTTCGACCGTGCCGCTATTGCAATAAAGAAAGGGATTAAATACAAGCAAATAAGAAATCTAGAAGAATCCTACCTCGCGATTGAGGTCGAACTCGACATAGGAAAGATAGTCATTACTACCGGATATCAACCGCTAAGGAGAGACGTGTTACCAATTCACACACTAACTGGCCTATTTGGCCTAAAAGCTCCCACTATATTAATGGGGGATCTGAACGCCAGATGCCGAGAATCCGGTCACAGGACCTTCAACGATATAGGAAGAAGCCTGGGCCTATTGCTGGAGAGAAATATTGCCCAGCGAATAGGCCCCGACTTCCCCACCTTTGTCAGAGGAGGAAGTTCCACAAAACCAGACATCTGTGTGGCAAATCGTCAGCTGCCGTTCAATTACTACATGGAACCAGTCCAGGTACCATGTAGTGACCATATAAGGATCCTACTCACTATCAACAGGAACCCTATACAAGTTCCAGCTATAGTCAGAAAGAACTACAGAAGAGCAGACTGGACACGGTACGCGCGTCTTTTCAAGGCCTACGATCCGCCCAACTTGGACGAGGCAATTCTCGAGGAGATTGACGAGGCACTCGACGACCTCAATAACCATCTCATCAACGCAAATAGGGCTTGTATCCCTAGATCCGAGTATAGGACCATCTCTACCTACATATGGACCGAATACATGAAAGATTTATACCGTGAGCTGAAATTATTGTATTAAATCAACATCGTGAATGCGTTAGTTCACTCAATACAGCGAGGTAAAGAAGTCGAAGAAGAACTGAACCAGTTTATCCTCGATCAACAATGTAGAAGATGGGAGGATGCGATCGATAGCATCGATCACGAAGCAACTCACAAAAAATTTTGGAAAAAGATCAGAAGTGTCAAAGGATCGACTGGGAAGAAGAAGATCGAACTACAAAAAGAAGACGGAAACATCGAAACGGAAGAAAGATGAAATGAAAAGGGCTATTCCGAAGTTATTGGGAAAAGAAATCTTCAGTATAACTGAGGAGTTTGAAAGCAACATCATAGACGAGCTAAACGACCAAATACACAAGACCTACCCTCACCACCAGGCGGATAGACGCCGAGATTACCGAAGAAGAACTACTCGGCGCGGCTGCTCATTCCGACAAAAAGCCCCAGGACAATCGGGGCTTACAAAGTTAAACTTTGAAAAGGCACCACCCAATGTCATAGAAGGGATGAGAAGGATATTTAACGCCTGGCTGAACAAGGGATACTTTCCAGATGCTTATAAAACGGCTAAGATGATTTTCTTGCCTAAGCACGGAAAGGACCAAACGTTGACGGAGAGCTACCGGCCAATTTCATTTCTAGATTTTGGCGGTAAGCTCTTCAAGAAGATCCTCAACCGAAGACTGGTGTCTCACTTGGAGGAAAACCCCTCTTCAACCCAAATCAATTCGCGTTTAAGAGGAAGCGATGTACGGAGATGGCGATTAATGTCATCTCGGAAAAGCTAGCCCAAGCAAAACGGGAAAGAAGTTACGTGGACATTGTTTGTCGGGGTCTATCAAAGGCGTTTGATAAGGTGTGGCAACGGTGAATGCAGTACAAGATCTTACGACTGATCCTAAGTGAAAACTTAGAAAGAACTCTCTGAGACTATGTCATGGAGAGAGCGGCGTATATCAGTTTAGAGTGCACGGCCGGACCAAAGTTTCTGCTCACTGCGGACCTCCCACAGGGGAGGGAGGGTGCCTGTTCCCCACTCTCTACTTGATTTACACCACTGATGTACCAGCCCCTGTAAGCCCCACTTGCCTCAAAATTAAATTGGCCGATGGTTTCACTCAGATAATCACTTGTCCATGGAGGATTGCGCCTTGGCAAGCTCGTATGACAGCAGCAGAAATTGAAAACCTTAACACCGACGAGGCCCGGTGGAAAATCCGCAAGAACCAAAGAAAAGTTCAAAGTAGTCCCGATAGGCAGGAGACTACTTTACGATGTCAGGGTGAGGGATAGACGATATCCCTACACCACGGATTGCAATGTACTCGGAATGAAGATTACTTCAACCGGGTACAAGAAGCACGTCCAAGAAAGAATCACTAAGGCCACAGCTGCAGTCAAAACTCTATACATGTTCAGAAATCTCTGTGAAAGCAATAAGAAAAAGATCTACAATGCACTTGTAAGATCAAAGCTAATATACCTCACTTCCACCCTTCCGTGTGTCTCGAAGACAGAAAAGAGGAAACGACAAGTGGTGCAGAAAAATGTGTGTACCTAATTATAGGTACATACAGACGAGAAAAAAGACGCCAGGAAGAGATGCACGGGAGGCGGGGTTAAGTCCCATTAACGTTGTCATAGAAGAACGGACAAGAAATATGCAGGAACTGGTTAATCGAGAATTGAACGATAATATCGTCAAAATAATTAACCAGAACAAAAGATGTATATGTCGCGCTAGATTTCCGAGCTCCGCTGGGCTTTTAGCTGGCGGAGCAGAAGTGCCGTTCTACGCATGAGAGTAAGAATGTTTTTATCTAAACCAAGAAACCCGCCCAAGAAAAGAATACATAATTATGAAACCTCACCGATTTCTACAAGAATTCACCGATGAAGGCCCAACTATAACGTAGAAGACATCAAAGAAAAAACAAAAGACACGATTTACACTCAGTACAAGATATCCAAAAATCAAAGACACTAAACATAATACTAAAGTGGTTAAAGTAATTTATTACTACAACAGCAACTGCGCATAACTTAAACCAAGAATATTAATTTTTTGAAGACAAATGGCTTGAACGCCATAATAATGCAAACTATCCCCAAAACAACAAAGGAACCACAAAACAAGAAAATATTTAAAAGCAATAGGACTGATCACCAGGCACTTAGCATCTCTTTGCACCATACCACACTTATCTCTCTTTTCATCACTTGTCTAATTTCAGATATCTGTTCCCACACCCTTTCTTTATCCCCTACCCATACCTACCCACTTAAATTGTTCATATTTCATATTTTCGAATTTTTAAGCGCTCAATCAGAGCTCGGATCCAGCATACGCAACCGAATGTATATTCTCGGTAAAGGAGATTTTTTTTTTTTTAAGGGGCTATCTGGCGACTGCCCAATTGGGCATAAGTCGCCGCAAACAAACAGCCTAGTTAAAGGCTACTTTAAAATAAAAATTTCAAAAGAAAACAACAATAAAGTGATAACAATTAGGAAGCAAACTCCGGCGTCGGGGGGAGGTCCCCCTCCACCCGGCGTAGAGCGTGTACCTAGAAAGAAAACAATAACAATAACAAAACAACAACAACAAAACCTAGTTAAATGAATTTTTTTTTTTTTTATTAAGGGGCTATCTGGCGACTGCCGACTTAGGTATAAGTTGCCGTAAACAAACAGCCTAGTTCTAGGCTACTTCAAAATAATTCAACAGGAAACAACAATAAAAAGAAATAACAATAACAAAGCAATAACAAAAACGATAACAAAAACAACAACAACAATAAAACCGGGTTAAATGAAAGGGAGAAGGCCGGCCTCCCCCCAAAAGTCAATAAGTCCACCAGTCATGGTGCACGCACTCGTCCCGAGTACAAGGGACAGGCGGTAGCGACCCCGCCCATCCCGGTACCGAGACAGGTATCGTGCGCGAAGATCACCCAGACTGGGACATTCGACAAGAATATGCCCAACAGTCTGGGGGACGACGCAGTCGTTGCAATAGGGCGCATGCGAGCGCTCCATCAAGTAGCAATGCGTCACACGAGTGGGTCCGATTCGGAGACGACAGAAAGCGACCTGAAGCTGTCGCGGCATTGGGGGATAGGTCCATGTCAGCATCTACCCTGTGAAATTAGAGGCTGACCAGAGAAAGTTGTGGGAGAGGTTGTATGAAAAGCGACGAAGTAAGGGAGAAATACAGGCTATCTGAAGGAAGGAAGAGAGGCTAAGCTGGGGCCGGACGGAGCGCTGGATCCCGTCAGCACGGCGGCCAGGATGGCAAATCCCCGCGCCCCTTACGGGGTAAAAGAGATAAAGGTTTGGGGAAGCGACATCGATGGCATGAACTCTTCCCTACGAGGTCTTACAAGGAGAATAACAGAAGCTTTAAGTAGCATCGACTCGACAATGTCGCTCTCTGTGACCCGCACGATTTGTGCTCCAAAAATGTCCATCACATTGGCCCTCTACCCGGCACAGGAAGCAACGGTTTCGGAAAGCTCCTTCACCGAGCAAATGCACTGGAATTTTCGTTCCTTTATTTACAAGAGAAAATACTGCATACTGGAGAGTTTAACTTTCCATTTACATAAGAGACAATACTACAAACCTGGAAGTCTATCTTGCCATTTCCGAAAGAGTAATACAAAACGGGAAGTCCATCTTCCTATTTACGAAAGAGAATAATACATACTGGGAAGTTTGTCTTCCCATTTATAAGATTCAATGTGTGAACTGTTTAAACTTTTTAATCGAATGATTTACTTGGTTCGACCCCCCCCCCCCCCCAGTTTATTTAAAATTGTCTAGGCACAATGAAATTATCAGAATATAGTTAACTTTGACGGAAAACCTAAATAATGTAGCTGTTTGACATCGCACTTTGATGCAAAATATACCTTCAAAGTCGAAGATTTTAGCAAAGCCGTTCTTAATTTCTGTATTCATGTTTAAGGTCATTAATTTCTAGAAATCTAAGACTGTAAATATACGTCAATTTAAAGAAGCTTTGCAACTTTTCATATGGGAGGAACAGAGGAGCTAATATACTAATTCCAAGTAATGGTACTGTTATACCTAAGAGGGTCAATCAAGCACTCTGGTAATATGAGTTGCGATCTAAAAAAGTGAGGAAAGATTCGTTGTTGGAACCATTTTTTTTTTTTAAGAGCTCATCTGGCGACTGCCTACATGGGCATTAGTTGCCGTATTAAAACTGGCCTAGTTCTAGGCTACTTTAAAATAAAATTAAAGAAACGAAAAAGACACCCCAAATGGGGGAAAGGGAGCAAGCTCCTGCGTCAGGGGGAGGTCCCCCCGGCGCAGGAGCCTGCAACCTAAAGGAAAAAAACAAACAAATGCAAATAACAAATAAAAAAAACAAACCCTGCTTAAATAATAGGGAGAAGGCCGGCCTCCCCCCAAAAGTAAACAAGTCCACCAGTCGATGTGCACGCACTCGTCCCGAGTACAAGGGACAGGCGGTAGCGACCCCGCCCATCCCGGTAACAGGACAGGTGTCGTGCGCGAAGATCACCCAGACTGGGAGATTCGACAAGAATGTGCCGAACAGTCTGGGGGACTACGCAGTCGTTGCAATAGGGCGCAGGCAAGCGCTCCATCAAATAGCGATGCGTCACACGAGTGTGCCCGATTCGGAGACGACAGAAAGCAACCTGAAGCCGCCGCGGCATTGGGGGATAGGTGCATGGGAACAGTCGGAGCGCAATGGCACGCAAATTTAAGTTCCCTTCGACCGTCTCCCATCTTCTTTGCCAAGCAGTCCGAAGAGCTGCTCGTATTCCTGCCATGTAGTCGGTGTGAGGAAGAGCGAAACGATGGTCCGGTCGCAGAGTCCTCGCGGACTATTTGGCGCCCTCATCGGCGCGCTCATTCCCCGCAATTCCTACATGTCCAGGAACCCAGCAGAAGACTATATCGACATTTGCCCGGCTCGCCAAAACCGTGGCGTCACGGATATCGCGAACCAGGGGATGCGGAGATTCCAATGCCCCGAGAGCACTCAGGGCGCTTTGTGAGTCACTATAGATCACAATCCGGTCTCCGAACCGGGCACGTCGCGTAATCTCCCGTACCGAGTGGTGTATTGCCACCAGCTCGGCCATGAAGACAGACGCAGCGCCTGGTAGAGCCCCGCTGACTTTAAACAGAGGGGATACGGCGTGGAAGCCGACCCCCTCTTGGGACTTGAAGCCATCCGTATACACTGGCACGGTTCCAGCGTGACACGATGTGTGCTAATAAAAAGGTCGAACGCAATAATCCCGGCGCAGTACAAGCTTTGGGAGCAGAGGCGTGGCGACAAATAGCCAAATGTGGTACCCTCAAGGGTGGCGTCCTGGGAAGAACCAGGGGCGCTACCGGCCCGAGAGCTATATCTACATCTCGAAGGAGTTTCTTGGCCCTAAACCCAAAGGGCTTATGGTATGACTGGCGTCTCTCGGCGGCATAGGCACCATCGAGATCAGCTGCGGATGCAGTGAGAGCTGTTGGCGACTGAGAGAGGCGCCGGGCTCGCGCGTACAGGCGAGTGATGCACTGCACGCGGCGCAGAGCGGGTGGCATCTCCCCAGCATCGACCAACAGGCTCTCAATGGGGAAAGTGCGGAAGGCACCAGTCGCAAGGCGAAGGCCGGTGTGGTGGATCGAATCCACCTTCCGCAATAAACGCTCAGCTGCGGATGCATAAAACTCGCATCTGTAGTCGAGCTTCGAGCGAACAAAGGATCGATAAAAAAGTAAGGCAGTAGGCCCATCAGCGCCCCAAGCGCTGAACGTCACGGAACGGAGAATGTCCATGGCGCAGGTATAAGAGACCCTAAGGCTGCGAATATGAGCCTCCCAGGTAAGGCGTCGTTCGAATACAAGACCAAGGAAACGGTGCGACTCAAACACATCCAGGCGCACCCCATTAAGAAACAAATCTGGGTCGGGGTGAAGCCGTGGATCGCAAGAGATATGCACCACCTTAGTCTTGGCCAAGGAAAACGGAAACTAGTGCGCTTCGCCATAGCGAGAGACGCGGTTCAATGCCTGTTGTAGTCGACGCTCCAGAGTTGGCATCTGGGCCGCGCCAAAAGAGATCGAAAGGTCGTCCACGTAGAGCGTAGCGAGAACATCTTCCGGCAGCACCGAGGTGATGCCGTTGATGCCCAAGGCAAAAAGTGTGACACTGAGGACACTTCCCTGCGGGACACCCTCTTTCTGCTCCTTTGGGCCGGAGAGGGCTCCCCCCACCCGTACGCGGAATCAACGATCTCGCAAAAATTCAGATATAAACATTGGGAGGCGTCCCCTCGCCCCCATCGTGTGGAGAGTCTCCATGATACCGTATCGCCGTGCGGTATCATAGGCCTTCTCCAGGTCGAAAAACACCGTAGGGTAGTGCTGTCTACGAAGGAAAGCCTCGAAGACGGCATTTTCCATTCGGAGCAGAGCATCCGACGTGGAGTGGAACTTGGGCGGAAACCGGTCGGAGTAGAATGATCTCTCCCCGGTTTGCGAAAGGCGAGCACAGTAACGATTCACCAGGAGTCTGGGAGAAGACCTTCCACCCAGATCCTGTTAAATAAATCTAAGAGAAAAGCCATGCCTCTCTCACCCAGGTGTCGAAGCATGGCGTACAGGACATCGTCTGGACCATGGGCGGTGTCCACGCACGAAGCCAGACCGGAACGCAACTCACTCACAGTAAACTTGTCGTTGAAGATTCTCCGCCTCTGGAGGTAAAGTCCAGCCGGCGGCCTTCCGCGACATCACGACGTGCATTGAATGCCGGCGGAGCAGCATCACGGTTAGAGAATGCGGAAAAAGCGGTCGCTAAGGATTCCGCCACGGACGCGGGGTCCGAGATTGCGGTCCCATTCTCCTGGAGAACGGGAGGGGGGTTCTGCGAGAACTTGCCCCGAATCCTTTTGACTCGCTTCCACACCTCAGCTAAAGGGGTCTTCCCGTTAAGTGAAGACACGTATGCCCGCCAAGAAGACCGGCGGGCGTGCTTAGAAATATACCGTAACCTAGCCCTAGCCCGACGAAATTCAGCGACAGTGAAATCGTTCGGGCGGCGCTTATAGCGCATGTAGCCATAACGCTTCTGTTTGAGGGCCGTCTCACACTCGGCCGACCACCATGGGAGTGGTTGGCGTGCAAAACGTCCAGACGTCCTAGGAATAGTAGTCAGACCCACGGCGATGAGGTTTTCGGAGAAGAACTCAACGGCCTCATCTACCGACCTAAACTCCTCGACTGAGATAGAGAATTCATTCATTTCCTGAAATGCAGGCCACCGCGCCCGCGCCAAGCACCACCGAGGTGGTCTCTCAGGCGGCAGTTGCCCTGAAAATGATATTTGAATGGGAAAGTGATCACTACCATGGAGGTCATCGACCACCCCCTAATCAAAATCAGGCTGTGCATCCGAAGAGCACAAAGATAAGTCAAGGCAAGAAAATGAAGCGGTTCTCGGACAGTGATGCGTAAACTCATCCACGTTTAGGACACCCATCTCAAGCTCTTCGATCAGATCGGCAAGGACTTGTCCCCTGGGATTTATGGAGTAATCTCCCCAAATAGGACGCCTGCCGTTCAGATCTCCAAGCAAGAGATAGGGACTCAGCAACCGTGCCACGACGCGGCAGAATCCCCCGCGTCGAAGTCAGCTGATGGTGGAATGTACGCAGAAATGATAGTATACCTCCTATTCAGGTGCAGCTGCACAGCCACTGCCTGAAAGAAGGTATCTAGAGAGAAAGGAAGAACCGAGATATCATGCCGGGTGTAAGCCACGCATCCCCCACCCCGGCCATCCCGCGGTGGTGGGGTCGCAAGACCCTTATACCCCGGGAGGGCAGGCAGGGGGCACGCGCCTAGCATGGTCTCCTGCAAAAAGATAGCTAACGGGGAACGGGACGAGACGAGCCTCCGCAGCTCCTCCCAGTTGACCCGGAGTCCACGGCAATTCCATTGAAGGAATATACCCTCCAGGCCTAGCTCGGAGGAGACGCGGGGGCCCTACTCGAACTGAAGACCCTCACGGGAATGGCCGTACGCTTCCCGGGGGCAGAACCCCGGGCGCTGTTGGCCGGACAAAGCGGTGAAGGCGCTGTCGCCTTCAAGGACTTATTGGGGGAGGTTGGGCTCACCATGCGAGTGTTTTCCTCCCTCCGCCTCGAAACCTTAGGCGGGCGTTGCGGCTTGGGAGGCTGGGGGCCCTCTTTTCGAGGAACCACCATCTCCGAGCAACTCGCTCCACCTCAGCGCGTGGGCCAAGGAGCCGAAGCTCCTTTGTTGTTGTCCTCCTTTCGGGGGACAGCTTTAGGAACCCTCGAAGATGGCCTAGCGACCATCTTCAGGGGTGTTGCCTCCTGTGAGCCTAACGACTCGGTGGAGGCGCGTGGCCGTTTCGCTTTACGGGAAACGGTCACGCTGGGTTCATACCCAGCCCCGGCTAGAACCAGGGCTGGGTATGAACCCTTTTTGCCGCCAGCTTTACCAGGGCAGCGCCCAGGTTGGGTAGAGCCCGCAGAAGTGCTCCGAATAGGCGGGGAAACAACCGTACTCGTTGGTCTGGATGGGCCAGGAGCAGAGGGTGCCTTTTTAACTATTGAGGTATATGACGTCCCAGGCAGAGCCGGGCGCGCCAGGACCAAGTCCTTAGCCTCGCGGAATGAGAGTCGATCCTGGGCCTGAACGGCCAGGATTTCTTTCTCAAGGAGATGTGCACCACATTGCTTCGAAGAAGCGGGGTGCGGCTCTCCGCAATTGACACACTTGGCTACAGACGATTTTGGATTTAGCGTCTGCGACCTTGGAGCAATTTACACATACTTCGGGTGACCCCGACTTTGCACGTCTGCATGAGCGATTCGTATGGCAAAAGCGGTGACAGTAATAGCACCACCGCAGGAGTGGCACGAATGCCTTCACGCGGTAGCGGTACGAACCGGCACGCACCGACTTAGGGAGCTTGTCACAGTCGAACGTGACGAAGAGTGTAGGGGTGGGTCTCGAGGCCCCTCCCTGTTTTCTCATCACACGTTCGACCTTGACCGCCCCATGTTCGGCCAGCTGTAGGGTGATGTCCTCAATGGAGTAGTCAACGAGTTCCCTCGCATAAACTACTCCTTTTACAAAGTTCGTGGTAGAGTGCGGCGTCACACTCACCGGGGTGCCATGAAGTGTCCGAAGAGCACTTATCTTGGCCGCCTCATCGGGATTCGCCGCATTCGCCAGAAGGCTTTCGTCCGAGAAACGGGTCACCTTCGGCTCTCTACCAATTGCACTAGCTAATCCTCTCCTCTGATGGATCAAGTTGCCCTTGGCCAACATGGTGCCATCAGTGGAGCGAATACGAGGAAGCGCTTGAAGCCAGCGGGCTCGAAAACGCCAGGTAACCTCTGAATGAGGGGCCGTGATGTCATCTGTGCACTCTTGGTCTTAGTCTTAGTCAGGGGCTCCGCACACGAGGGGGTAGAGGAACCGGATGTGTCGATCTTGGCTTGGTCGCCTACCAGAGTGGCAGCAGACCCATCCGTCCCCGCAGCCCCCGCGGATGGAGAGGAGCCCGGAGTCTTCTTTGTCTTTTTATTTTTTGGAGAGGAGGGCGGGAAATGAACCCGCTTCTCGCCTCCGCCGGTAGAAACCCCCATGCCAGATGGGCCGGCCTCAGCCAGGTCCCTCTCCAAAATGGAGAAGGTCCTGGTAGTCGTAGGGGCACCTGTCGGAGGAGATCCCTCCCCTCCTTGTACTGCCTGGGATTCCTTAGCCGTTTGAGGGGGACCTTGCATAGGGGCGGATTCGGGTTCGGTGCTTGGCGCCGAGCCCGGATTCCCCCCATGGAAGGCCCTACCGTCTGAGGCTGGGTCTCCTCAAGGACCATGTCTATCACAGGAGGGGCCTCCAGTTGGCTATCCGCTCCCAGGACATCGCAGGTCCCCTTGGCAGCGTCAAGTGTCTTTTCTGGGGAGGCACAGGCCTTAACCCCGGCAAGGTTTAATATCCTTGCCAGCAGGTCTTTTGAGGGAAGCGACCGAAGGGGCCTGGCTTCCCCTTTCTTCCTAAAGGGGTTTGCCCTACCGAGCCGCTTCGATGAGGAGCGGCTGGCTAAGGGCTGCCTGCTGGCTTTCTTGGCAGTCCCCTTGGAAAGAAAAGAGGAGACTGCCACTGGAAAAAGGAAGGGGGCCGAAAGCACCTCCAGAGAAGGGGGTGAGGGGGAGTCCCCTGCACCCGTAGGCGATGGAGAGGAGTAAGCCTCCTCTCCGGTTAGAGAAATATAGAGGGTTCCCTGCGCAAGCACAGGGGGAGGGGCCTCCATTTTTTTGCTGGAGCTGCCCGAGGGCGGCTCCTTCGATGTACAAGGGGGAATGGGGAGAGATTTGTTTTTTGGTTGTTTTTTTTCATCCATGGGCATGGCGACCCTATTTGTGCCACGGGACGCAATAGCACGGCGGCCAGGATGGCAAATCGCCGCGCCCCTTTCGGGGCGTTGTTGAACTCAGGTCACTCTCGGATTACATTTCCTATTTGCTAAGCAGCATTTATATAATCCATCTGATTATTAATCTTGGGTTTGTTGCGACTAAACTCAAATTGTTTGTTCTCAATTCCTGGTGCCAAATGGGGACAAGGAAGAAAGGGGCGTGCAAACCAAAGAACACCGTCCCACCGGTGAAACCTGGTGGGGACAATAGGTATATGTACTGTTATAGGGGTATTTATCTTTCTTTTGTAGATCCCAAATTATTTAATCGAACAAGGCTAGATATATCAATTTAAGGCAGTATATATACATATATCTATATAGTCATCATAGCAAGTTAGTGTAAAACCGACGGCTAATATCATATTGGTATCTTTTTTCCGGGTCTCTCAATTTGTTATATATTCGCGTTTACGTTTGGATTCAACCTGTGGATACGTTCACGGTCATAATATATGTAATCATATCTTAGTAACCGTGGCCTTTAGAAACGATCTTCTAACATAACCCATAGCAAAGAATTTTTCCATAAATGTTAAAGTAAATACAAATATTAAGAATATTTTATTTATTAGCCCAAATCGATTGTACCATCGCCCTGTTGACAAACTAGTCGGAATATTTTTTTTCACACAAATATTCTTTTTTGAATCTCATTAGTAACACAATTACCAGTCTTGATTCTAATATTTTTTTCTTTTAGTTCAAATTTAGTATATTTTCCGCTTTGCCCAACATAATCGTCTAAAATATCCACTAATCCATTGGATTAGAGTTCGAGCTTTGAGGCGTCCAGCTATTCTTTACAATGAATTAGGGCTTATTGTAATTCAAAAAGGCCTGCTTGGCGCTTGTATGAGAAGATGACTGATTTTGTTGGAAATAAAAATCTCGCTTTGGGGTAGAGACTAACCTGGTTTAGAGGTCTTTAAATTTGGAAAAATCTACCAATCGTCCTCTCTAAGTGGTATGAGTTGTGAAGCAAATTAATTGCATAAAAATGAAGGCTTAATATAAAATTGCAATCATTTTGGATTTTCTTTCTGATATGACTAATTTATACCTGTTAATTATATGCAAGAGATCACCTCGATGACCAATTTCACAAGTTTAAATACCAGATTAATATAGAGGGGTCAGAAGTATCCTGATGATCATTTAATTCATAACAACTTGTACATTTCTAATAACAAATACCCCAACTAGAATTTAATATGTAGATAAAAAGGTTGCTTTTGACAGTGAAAGTGCTTGCGAGAAAATTATTGAACTGTTTCCAGGGTTATCATGAATAGCCAAAGGAATCTCAACCTGGTTTAGAGGTCTTTAAAATTTGGAAAAATCTACCAACCGTCCTCTCTAAGTGGTATGGGTTGTGAAGCAAATTAATTGCATAAAAATGTAGGATGCTAAAATTCTGTTCACCATGCCGCAAACATGAGTATCATCTCTCTTCATAAAAAGAACAATGGCATAAAATATTCCGAGATCCTATTTTTTCAAAGCAATAGGACCAGAATTTATATTAGGAACTACAAAGTGATCTTGGGATACATTATCATAAATATGGAGGTAGAAATTTGAATCTAGCTAGGTAATTATATTTTCCCTGAATCAAATTCTTCTGCGATTCAATTTCCTTCCAGTTGATGCAAGATCAACTGAAATATTACAAAACGCATCGCAACCATAGCAACCAGCTAAAGCTCAGTTTTTGAAAGAAGTATAGTGAAGTAGATAAAAAAGTCATTCAATTTACATTTGTTTGACACGAGGAAATCTAATCGCGAAATTTATATTGCAAAGTGGTTGTCGAAAATTAAAAATTAAATTGTCATTTCGCTTCTCTCATTCAAAAGGATAAGGACAAAATGCGTAAACCTTTAGCATTTTTTATAAATCTTTCCTGAAAACATGATTTCATGGAACT
The DNA here is from genome assembly GCA_963969495.1 of Ceratothoa steindachneri. NCBI lineage: Eukaryota > Metazoa > Arthropoda > Malacostraca > Isopoda > Cymothoidae > Ceratothoa > Ceratothoa steindachneri. The sequence goes on from OZ018321.1 coordinate 127,008,776, forward strand.
ACCAAAATGCGGTTAGAAGAGCAAATGGTTGTATCAAATAGACCGCTTAACAGGTATAAAAATATTTGTATCAGTCTGACTATTTTGGAGATAGACCATTGCTATTTTAACAGCATTTAATAGGCCCTTCATTGTAGTTTAAATAAAAAGTACCTTAATAATACATTCTAGTGTTAGCGACTGTTTATATGAGGAGTACGATTTCTGAACTAATAATTTGATTTATTTATCTAAATCTCTATTTAATACGTCAAAATGAACCCCAAAACTTACCTTAAATTCCTTGCCTTCTCTCAGTAATGGGCTTATAGGCTCACATGAGAGATTAGGTAGATGAAAGCAACGAAACTATTGTTATTTAGAGTATCATTTGCCTGGTAGCAAAATATTAACTATTCCTAATTCCTTTGTGTTCGTTTAATATTTCATATTTAGCTAGTCAGTGAGAAAGAGGTGAGAGAGAAACTGAAGTTAATTTCAGATAAAATCACATTTATAACTAATATTATCCTTGTTCAAAAAGCAACTTTTTTATATTCATTGATGTTTATGCACATCACCACGATTTATGAGGTGGAAAAGCCGAAATCACAACTGCCTTGACTTAGGGGGCTAGGAAGAATTGCCGTACGGAGGAATAATTTTTATTCCTTGAAATCGTCCAAAAGCATTAGTTCTGAGTTTCCTTCATAAAGTGTCGCAGTATACCTATTCATCTAGTTTGGACCAAGAAATGCCATATTACTATATATAAAGATTTGCTGTCAAGAAACCGCAGTTCTCAAGTTATTCCTTTTTTTAAGCAAATCTTAACCTCTTACTTTTGGGAAAATCGTCATTTAGATGTCAAAAGGCGTCTAATTTAAGATACCTTTTGTCAATGTTGTATAATGCCCACCTCCACTTTAGAACTTCATTATTCTTACAATCTGTTACCAATCTTGCGAGTTATTCTTATCATGTGGCTTTCTATGTTTCTCTGAATTCTCACCAATTCTTGTTTACCTTTTGTTTTCAGCTTCTAAGTTTCACCTCCATAAATTGAGAGTGGCAAGATGCAATGATTATATATTTTACGTTGCAGGTATAGAAGTATGTCCCTTCTCAGGGGCAAATTTGTTCAATTTTTTTTAACATTTTCCATGATCTAATTAATACACACTAGATTTTCTAGGTATTGCTATTTTTGTACTTGTTCTAAAGTTTAATGGTCAATTCTAATTTTTACATCTTCAGCAAAACTTACTTTTTCGTCCTTCTCTACTGCTTGGACTTACTATTCACTTATTTTGCAATTGTTACCAGCATAAAGGTGTCCATTCCTATCATATTGTTTTATTGTTCTTTTCAAGATTGAAATTGTCAGATAATTTCTGTTATATTATTTTTGCAGTTTTCTAATAAGGAATATATCACTTGATCAGTTATTTTATTAAAACTATTTGCTAGTGTAATATGCAAGGTATTTATCTTAATTTTGATATTCCGTTTTAGTGAGTTTGGAAATTAAAATAGGTTTTGGCTCACTCTTATTTTAGTTGTATTTTGATTTTACTATTAATCTGTGATCGTTTCGCCTGTTGAAAGAACTGGTTATTGATGTGATATTAATGAGTTTTTTCCTGTAAAAGATTTTCCAATCTACGAGTATATCTTCTTTTTCCTTCATTTGGAAGGAGGTCAATATCTGAAAAGCTGTTCTTTCTGCGAATCCTACTAATCTCCTTCCATGTTCATTTTCGTCCTCGCCCTCCGAGAATGTTCCTACCAATGACCTGATTGTTCTCCAAACTTTGCTTTGAATCCCTCTTAAATATCTTGAACTAGTTGCTTTCCTTTTATGTGCATGTGGAAACAACAGAGGTATCTCCCTACTATCTATGGTGGGGAAAGTCTTGGCTAAGTTACTCCTCAATCGTTTAATACACCATATATCTGAGGAAATATTGCCCGAGTACCTGTAGAGTAGAGTACCTTGAGTAGTACCTCAGTGCGCGTAGTGTCTTAATCATCTGGTCCTGGAAAAGGAGGAAACCGTTAGGGAAGGACAGCCAAAACACCAATACCGGTCAATTTTGACAGTTGTGGAGTGGAATTCTCCACCTCCCCGAGAAGCAAGTGAAGTACATAAGGGGGAAGGGCAGCACTGCTCAAAGGGGGACATGGGTTCCCCCGCCCCCCAGGACACCAAACGGATCCCCCTCCGTCTGATAGCAGGGAAACAAAAACCTAACAGGCAATCGGTATTTGAAACGGTCATCGGCAAGATCAATATAGAGCTCACCCGTCTCATCGAGACACCGAATGGGTGGGCAGCAGTCTGTTGGAAGAATAAGGACGTGGAGACCCTTGTTTCAGACCAGGCTAAGCAACCCCTCCGCGAGATTGGGCTCGAAGCGGTAGTCCCCTACGAACTACTCGTGAAGCGTGCCGTCATTCTCAAAAGAGTGGATCCCTACTTTGCGGAGAACTCCACGGAAGAGATCAAAGATGAGCTGAACGCCAAACAACCATGGGCAAAAGTAGACAGGGTAGACAAGATAGGAAAGACCCTAATTAAAGTCTACTTCGCCACCATCGAGATGGCTCAGAGAGCGTTAAGGGAAGGCCTCCTGGGCTTCTACCTTCACGTCACTCCAGAACAGAAGAGTATATTTACATAGAAAACTGCCAAATCTGCCTGGCCATCGAGAGTCATTCGACAAGAAACTGCCCTACGAATATACAAACCTGCGCGTCATGCTCCAAAACCGGTCACGGTTGGAGAGATTGCCGCGAGGAACAGCCCAAATGCGTTAAGTGCGGAGGGGAGCATCGGGCTCTGGCCATGAGATGCCCTCTACGCAAGGAAGCCATCAAAAACAAGAGACTGAAACTAAAACAGCAAAAGGAGGAAAAGTCACGAGCAATTTCATATGCAATTTCATCCTCCGGCCGAAAGCAAGGAAATTATGACGATGGTCATAGTCGCCCACCTGGCGAACCTTGCACGTCCCGGCTGCTTCTCGGAGGAACTCAATACAATGTTAAAACACAACGGTGTAAAGAGGAAATTGTGGTTCCCACCGAACCCAGCATCTCATGACGTGCTGAACATCAAGTTCATTGATGACACGCAGTCTGAGAATACCGACGAATCAAGTAAAAAAGAAAATGAACCAACCAACAATCAAGAAGAGGATGGGAGCCAAGAACGTGTAAAAGAAGATAGCGTAGAAGTAAAAAAAGACGCCGAAAGAAAAGAAATCTAAGAAGAAGAGGAGCAACAAACCCCCTAAACAAATAGAAGAGGAGAGTCTGGATGGGGAGTCAGAAGACGATCAGTCTTACTCCGGAGTTCCCCTGACCGAAAAAGTCGATGTCCTAGAAAAGGGACACTTTTTCGACGGGGAACAACTTAAACTAAAAATTTTCGGGACTACCGGATGTAGACCCGAAAAAATGAACTAGACACACTTAGTAAAGGGCATTAGGAACGGCGAGTACAAGTAGACCTTTGAGGGGCCGTGGTCCCCAAAGGAAATGGAAAGCCTCCTATGCAGCGGCACGATGTATATCCCGGAGTCCAGTCGTCACACAGTGAACTCGTCAAACTACAAAAACATAAAGTGGGGTATGATGACCTCGTCAATAAACTAAAAAGTAAGAAGTGACAAAAAGTGTAAAGCGCGCAAATAAATAAATAAAGCAAAAAAGTTTAAAGTGAAAATAATTGATCAAAGTAAATAATTAACTAAACGTGTTAAATAGATGAATAAGCATATAGATAAATGTGACAATTAATGAAAAAATGAATATAAAATAAAATATTCAAGTGTTAAAACAATTTTAACGAGTGAAAATATAGCGGAAAATGTAAATAGGAAATTATAAAATTAAGACTATCAGTCAGTGTAAAAATAAAGTGAATTAAAAGTAAAAATTAAGTAATTATAAAAAGCATAATATGTACTGTGTAAATTATACAGAAGTACATGTCATAAAATAAAATTAAGTGAACCAGTATTTTAAATTCAAATGATTATGTATATAACGTAATAAATCCAAACAGTTATATATAAACCAATAATAGACAGTAGGTAATAAAATAATAATAAAGTGTAAATAAGTTTCCAAAATTAATGTAAATATTAAAACCCAATTAGTGGGTAAAATTAGTGTATGTATTAAAACCCTATTAGTGGGTACAACTTAAAACTGTAAAATAACAAAAAGCTGAGCTCCTGCGTTTATTTCTCCAGGAGAAACCTCTTTATGTATCTTTGCCTTCGACTAAATCTTTCCCCTCCTTAGCTATATTTTTTATTTTTTTCAACGCTTTGACTATATATTTTTTTTTGCATTGTATAAATTTATTTACTTAATGTAAAAACTACTTGTACTCTTTCCAATAAATATATCATCATCAATATTGCCCGAGACCACCGAGTGTGGGTTTAGACCAAATCGCGGAACAGTTGACATGATATTCACAACGAGACAGCTTCAAGAAAAGTGCAGAGAACAGCATAAGGATCTTTTTGTAGGCTTTACAGATCTGTCCAAAGCCTTTGATACTGTCAATAGGGAACTGTTATGGGAAGTACTCCCCAAATTTGGCTGTCCATCAAAATTTATTAATATCTTACGACAGCGTCACGATGGAATGTTTGCTCGCGTCACTGTCGGGGGACAGTGTAAAGCAAGATTGTGTGCTTGCACCTGTGTTATTTAACATGTTTCTTGTCTGTTACCACCTTACTCAAGCAGAATATACAAGATAACAGTAGTGTGAAGATAGCTTACAGGCTTGATGGTAACCTTTTCAACATCACACAATTTCAGGCAGTCACAAAAATTTCATTAGAGACAATCTTAGATCTATAATATGCAGTTGACTGTGCTTTTGTTGCAAATACGCCAGAATCATTACAGGCTACATTAACAGCAGTAACAAATGCTTATAGAAGGATCGGACTCTTTGTCAACACTAACAAAACAGAAATGCTATGTCAATAGGCAAATGGTCCCCCGCACGATCCACCCATTTTCACTATTAACAACACTGACTTAACCAAAACCAATTATTTTAAATACCTCGGAAGCTATCTCTCCTACAACTGCAGCCTGAATAATGAAATCCAACATCGTCTACGGCAATCTTCAGCCTCCTTCGGTAGCTTAAGGAAAAGAGTATGGGAACAATGACCTGAGCTTCAAGACCAAAGTAGCAGTCTACAGGGCAGTATGTATCTCGACTCTAACATACGGATGTGAAGCCTGGACCACATACAGCCACCACATGAAAATGTTGGAGGCCTTCCACATATATTGCCTTCAACGTATTCTGGGAATCACCTGGAGAGATAGGCTGACCCACAACCAAATATTTGAGAGAACTTCAGGTACCATCATAGAGACTATTATTACACAACACCAGCTCAGATGGCTTGGACACGTAATAAGGATGCCAGAAGACCGGCTACCGTGAAAAATACTCTGCAGCCTATTAAACGAAAGTCGACGTTCAGCAGGTGGCCAAAAGAAAAGATACAAAGACAATATTAAGGGAACCTTTAAAGAAAATAAATAAAAACCCAGCAAATCTGGAAGACTTTGCCGCCGATCGACATCATTGGAGGACACTATGCCGTGAGGGGGCAGAAGAACTGGAAGATAGCATTAGACAATCAAGAAATGACTGACATACAAGGGGGCACGCCCGTCAAGCTAACCCTGTACCACCCGACGTGAACTTTACCTATCCTGTCTGCAACAAAGTGCGCAGATCAAGAATAGGACTCTACAGCCATCAACGGAGTCACCGATGATCCCGAGGAGAGCGCCGTCATCGGATATGATGTGCAGCATATAGTGCAGAGAATTAATGTGAGTGAAGTATCCACCACTTCGTCATGAACGCTCTTTATTTTGACAGTTAAAAGATACTGTTTACCGACCGTGGAGATAATCCCCTTCTCTTAGCAGAAGCTTAGATCCGGTGAGGAAATCTCGGATCCAGAGTCTAGCTTATAACAGACAATAGGGCGGTAAAATATGAACCGTATAGCTCTATTAGAAACTAGGGCCTTAATGGTATAGAGAGAAGAAAGCTTGAGGTTGCGAATGTGAGCCTTCCATATGAGACGTTAGCCATGAATAAAACCTAGCCAACAGTGCAAGTCGACAACGTCAAGACGCTTCCCACTTGGAAACTAGTCCAGATCAGAATCATGTTTACGAAGGTAGAATAAATTCACCTCCTTGAATTTGGTCAAATAACGAGAAAGTTGTCCGTGTAGGCATAAAAGAAAACGGTTGTTCAGAGCTTGTTAGGGTAGGAGGTCCAGTATGGGCATCTAAGCTGACGACATCTAACTGCGGACGCCGTCCCCTTTTCCTATGCGCGCAGAGGGAGATATCCTCACCATGTCTATCTCGGGTGGGGCCTCCATTTGGCCATCCTCCCGGGACATCACAGGTCCTATTGGCAGCAGCGTCTTTAGTCTCGTCTTGGGAGGCACAAACCTTGACCGCCGCTCCTGACTTAATGAGACATATGTCACTGATCATATTCATCCAGTTCATTTTGCTTTCAAATGTTGCGATGCATACTCATTATTGGCACGAATACTTCACACATTTCTTTGGTGCCGATACTTGCTGAGTCTTCAGATGAAAATCTATTACATATTCTCTTAATAATGAGAAATGATTGGATTTAGATTAAACAAAACGTGTTCGAAATTAATATATAAGCTACATATATGTAAAATTTATGGAGAATATTACGAGAACTTTGCTACCTATATTTTTTCTTGGACGTGGTACTCGTAGGTTATCAGCATAGTATATTTGGAAACTGAAGAGCTTCTGTTCCTTTAATTTTATGCAGAAATAGCAAGCATCATGGTGGCTCTTCGGCTCTCTCCATATTCTGGGAATAGCAAAGAGCATGGCCCTTCTTGCACCTCTCTCATCTTTCTAAACTAGATCAAGAGCTCTCTCATATCGTATGAAGAGCACTGGCTTTTCTTATTCGTACATGGGAACTCCGAGGTTGAATCTTTCCGCCATCTAGAATTTGGCCTCTCTTACCATTTTATGTGATATATGTTTTGTCCCATTATAATAACCACACACGAAATAAAATGTATCGGAAGAAGTTTTACATCTCCTTGTAACTATACTCAAGACAGCTAAAATTATATCGTATAAAACAATCTGAATCGGATTAAAATACATTAAATTTCGAAAATGTCTAAATCATTCTAGAGCGCGTTTTTTAATAATATAATCAACGTATTTCTGTCAAGGTTAATGATACAGATAAAATAGGAAAGTTTTAAAATAAGAGCAGAAAAATGATTAATTAATTATCAGTAGAGTAGTCATGATAAACATAATTTGGTAAACAATTGTTACGTAGAGTAATTAATTTAGAAATAGAATTGGTAACAGTGACCGTCACCTTGGATATCAGAAAAGAATGATGCGTATCTTGATGTTGGCATTACTGGTATTCTCGGTGTGTAGTGGTGTGGAAAGTAGATCTGTACACTCACAGAACTCTGCCTGCAGAAACTCATTTTCTCTCCCAAAACTGGGTCGTTTGATGTGACCCCTACGCACAGAGGAATTGATGTGTTAGAATCAGTGGTTCCCAACCACTTTGAGGCCACGCCCCACCTAGGCATTTCTAAAATCGTGATGTGCCCCCTTCCCCCTGTGATATTTAACTTTTGTTATTCAAAATTTACTGGTATTCACGAGAAGGAAGCTTAAAAGGCCATTAACTTGGTCTCTAAACAAGCTTCCAGGCAACATGGCATCCATGAAAGAGAAAAATAAAAACGAAATATATGCAGAAATATAAAATATTTTGAATGAAAAGTAAATTCGCCCCTAATCAATAATTGTACTAAGGTAGTGAGTGTTTGACAAATTATTTAAGTAGGCGATCCTTTGGCTGAACCTTGCCACGTATCGCCACCACCTTGCATATAATGTGGATAATCTTTATAATTAAAAATACTAAAATATAAAAATTACATTACTTTTGGCATACAGGGGGTTTGAAAAGAAATACCAATAATGGAAAAGGGTTATATTTCGAATCTTATATTTTCGCCAACGTTTGGGCATAAATGACAATTCTAATGATACAATAAATCTTAGATACATGCACTGCAGACACCCTGTACTTGATATAATAACAAAGAAATTTCTTTTTTTAACGGATCTGTGCATCGCTATATATCAATGTGTGACTTTACTGATTCAAAAAAGGGTAAATTGTTAAAGCGCGAATGGCTGGGACTTCGGTAACAAAAATTGCCGACTTATGTAACGTTTCGAGAGACAATCTCTCTATAATCAAGCTAGCATACCCAAAACAAGGAAAAACTAGCTCTGGGAAGAGTCTCGAGACGGAAAGCGAAATCAAGTGACCGATATCGCAGGGCATTAAAACGCAGGGTCGATAAATAACAAACACGACTACGACGACTGCAGGGCTAAACCAACATCTTACCAACTCAGCATCAACAAAAACAGTTCGTTGAAAGCTCAATGCAGATCGATATCGTAAAGGGCTGCAATTGTCAAACCTTTTATTTCTTCATATTAATGTTGAAAATCGTCTAAAATGAGGTGAATGCCATAATAAGTTGACAATGAACCAGTGGAAGAATGATGTCCTCTCGTAATGCATAGAGGCGGTTCTGTGGTGGTTAGGGGAGGCTATATCGTGGAATTACCTTCGTACTGTGATACCACTGATAGGTAGGATTACTTCAAGAGTATCTGTCACTGGTACAAACAGTTTCCCAAAGGAGGGCGCCATCTTACAGGGCAATAATGTGGCGATTCACAGAGCTAAAATTGTTTACGGCTGCCACGAAGAGTACAGCAGTGATGTAGATCACTTGGATCGACTCACGGCAATCACCAGAACTTAACATTGAACATCTCTGGTGTTTGGCAGCATCAAGTGAGGGAACCAGTTTCCCCGTTATCTCTTAAAAGATTTTGAACAGGTTCAGTTTCAGGAATGGATTGAAATTCCCATAGCCAGTGAGCAAAACGTGTAGAACTACATATTTTCGACGTAATGAAGCAGTATTGCTACCAAGGGAGAAAGAACCATCTAGACATTAACTAATATTTCCATCGTTCGTCCAACGCTGGAATTTCTATCGATTGGAGATTATTCAAATTTGTAAGAAATAGGAGCAAATTAAGACATTCACCATAAATCTTACCCGATTAAATAATTGAATGTCATCGGTGGGATTGCTTTGGAGAGTAAATTTTATCCAATATGGGCTTCAGCTATGATATTACCACTCGTAGAGTAACGACTCAATAAATTGTCGAAAGCAAAATTTTGGTTTTAAAACCGCAGATATAAAAGTTGTAAGATAATTCCAATTGTTGTTTATATATACAGCCTCCGATTCTACGGTTAACTGTACCCTCGCAGCAGGCGGGGCTGTATTTTTGAAACCCTAGCCACCCGGTTGGGTAAGAATAAATGTAGTTGTAGAGTAGTCCCATGATTTAAAAGTGGATAGGAAACAACCACCCGACCCGGAGGCAATCAATCTCCGAGTGGGACTAACCCCACTTGGATGTAATCCGCGTGAAGCTAAGCTGCAACCAAACTCCTACCTCTTAATTGCTGCATGAACTACTATCAAGAGGGGAGGGAAGCTATAAAATTCCGGCAGCATGCAACAGCCTCCCTCCACTCTGACCTGGTTCCCTCAGGACAGTCTGACAGAAGGAGCGGCCCCTCTTAATTGTGGTAACCTTGGCGGGGCCTACCACACAGGCTGTAAGCTCAAAGTCTTTCTCCCTTAATCTCCCAGGCAGTGGAGGAGGCAGAAAATCTCATCTGTGGGAGCAATGCAACAACAACAATCGTTAACTCGAGCCAAAAATTTAACACTTTTTTTCATTTTCAAAATTCAATTTTAGTCTGGGGCGCATCGGAGCTCTTTTAATTATTTTTCTTCAGGAATGGATAAATTCAACTTATCAAGTTCACTAATACCTAGGCAAAATGTTTGTATTCTTGTCTATTCAAATACTTCCATATCCGTCTTTAAAATAATATTAACATTTTTGAAGACTGTTCGAATGATTTAATAATCAAAACTTTGTTTGGTTACTCGAAAAAAAACCCTTTGAAGTTTGGAAAGGGATAAAAAAATGTAATTTTGTAAACTTCTGATCCACAATTCTATTTTCTTCCTAAATGCAGTTAATTTATCTCTGTGGTTGATGAAATGGACATTTGGAGCTTGCAAAGAGGTATGAAAAATGGCAAATGTGAATCAGTAGATCAATTAATGGCATGCTACGTGGACGCCATGCTTCATAGGTAGGCCAGTTTTGTCATAAAACATGATAAATTATGTGAGGTTTTTCAAGTTACTATAGTTATTTTTCTAAAAAAATCCACTAAAGTAATTTTTTTAGGAAATATGTAATGAGATGGAGGCTGAATACAACAAGCTGTTGCATTTTTATCAATGAATGGGCTAACAAAATAACAGATCTTCATTGGACATCAGTTTATCCAATATATTTTAAGTAGGCTATTAAATGAGCATCGATTGCTTAATCAAGTTGCAGAACGAAATTCGAAATTGACTTATTTAATTTATTGTTCACAAATGTCTTTTGACATCACCACAATTCTCCTTCCTACAGTGTTATGGGCAATGAGAACTTTATTTAGTTATTGTGCTTCCAATGTCCCTCCGAATATCGTTTCACCCAAATAAATGGCCGTAAGCAATAGCAAAGTTTCTCCAATAGAAAGAGGCTTCTTTTTACATTTAGCAAATATAGAAACTAAACAGAAAGAGGAGAGGAAAGCTTTAGAATTAGTAGAAGAAAATGTAATGATTGCCAGTTGTTTGTTTTTTTTTGTTGTTTATTGGAATTACATAATTTTCTTTGGAAAAAAAATCGGTGGGTGCGGGGCGTCCAACACAATTTGGGTGTATAGTTTTATTGAGGGTGGGGAGGGTATGCTTTCTCTCGCTAAAACGCAATCCAAAATTAAACACTGTTGATTTTCCTCTCCACGAGCAAATCCAAAAGAGAAGTTAGGTTTCATCATACAATTTTTTTTCAGGTGAAGATTTCTATTTTCTGTTTTTATTCAAACTCGAACTGGAATTAGGTACCTCGTTTTCGTATTAGATTCATCTCTGCTATTTTTAAATTAGTTAATTATTTATCCATCATAATAATGGGGCTGATGACCACTTTCCACTTTTTAAGAGAATACGAGTATATTAAAAAAAAGGCGCAACTAATAATAACCTTCGTCGATCGGTAAAATTGACTGAATGATAACGAGAACCGACACCACTAAATTTAGACCAACGTGAAAATTGCCAAATCTTTTCAGAAGTTTGTTAAGAGTTTCTGAGAAATCTGCAAGTTTCAGCTTTGGTATTTGCTGCTATAGTAAAATAATTAATAAGTGAGTAGCTAAATCCTTATCAGGTTTATAAGTTTCTTATATTAATACATAATTATTTTTTACAAGTTTGGCAATTTGCTGCAACACAACTGTACAAGAATAGACAAAATTTAAACAGCCAGGATTAACTCTAAATATATTTTGATACTTTTATACCAAATTTGCAACTTTTCTAACGTTCAGAGGCTGTGAAAATTTGACGCCTTTTCAAAATTTTGTATAATGTAAATAAGAAATTTGTTACCTTTTGTTTAGGGAAAAATTTGTCACGTTTGCCCTCCCCCCTTCCAAATCTTGCGGCGGCAGCCATGGCTGACTCACTTATCAGAATATCAACTTGCTCGCAACTCCCCTATAAAGGCTACGCGGCCCCCTTGTGGGTCCTGGTAAATCACTCTAGTAGGGGCTAACAACCCCCCCCCCCTCAGGTCAATGTTCGACGACCGACAAATTCGCAGAATGAGTTTCTGAATATCTCGAATGGAATCTTAGGAACGGACATATTTTTATAGCACTGGTAAAAGGTTGGTGTCAAAAGGCGGTGGGGGAGGGGGGAAGGGTATTGAGGCCACTGCTTTTGTCTCTGATGCCTTAGGGCTTGCCAACGAAGAGTATTGTAATTTTTATGTAAATTTCATTATCCAGCCGGAGAGCCTCGTCCGTGATTGGAAAGGACTTTGATCTCTCAAAATAAAGACCCACCAGCTACGTTAATGCAGCCAACGCAGAATTCCACACACTGAGTGCACAAACCAACTCCGTAATGTGAACGAGTGATTACTTACCCAAAAGTCTGTTCGGTGTTAGTAAAGGAATAGCCTGCCCTTCTCCACCTCATCATTGATTCCCTCAAGGGATTACCATCTACTTCACATTCTAAAGTGGCATCTTCCCCCGCGGGAACGTTGACCACGCCGGAGGTGCCTTTGATCCGTGCGGGATCTGGAGGAGACGACAGGATTCGCATCAATAGCCGATTCGACTTGATAAATAAGGATCGCCACAGATCTTTTACCTTCTCATACCTCCGTTAGCTTCAAACATTATCCATTAGGTCCCCATGCATTAACTTCCCATCAAATATTCATTTTATCCCATTTACTAAGACGGTGTGAAGGATAGAATGAAAAAAAAAGAAAATTAAAAAACGTCCCAAACTGTTAAACACGAAGAATGTTTAAAATAAACTGCGAGACAAGTTAAAAGTTAAATCACAAACACGAGACGTAAATCCAGTAATGGAAGAAGCAAGCAACGCACAAGCCCAGGGGGATGAGGATAAAGCCTGCAAAGGAAGGGTAATTTTGCGATAGGGAAAAAGAGCTCAATTCCTCAATTAATCTTTACGGTGTACTAAGACTCCTGGAGGACGGCAATAGATTACTCAATGACAACGATGAGCCAAGCTTCCTTTGTGCCATTTGTGGAAATATATCTAAATACTAGTAGAGTATACAAGTAGTCTTGTTTTCCCTTTTTTTGAGTGTGCAAGGATAATGGAAGAGAATCAATGACAAAGAATTGGATAGAAACTTTTATTAATGCAATAATCTGAAGGTTCAAGATATGGGTGAAAATTCCTTCATAGCAGACTGTCTTTTTTTATCAATTGCCTCATGATATAGGGAATAAAAGCAGCAATAAGTGAGATGAGGAGCTAAAAAAAAATTATCCAAGTGTTCTCTCCTATTTTTTATTTCGAATGTTATTTTTTTAACTTGCATACACGAAATAATAGATTGAAATACATATTTTTGTTTCATCTTGAGAATCGATCGTTTAACATACAAATAAAGGAACAACAGCAATGCAATGCTTACTTACATTGAATATTGAGGTAAACTTTGGCGAGGGTTTCTCCTTGATCGTTTCTCGCCCTCAGTTCCAATTCGCCACCATCGGCCACACTCGCATTGAGGATCTTAAGGAATGCGCCATCCGTCGATATTCGCGCCGGTTTGTTGTCAAAGGAGGGATAATCGTAGTTAAAGTCGCCGGGGCGATTTTCTCTCATGACAACCCTCGGAATGGACAACCCCCGATGAGTCCAGGAGTAGTAAACGGGACCAGGATTAGCTTTCGCAGTCAGGTTTAACGACATCGATCGACCAACCGCAACATCCATCATTTTGGGAGGAAGTTTCAGAAACTGCGGCGGATCTGAAAAACGAACTCACATTAGATTATACCACTCTGTATCTTTCATATTCGGGGACCTATAATCACATTTCGCATAATTACATTGATACATTTCGAAGAACTGAATGAAAGATAGATAATAGCCTCCCCCACCCCCAACTTTTGTTCATTCTCCTCGCGACAGAGTTGACTAGATTAAAATGCATTATGAAATCGAACATACTCGTACAATGAGAGAGATTTCATTAATATATATATATATATATATATATATATATATATATATATATATATATATATATATATATATATATATATATACATATATATATATATATATATATATACATATATATATATATATATATATATATATATATACACATATATACATATATACATATACATATATATATATACATACATATATATATATACATATATATATATATATATATATATATATATATATATATATATATATATATATATATACATATATACATATATACATATATACATATATACATATATACATATATATATATATATATATATATATATATATATATATATATATATATTAGAAGATATCACATTAACGAGATATATATTCAATGCCACACTTAATAAACTACAATATTTGAATCCGATAAAATTACGAACACAACTAGTTTCGGCTTTCACCATTATCAACTGTATAATGAAATGTAAGACGAGACTCCAGTATATAAACGCGAAAAATCAGATTAAACAAAATGAAAACAAAGGAAATAAAACGAAAGATATAAATATATGCGTGGTTCCGGAGGCAACTTTTAATCCCGGCGAACGACCGATTCTGGTGGTTTGTAAATAGATTTGGCAACATTATTCGAGATATATTTGTTAAATATATATTGTCCTTCAGAAATATTGAAGTTATCGAACTTGCTAATAATTATTTATTCAGCAATTCTCCTCTCAATATAATTGTTGGATTTATAAGAAATTTTGGCTTGGTTGAATTCGATTCTATGGTCATAATTTTGCATATAAGCGAAGAGACTGAAGGAAAATACTACTCACAATAAATAGGAACCCTATCCAAGTCCGAGCCGTAGTGAGAAAAAAACTACAAAAAGGCACGGTACGCACCTCCTCAAGAACTATCATCCTCCCACTTTGGATGAGGCAATTCTCGAGGAGATTGATGAGGCACTCGACGACCCTAATAACCATCTAATGAACGCACATATATGTACGAGTATCTTGTATGCAGAAATAGGAGTATAGGTCCATCTCAACATATAGATGGACCGAATACATGAAGGATTTATACCATGAACCGAAATTACTATAGGAGATAAAAATCAGAAACGTATCAATTGACTCAATAAAACGAAGTAAAGAGATCAAAGGTGAGCTCAACCAGTTGATACTCGAACAATGGAGACATTGGGACGATGCGATCGAAAGCCTCAACCATGATGCATCTCCCAAAGACTTTTAGCAAAAAATCAGGAGTCCCAAAGGGTCGACTGGAAGAAGGAAGAAATAATAATGGAAACATCGAAACAGAAGCAAATATAGAAGCATATATTCCGAAGTTATTGGGAAAAATATTCAGTATAACTGAAGAGGAGAACGAAGACTATGATATAAAATTTGAACAAAATTATAGACAAGCTAAATACACAAATATATAGGACAAACCTGCACCACCAGGTTGATAGACAGCGAGACGGAAGCGCAGAGATAACCGAGGATGACCCTCTCGGCCCTCTCCGCTCATTCCGACAGAAGGCCCGAGGCCAATCAGAGCTAACAAAGTTAAACTTTGAAAAGGGACCAGCAAATGTCATCGAAGGAGTGAGAAGAATTTTTAACGCCTGTCTAAATACACAGGCTACTTTCCCGATGCTTTCAAGACAGCTAAAATGATATTTTCTTTGGGGAAGGGGGGGAGTGATTAGGCAAGAACCTCTTCGAGAAAATCTTCAACCGAAGACTGGTGTCTCACCAGGAGGAGAACCTCCGTACAATCCATACCAATTTGGCTTTCGGAAAAAGCAAACTACGGATATGGCGATAAATGTCATCACGGAAAATCTTGCCCAAGCAAAAAGGGAGAGGATTTACATAAACAATATACTCGTATGTCGGGATGTATTAAAAGCATTTGATAAGGTGTGGCAAAGATTATGCGGCAGGGACTAAGTGAAAACTTAGAAAGAACTCTGTGACTATGCCATGGAGAGAGCGGCGTATATCAGTTTGGGGAGTATAGACGGGCCTAGTTTATGCTTAATGCCGGCCTTCCGCAAGAGGGGATGTCCCCCACTCTTTACTCGATATACACGGCAGATGACCAGCCCTTATGAACCAAATTTGCTTGCTTCAACATTCAATTCGCAGATTTCAGTCAGAAAATACAGTGTCCTTACTGTAACGAGACAATAAAGGCTCGTATGACGGTGGCAGAAATCGAAAGATTAAACATCTACGAGGACAAATGGAAAATACGAACTAACCAAGAGAACTTCAAGGTAGTCCCCATTGGGAGAAGACTACTATTAGATGTCAGGGTGGGGGATAGGCGCTATCACTACACCACCGAGTGCAATGTAGTTGGAATGAAGATTACTTCATCCCGATATAAAGAGCACGTCGCTGATCAAATTTCGAAAGCCTCGGCCGCGATGAAAATTCCATTCATGTTCAGAAACCTCCGATAGACCAATAAAAAGATCTACAAAGCAATTGTATTTTTTTGTCATTTAAATAGCCCATCTGACGACTGCCAAATAGTGCAAAAGTTGAACTAATTAGCGGGAAACCTAATAGTAAGCTATATTAAAACAAGAAAATAAATCTAATTAAAACAGCAACAAATACAACAAAAAACAAAAGCATCAAGAAGGCGACGCGCTTCGGCGTCAGGGTAAGCACGCCTTCCCACGGTGCAAGAACATGCGAGCTACAACAGAGTCTGTGTGCACGAATCAGTCCTAATTACAAGGGACAAGCGGTAGCGACCCAGCTCAACGTGCGCGAAGATCGCCCAGGCTGGGAAATTCAACACGGATGTGCCGAACAATCTGGGGAACAACGGAGTCGTCACAATAAGGCGCAGGCGAGCGCACCATCAAATGGCGGTGCGTTCCGTGAGTGTGTCCAATTCGGAGACGACAGAAAGCAACCTGAAGCCCTCGCGGCATTGGGGGATAGGTCTATGGGAACAGTCGCGGCGCAATGGCACGCAAATAAGTTCCCCTCGGCCGTCTCCCATCTTCTTTTCCAAGCAGCCCGGAGAGCTGCCCGTATTCCTGCCATATAACCATTGTGAGGAAGAGCGAAACGATGGTCCGGTCGCCCAAGTCTCGCGGACTCTTTCGCGCCCTCATTCCCCGCAATATATATATATATATATATATATATATATATATATATATATATATATATGGACAGGATAGGGGCCAAAAGCCCCTATCCTGTCCAGGAAATCAAGTTCACCCCTTTTATTCAAACATATTAAAGATTTTACGCATATGTTTAATATCTGGGAATGGCCTTAAAAACTAATATAAGCGATGCAAGATTTCAATTGTTATATTTGTTATGACGTAATTAAACATGTAGTTATGCAAAAAATCATGTGTAGTCATATGAGGCAGGAGATTCATCCATCTCTAAAATTATAATCACTACATGTGAACGAATCTATATTTGACAGATGTTGGCTATACTGTTGGGCGTTATTTTGAAGGTTTGTGTCGAAATGTCCAAGTGGAGAGAGAAAGAGAGCTGTCCATTGCGCCGAAGGAAGGAGGGTGTCAAAATAGCTGAATGAATCCACTCTTGGCCGGATTATTGCAAAGCATCGCGAGAACAGTAGTTTCGGGCGATCAAAGGAGAATGGCAAGACTCGAGATCCGAAGCTGAAAATTATTTTAACATGTCACTGCTTCAAAACAGCCTACATAGTCCTTAATGGGCGATTCAATGACAAGAAGCCTATTTCATCTTGCATTGCAAGGCGATGGCTACAAGAGAATAGGGGTAGGACGTTATAAAAGAAAAAAATGCCAGTCACCAGTTCAGCTAAACGCATAAGACGTATTACCTTCATCAGAGAACTTTATGATTGAACTGTGAAAGATTGGAACAATGTTCTTTCCGTGTTCCGACAAGTCAAAGTTTATTCACTATTGTTGTTCATCTGAACCACCTGATGCAAGAATTAAAATGCGGATTGCTTATGTTAGCTGTATACTGCAACCACAAATACAACTTGCATGAAATATTTCTACCAATCTTTTCAATCAAAGAACAAAAAACTCAAATTTCTCCAGATTGGACTCATTTTTTGGCCACTATTCTATGCTCCATGAGAGTGGGTACATAATTAAACTTCATAAATTCACTTGTAATACTATCTAGGATCAATTCCTATGTATCAATTAATTCCTTGCAGTCAATTGCAAGGTGAAAAAAATGCAAATGACTGAGAATTCTATGAAACGAAAGTAAAAGAAAATTCAAAATGTATCCGCAGCAAAACAAAAGCGGTCTAAATGCGCTCGATTAATTAAAAAAAAAAAAACTTCAGCAACCAGTCATAGATAAATACAGATTTACAACAGCTATTACCAAGACAATGGCTATCAGATCGCCAATATACGACGACCGGGGTTAAATTCAAGACGTGATTCACCCCACTATTGCCGCCCCCCCCACCCACCATTGAGATTCGAGCCACGATAGACCCACCGTTACGAGAGCCAAAAGAGGTGAAAAGCAGCGAGGAAATAGTTAGGTTCCTTTTTTGGCTTTAAGAGCCTCCCTTTTCCTCACTCCCTTCCCTTAAAGTCTTTCTAGAAATGCCGTAAAACCGTATTTTATGTCTACGATGTGAAATACCTTCCTCAGCGTTTGGAGCAAACTTAGGCGCTCGTTTTTGTCTGTCTAAAAAAGTCGAGGTGCTGACATCAATTCGCCCGAGCGAATCAACTTTCATCAAAGATTTGGAACCATCAACAAAGTTTTTTTTTATGCTTCTTATACGCGCACCACACACACAAATCACAGTCACATTACAAGATTTAATGTAGTAAATAATCAACCTATATAAAACGAAATACCCTAAAATATTTTATTTAGCGGCTAGCAGTTTCAAGGATTTTAATAATTTCAAATAGGTATATACGAGGGGCGGTCAATAAGTTTTGCGAATCGGTAGGGCAAAACAGAGGAAGGGGGATGGCTGTTTGTGGGGGTGTTAGGAGATTTATGACAAGTCAGGATCTGCAGCAGCACGCTCCTGCCTCGTCTATTTAAGGAGCAGTAGCTGATCGTAGATAGTCAGTCACAAATTTTTCAACAATGGAGAAGGTTGAGGAGCACCGCGCAGTGATCAAATTTTTGACCAAGGAAGGCAAGAATGCAAAAGAGATCCATGAACGCACGATTGCAGTGTACACAGACACTGCCCCTTCATATGCAACTATTGCTCGCTGGAATATGGAGTTCCGCCATGGTCGTGAGTCCCTTGAAGATGAACCCCGTCCAGGACGCCCGTCAGACGTGACCAACGAGGACAATGTGGCCCGTGTGGAGAGGATCATCCTCGAAAATCGACGAGTCAAGGTCGAAGAAATCGAGCGAGAACTTGGAATATCACATGGAAGTGTTATCAACACGATGAAGATGTCTAGCTCGCCGTCCAGGAGTGGATTGAACAGCAGTCGGGAGATTTGTGGTTATCGGGAATTCGAAGCCTCAGGGACAAGTGGCGCAAGTGCATTGAAGTCGAGGGTAGTTATATTGAAAAATAATAAAACACTTTTCCTCATATCTCGTTTCCTTATATCCGAATTGCAAAACTTATTGACCGCCTCTCGTATATCTATTTACCATCTACCAAATCAAATGATCTATCCATCTAATTATTTACCTCATCTACCAGTTACAATTCTGTACTATTTTTGGTTTTAACAGTAACTACGGTCAATCCTTTCATTCATAAGAAAGACTGGCGATGGAGCCAGAGCCTGTCGGATTTTTTACAAATTTGAGATTAGCTTCAATGTCATAAATCAATAAACATTGTTTTTTAATTAAAAAATACTTACTTTAATAAAATATCGGGAGGTTCGGCACATTCGAGGGTTTTATATTAGGGTTGATAATATAGCATATTTGAACTTGCGATATGAACGATACTAATGGAAATATTTCAACAAGTGCAACAAGATTTAGCAAACCTTCGAGGAAAAAGCCTACATTGCGTTTCAATCAGAACATATATAATAATTTGAGAGCCCCTTAATGTTTCACCCTGAGGTGTTAAAGGTTAGAGAAGAGCATGAAAAGCTGAAAATATCTCCCTACTTTTAGTATCATTTACATCATCACTAACTCTATAATTTAAGGGGATTATTTTGAGCATTTGAATAATAATTTCATCTTAGTTTTGATATGACTTGTTTTTTTATCAAAATTATTTCTAATAATTCTTTTATAATATCAAAAAAAAAAATGATTTAGTTCAGAAATGAATAAGTATCAAAATTTTGTGAATTTTTTAAAACCCAAAGAATTACAAATGGTGAAGTTCAGAAAATTTATTTTTATATACCTTCTATAACTATATTTTAGCAACATGATATTTTGAAAGGAAAAAATTTTGTTTAGAGTTCCTTTCTAAAATGATTATAATTAGCGAAGTTCAGAAAATTTATAATAATTTAACCATGGCTGCTTTTTTTTGGATTTTAAGTTTTAATCTTAGTAGCGAAGCACAAGCTCTCTCCCTACGGGCGGGGGGAGTGTCGAAACCATTGCCTGGTATAGTTATAATTTTAGATAGCCTTTAATAAGTTCTGGAATATACAATTCAAATATATAATTTAATCCATGTGTATCAGGCATAAACGTTTCTAATAAGGCGGGCCTACTTAAAAATGGGCACTACAGTCACGATTTTCCAATCATTTGGCACTTCTCCAAGATCTACTTTTCCATGTAGAGAATTTCTTGTAGTAACATATGTTGTGTGGAATTAATTTTCTACTTAGCATAACCGAGTGGAAACACCGCACATTGCTACGTATTAAGAAATAACTAAGTGAATTTTTTTTTAATTTTAAGAGCTCATCTGGCGACTGCCTACTTGGGCATAAGTCGCAATATTCACTACTGCCTAGTAGTACTAGGCTACTTTAAAATAACATGCAAAAAAACAACAACAAAAAAGAAGAAGGCAAGAGGCAGGAAGCAAGCTCTAGGGTCGGGGAGAGGTCCCCCAGCGCAGGAACGTGCCACCTACAAAAATAACCAAATAAAAACTAGTTAAATAAAGAGGAGAATGTTGGCCTCCCCTGAAAATTCGTTAAGTCCACCAGTCGATGTGCACGAACCCGTCTGGAGTACAAAGGACAGGCGGTAGCGACCCCGACCATACCGGTACCGGGACAGATAACGTGCGCGAAGATCGCCCAGACTAGGACATTCAATAAGAATGTGCCGAACAGTCTGGGGAAAACGTAGTCTTTACAGTAGGGCGCAGGCGAGCGCTCAATCAAATGCTGGTGCGTCCCGCAAGTGTGTCCAATTCGGAGAGGGCAGAAAGCAACCTGAAGCCCTCGCGGCATTATAGGGTAGGTCCATGGACACATTCCGGCGCAATGTCATGCAACTTTAAGTTCCTTTCGACCGTCTCCCATCTTCTTTCCCAAGCAGCCCGGAGAGTGGCTCGTATTCTTGCCATGTAGTCGGTGTGAGGAAGAGCGAAACGGTGGTCCGGTCGCAGAGTCCTCGCGGACTCTTTGGCGCCCTCATTCCCCGCAATTCCTACATGTCCAGGAACCCAGCAAAAGATAATCTCGACATACTCCCGGTTTGCCAAAACTGTGGCGTCACAGATATCGCAAAAAAAGGGATGCGGAGATTCCAATGCCCCGAGAGCACTCAGGGCGCTTTTTGAGTCGCTATAAATCACAATCCGGTCTCCGAACCGGGCACGTGACTAAATCTCCCGTACTGAGTGGTGTATTGCCACCAGCTCGGCCGTTTAGACAGACGCAGCGCCTTGCAGAGCCCCGCTGACTTAAAACAGAGGGGATACGGCGTGGAAGCAGACTCCCTATTGAGACATGGAGACATCCGTATAAACTAGCACGGTACCAGCGTGACACAAGGTGTGCTCCAAAAAGGTTAAACGCAATACTCACGGCGCTGTACAAGCTTTGTGAGCAGAAGCGTGGCGACAAACAGCTAAAGGTGGTACCCTCCAGGGTGGCGTCCTGGGCAGAACCAGGGACGCCACCTGCCCGAGAGCTATACCTAGCTCTCGAAGGAGTTTCCTAGCCCTAAACACTTTTAGGGTTAGGGTATTACTGGCGTGTCTAGGCGGCATAGGCATCGTCGAGATCAGCTGCGGATGCAGTGAGAGCTGTTGGCGTCTAAAGGAGGCGCTGGGCTCGCGCTTACAGGCGAGGTATGCACTGTACGCGGCGTAGAGCGAGTGGCATCTACCAAGCATCAATCAAGAGACTCTCAATGGGGGAAGTGCAGAAGGCACATGTCGCAAGGCGAAGGCGGGGGGGTGGATCGAGTCCCCCTTACGCAATAAACGCTCGGCTGCGGATGCATAAGACTCGCATCCGTAGTAGAGCTTCGAACAAAGAAAGGATCGATAAAAAGGTAAGGCAGTAGCCCTATCAGCGCCCCAAGCGCTGAACGTCACGGAACGGAGAATATCTATGGAGCGGTACAAGAGACCCTAAGGCTGCGAATATGAGCCTCCCAGGTGAGACGTCGGTCGAATACAAGACCAAGGAAACGGTGCGATTCAACCACCTCCAGGCGTACCCCATTAAAAAACAAATCTGGGTCCGAGTGGACACGTGGATGGTGGCAGAAGTGCACCACCTTAGTCTTGGCCAAAGAAAACCGAAACCTATGCGCTTCGGGATAGCGAGAGACGCGGTTCAATTACTGTTGGAGTCGACGCTCCAGAGTTGGCATCTGGGCCGCGCCAAAAGGGATCGAAAGGTCGTCCACGCAGAGCGTAGCGAGAACACCTTCCGGCAGCACCGAGGTGATGCCGTTGATGCTCAGGGCAAAGAGTGTGACACTGAGGACACTTCACTGCGGGACACTCTCTTCCTGCTCCATTAGGTCGGAGAGGGCTCCCCCTACCCGTAGGCGGAATCGACGATCTCGGAAAAATTCAGATATAAACATTGGTAGGCGTCCCCTCGCCCCCATCGTGTGGAGAGTCTCCATGATACCGTATCGCCATGCGGTATCATAGGACTTCTCCAGATCGAAAAACACCGTCGCGTAGTGCTGTCTACGAAGGAAGGCCTCGCAGACGGCATTTTCCAGTCGCAGCAGAGTATCGGACGTGGAGTGGAACTTGCGGAAGCCGCACTGTGCACAAGACAGATAACCTCCACTGTCCAGGAAAAAGGCTAATCTAACATTTACCAATTTCTCCATCAACTTGCACACACAAGAGGTTAGAGAGATTGGGCGGAATCCAACCGGAGTAGAATGATCTCTCCCCGGTTTGCGAAAGGCGAGCACAGTAGCAATTCGCCAGGAATCTGGGTAAAGACCCTCCACCTAGATTCTGTTGAACAAATCTAAGAGAAAGGCCATGCCTCGCTCACCCAGGTGTCGAAGCATGGCGTACGGGACATCATCCGGACCATGGGCGTTGTCAACGCACGAAGCAAAAACGGAGCGCAACTCACTCACAGTAAACCTGTTGTTGAAGGGTTCTCTGCCTCTGGAGGTAAAGTCCAGTCGGCGGCCTTCCGCGACATCACGACATGCATTGAATGCTGGCGGAGCAGCATCCCGGCTAGAGAATGCGAAGAAAGCGGTCGCGAAGGATTCCACCACGGACGCGGGGTCCGAAATTGCGGTCTCATTCTCCTGGAGAACGGGAGGGGGTCCTGCGAGAACTTGGCCTGCAACCTTTTGACTTGCTTCCACACCTCTGCTAAAGGGGTCTTCCCGTTAAGTGAAGACACGTATGCCCGCCAAGAAGAGCGGCGGGCGTGCTTCGAAATATACCGGAACCTAGCCCTAGCCCGATGAAATTCAGCGACAGTGAAATCGTTCGGGCGGCGCTTATAGCGCATGTAAGCATAACGCTTCTGTTTGAGGGCCGTCTCACACTCGGCCGACCACTATAGGAGTGGTCGGCGTGCAAAACGGCCAGACATCCTAGGAATAGTAGTCAGGCCCACAGCGATGAGGTTGCCGGAGAACTCAACGGCCTCATCTACCGACCTAAACTCCTCGACTGAGATAGAGAATTCATTCATTTCCTGAAATGCAGGCCACCGCGCCCGCGCCAAGCACCACTGAGGTGGTCTTTCAGGTGGCAGTTGCCCTGAAAATGATATTTGAATGGAAAAGTGATCACTACCATGGAGGTCATCAACCACCCCCCAATCAAAATCAGGCTGTGCATCCGAAGAGCACAAAGATAGGTCAAGGCAAGAAAATGAAGCGGTTCTCGGACAGTGATGCGTAAACTCATCCACATTTAGGACACCCATCTCAAGCTCTTCGATCAGATCGGCAAGGACTTGTCCCCTGGGATTTATGGAGTAATCTCCCCAGAGAGGATGCCTGCCGTTCAGATCTCCAAGCAAGAGATAGGGACTCAGCAACCGTGCCACGACGCGGCAGAAGTCCCCCGCGTCGAAGTCAGCTAACGGTGGAATGTACGCAGAAATGATAGTATACCTCCTATCCAGGTGCAGCTGCACAGCCACTGCCTGAAAGGAGGTATCTAAAGAGAAAGGAAGAACGGAGACATCATGCCGGGTGTAAACCGCGCATCCCCCAGCCCGGCCATCCCACGGTGGTGGGGTCGCAAGACCCTTATACCCCGGGAGGGCAGGCAGGGGGCACGCGCCTAGCATGGTCTCCTGCAAAAAGATAGCTACGGGGAACGAGACGAGACGAGCCTCCGCAGCTCCTCCCAGTTGGCCCGGAGTCCACGGCAATTCCATTGAAGGAATATGCCATCCAGGCCTAGCTCGGAGGAGACGGGGGGCCCTCCTCGAACTGAAGACCCTCACAGGAATCGCCGTACGCTTCCCGGGGGCAGAACCCCGGGCGCTGTTGGCCGGACAAAGCGCTGAAGGCACTGTCGCTTTCAAGGACTTATTGGGGGAGGTTGGGCTCCCCATGCGAGTGTTTTCCTCCTTCCGCCTCGAAACCTTAGGCGGGCGTTGCGGCTTCGGAGGCGGGCGGCCCTCTTTTAGAGGAACCACCGTCTCCGAGCCACTCGCTCCACCTCGGGGCGTGAGCGAAGGGGCCGAAGATCCTTTGTTGCTGTCCTCCTTTCGGGAGACCGATTTAGGAACCCCCAAAGATGGCCTAGCGACCATCTTCAAGGGTGTTGCCTCCTGTGAGTCTAACGACTTGGTGGAGGCACGTGGCCGTTTCGCTTTACGGGAAACGGTCACGCTGAGGGAAGAGGGAGGAGCCCTGGTTTTAGCCGCCGCTGGGTATGAACCCTTTTTGCCGCCAGCTTTACCAGGGGAGCGCCCGGGTTGGGTAGAGCCCGCAGAAGGGCTCCGAATGGGCGCGGAAACAACCGTGCTCGGTGGCCTGGATGGGCCAGGAGCAGAGGGTGCCTTTCTAACTATTGAGGCATATGACGTCCCAGGCAGAGCCGGGCGTGCCAGGACCAAGTACTTATCCTCTCGGAATGAGAGTCGATCCTGGGCCTGAAGGGCCAGGATTTCTTTCTCAGGGAGATATGTACCACATTGCTTCGAAGAAGCGGGGTGCGGCTCTCCGCAATTGACACACTTGGCCACACACGATTTGGACTTATCGTGTGCGACCTTGGAGCAATTTACACATACTTCGGGTGACCCCGACTTTGCACGTCTGCATGAGCGATTCGTATGGCAAAAGCGGTGACAGTAATAGCACCACCGCAGGAGTGGCACGAATGCCTTCACGCGGTAGCGGTACGAACCGGCACGCACCGACTTAGGGAGCTTGTCACAGTCGAACGTGACGAAGAGTGTAGGGGTGGGTCTCGAGGCCCCTCCCTGTTTTCTCATCACACGTTCGACCTTGACCGCCCCATGTTCGGCCAGCTGTAGGGTGATGTCCTCAATGGAGTAGTCAACGAGTTCCCTCGCATAAACTACTCCTTTTACAAAGTTCGTGGTAGAGTGCGGCGTCACACTCACCGGGGTGCCATGAAGTGTCCGAAGAGCACTTATCTTGGCCGCCTCATCGGGATTCGCCGCATTCGCCAGAAGGCTTTCGTCCGAGAAACGGGTCACCTTCGGCTCTCTACCAATTGCACTAGCTAATCCTCTCCTCTGATGGATCAAGTTGCCCTTGGCCAACATGGTGCCATCAGTGGAGCGAATACGAGGAAGCGCTTGAAGCCAGCGGGCTCGAAAACGCCAGGTAACCTCTGAATCAGGGGCCATGATGTCATCGAGGCTCCGCCCTGTGCACTTTTGGTCTTAGTCAGGGGCCCCGCAACTGGGGGGGGCAGAGGGGCCGGATGTGCCGGTCTTGGCTTGGTCGCTTGCCAAAGTGGCAGCAGGCCCATCCGTCCCCACAGCCCCCGCGAATGGAGAGGAGCCCCAAGTCTTCTTAGTCTTTTTGGTCTTTTTCGTCCTTTTTTTAGGAGGAGGGCGGGGAATGAACCCACTTCTTACCTCCGCCGGTAGAAGCCCCTAGGCCAGATGGACCGGCCTCAGCCAGGTCCTTCTCCGAAATGGAGAAGGTCCTGGTGGTCGCAGGGGCATCATCCGGAGGAGATCCCTCCCCTTCTTGTACTGCCTCAGAATCTCCAGCCGTTTGAGGAGGACCTTGCATAGGGTCGGATTCGGTTTCGGTGCTTGGCGCCGAGCCCGGATTCCCCCCCATGGAAGGCCCTACCGTCTGAGGCTGAGTTTCCTCAAGGACCATGTCTATCACATGAGGGGCCTCCAGTTGGCAATCCCCTCCCACGACATCGCAGGTGCCCTTGGCAGCGTCATGAGTCTTTTGTGGGGAGGCACAGGCCTCGACTTCGCAAGGTTTATTATTCTTACCAGCAGGTCTTTTGAGGGAAGCGACCGAAGGGGCCTGGCTTCCCTCTCCCCCCTAAGGGGTTTTGCCCTACCGAGCCACTTACACGAGGGGCAGTCGGCAATAGGCTGCCTGTTGGCTTTCTTGGCAGTCCCCTTAGAAAGAAAAGGAGGGACTGCTGCTGGGAATAGAAAGGTGCCTGAAAGCACCTCCAGAGAAAGGGGTGAGGGGGAGTCCCCTTCACCTGTAGGCGTAGAAGAGGAGTAAGCCTCCTCTCCAGTAAGAGAAATATGAAGGGTCCCCTGCGCAAGCACAGGGGGGGATGACCTCCATTTTTTTGGTGGAGCTGCACGAGGGCGGCTCCGTTGATGGGCAAGGGGGAATTAGGAGGAGATTGTTTTTTTTTATCATTATTGGGCATGGTGACCCTATTTGTGCTACGGGACGCAATAGCTCATCACCTCTCGCAGTTGCCCGCACTGCAAGAGGTGCTTACAAGCCCGGCAGAGCCAGGCGCCGCCATTTGGGACCACCCCTCCCGCCTGGTGGCCTGGCAGTCCATCGGCATAGCCGGCTCCACCTTGGACACGGCGTAAAAATATATAGATTGTGAAGAGGAGACGAATAGGGATGTGAGGAGGGTATGAGTGGATATGAAGCAGGTTGTAAAAACCAACCACCCAAGACCGGAGCTCAGGGGTTAGGGAACATTGCCCCATCCCCCCCTCAGCCCCGATCCGGGAGGGTTGACTGAGAAGAAGGTCAGCATCTACCCTGTGAAATTAGAGGCTGAACAGAGAAAGTTGTGGGAGAGGTTGTATGAAAAGAAAGGAAACAAGTGTTTTGAAGGAAGGAGAAGAGGCTAAGCTGGGGTCCGGCGGGGTGCTGAGTCATGTCAGCACGGCGGCCAGGATGGCAAATCGCCGCGACCCTTACGGGGTGCCATCAGTGAAGCCAATAACGAGGAAGCGTTTAAAGCCAGCGGACTCGAAAACGCCAGGTAGCCTCTGAATGAGGGGTCCCGATGTTATCGAGGCTCCGCCCTGCGCTCTTTTCGTCTTAATCGGGAGCTCTGCACCGGCTGGGGGGGGGCAGAGGGGCCGGATGTGCTGGTCTTGGCTTGGTCGCTTACCAAAGTGGCAGCAAGCCCATACGTCCCCGCAGCCCCCGTGGATTGAGAGGAGCCCCGAGTCTTTTTAGTCTTTTTCCTTTTCGTTTTCTTTTTAGGAGAGGAGGGCGGGGAATGAACCCGCTTCTCCCCTTCGCCGGCAGGAGCCCCCAGGCCAGATGGAGCAGCTTCAGCCAGGTCCTTCTCCGGAATGGAGAAGGTCCTGACAGTTGTAGAGGCACCGGTCGGAAAAGATCCCTCCCTCTCCTTGTACTGCCTCGGAAACCCTAGCCGTTTGAGGAGGACCTTGCATAGGGGCGGATTCGGGTTCGGGGCTTGGAACCGAGCCCGGATTTCCACCCATGGAGGGCCCTACCGTCTGAGACTGTGTTTCCTCAAGGACCATGTCTATCTCAGGGGCCCTCCAGTTGGCCATCCCCCCCCCCCCAATATCGCAGGTCTCGTTCGCAGCGTCACTAGTCATGTTTGGGGAGGCTCAGGCCTTGACCCCGGTAAGGTTCAGTATTCTCGCCAGCAGTTGTTTTGAGGGAAACGACCGAAGTGGCCTGGCTCCCCTCTCCCCCCAAGGGGGTTTGTCCTACCCAGCCGCTTTAATGGGGAGCGATCGGCTATGGGCTGCCTGCTTTTTTTCTTGGCAGTCCCCTTGGAAAGAAAAGGGGAGATTGCCGCTGGAAAGAGGGAGGTGCCCGAAAGCACCTCCAGTGAAGGGGGTGAAGGGGAGTCCCCTACACCCGTAGGCGAAGGAGAGGAGTAAGCATCCTCTCCGGTTAGAGAAATTTGGAGGGTCCCCTGCCCAAGCACGGGGGGGGGACCTCCATTTTTCTTGTGGAGCTACCCAAGGGCGGCTCCGACGATGGACCTGGGGAAATTAAGGGAATTTTTTTGTTTCTTCATCTATGGGCATGGTAACCCTCTTAATTACGGGATGCAATAGTTCATCACCCCTCACATTAGCCCGCCCTGCAAAGGGTGCGTACAGGAACTGGCAGAGCTAGGTGCCGCCATTTCGGACCACCCCTCCCACCTGGTGGCCTAGCAGTCCCTCAGCATCGCGGCTCCACCTTCGACACGGTGTAAAAAAATAATAGATTGTGAAGTGAGAAGGAAAGGGGGTGTGAGGAAGGTATGGGTTGGGATGAAGCAGGTAGTTAAAAAACCCACCATTCCGAACCGGAGCTCAGGGGTTAGTGAACATTGTCCCCTCCCCCCTCAGCTCCGATCAGAGATTATTGGCTTAGAAGAAAGTCAGCATCTACCCTGTGAACTTAGAGGCTGACCAGAGAAAGTTGTGGGAGAGGTTGTATGAAAAGCGACGAAGTAAGGGAGAAACGCAGGCTGTCTGAAAGAAGGAGAAGAGGCTAAGCTGGGGTCGGACGGGGTGCTGAGTCCCGTCAACACGACGGCCAGGATGGCATATCACCGCGCCCCTTACGAGGTGACTGTTTTTGCGAAAGGAAAAAGTCTGTACTTCAGTCAAACAAAATAGTTGACTGTTTTAGGGAAAGGAAAAGTCGCACTCCTCCTCTGCAATTCAGCCACACAAAATTTTTGACTGTTTTGGCAGAATGAAACTCCTCTGTAATTCAGCCTCACAAAATTGTTGACCGTTATGGCGAAAGAAAACGTCTCACTTTGTAATTTAGTGAGACACAATTGATGACTGTTCTGGCGGAAGAATGATATCACTCCTCTGTAATTTAGCTAGCCAAAATTGTTGATTGTTTTGGCGGAAGGAAACGTGTCACTGTGTAATTCAGGCAGACAAAATATTTGACTGCTCTGGCTGATGGAAACGTCTTACACCTCTTCTGCAATTGAGCCGCACAAAAATTTACCGTTTTATGAGAAATGTAACGTCTCACTCTTAAATTCAGTCAGAGTAAATTGTTGACTGTTTTAGGGGAAGGAAACGTTGCACTTTTCTATAATTCAGCTGTGGCGCCCAATTGCAAGGTAGAATAGAGCCAACAAGGAATCTCACAAATGAGCAACCCGTTGTCCCTATGAAATCTTGAAATTGGGCATACAAATCGAACATTGAAATAATATGGCATCTTGTAACAATTAACTAATGTAAAACAGAGCAACTACTCGTAAATAATGTTTAATCGTAATTTAATATGTATCAATGCAAAGCAGAATATTTTGTAATGAGGCAAGTGAAATTATTGTGTTCCCACGCGAATATACAAACATACACACATTAAGAAACATATGCGAGCCGACCGCCTGACTATAGACATAACGGAGACAGTGGAAAACAGCTGTGCATACAAAGAACGGAATCTGATATGACTCCCCAGATTTTACATGAGCCTGTCAAAAGATGAAATCAATTTTGCTATGGATGTCGACTTGGTAAGCCCGGTCAGGTCTCCAAATGCAAATACTCTTTTGGTGCACACGTGCCTACACTAAACATGCACACACAAACACGCTTTGACTCCGCCCAGCAGGCTTAGTAGAGAACACACGCGCATAACTTTGACCCGATAAGCTCCGCCCCACGTTCAGATTAAGAGAAGAGAAGGCACCCCCCCCATAAATTGGCGTTAGTATAAATAGACGAACAGAAACATTCTTATTATTATTCTCATTCTGACTAGTATAGTATCATTATTATTAGTATCACCATCAAGTCAACCACCCATAGGCAGACAGCGGTTATGGTGTGCTCCTCTCTCAAGGAGGTAGACTCCATGGCCAGTGACCTCCTCAAAGGATGGAGAAGATGACTGGTGAATTCTCCATCAGAACTAATGAGTCCGCTTAGCCCGGTCACCGCCTTTTACACATTATACAGCCACACAAAATTTCTTGACTATTCTCGCGTAAGGAAACTACTCTGATATTTAGCCGCACAAAATTGTTGATTGATGGTAACGAACATTCATCTGCATTTCAGACAAAATTGTTGAACGTTCTGATGAAAGGAAACGGCTCATTCTTTTGCATTTTCAGACATTTTTTTTACTATTCCGGTGGATGCTAACGGCACACTCCTTATTCGCAATTCAGTCTTACAAAAGTGTTGACTGATCTTGTGGAAAGCAACGGTTCACTCCTTATATGTAATTCAGCAACACAAAATTGTTGACTGTTCTGGTGGAAGCAAACGTCTCATCTGTATTTCAGACAAAGTGTGGATTTTTCTGGCGAAAGGAACCGGTTCACTCTGTATCTGAAATTGTCACGTAAAACTATAGACTTCTGATGGAAGGAACCGGCTCACTTATCTATAATTCAGCTACAAAATGTTTTATGCATTGAATATATATAAAAAGGTAGTATGAGCTTAGTCTTTACTGGCTTTGAAAGAATTTTGGAGAAGACAATAGAAAACGTTAACATACACACATAATAGTAAAAATACTTAGAATGAATATTCAATTAGAAAAGTGAGACGAGAGGCGCAAAAATGAAGACGAGGGGATTTAGAAGGGAAAATTATTATAGTCTTCTGCCTGCGTAGGAGGCTCTCGGTGCACCACGAAAGTGGGAACAGGAGTGCTAAACATGAAATCTCTGAGGTATCTGACTTTGAAAATGTGTAACGTCTAAAAAAAATCTTCCACACCCATCTCTTCATTTTATTTGACATCCTTTTGTCTCCAAGACCTCCTTCCCTGGATTCAACTCCGTCTCCGGGAGGCTCATTTGCCTCATTAGGCAAACCATCAGGGAGGAGCGTCAAGGAAACGCGACGCGAGCGGCTCATATGAACTTTTCCCCCAGTCCATCTTTTTGGGAGGCTTTTAAGATCACCTCCGGCTCAAGAGGCGAATGATATGAGAGAGGGCGACATTATAATAAGGCTCCTTTAATCCTGTCGCTCCCTAAAAAGTGCGAGGGGGATGCATTCCATGGAGGCGGTAAATGGCACCGTGACTCGTTGCTTCATCTTAACGTAGCCAAGTTTTCTCCATTTAGAAACCGGTCATTCATTGCTCCAGCCATTTACTTTTGCTCAACCTCTCGAGGTATATTACGTGGAAGAGTGAAGGAAGAGAATTTTTAAACGAGAAAAAGAAATAATCCAACGAGGGCAAATTCACTGAGGAAAACAAAGAAAAATAAATGAGTACGTAAAAAAGGATGGCTGGGAATGACCAAGACTGCCTTGGCAGCCCTAATTACTGGGGCCCCAAGGATAAATCGACCCCTCCCAGGTGAAATTCGGGGCCCACTTACAACCTAATATAGGCCCCAGCTGGGCACCATCTCCTTTCCATATGGGTTAAAGGTTCGAGAGAGTTGGGTGCCCTATCGATCCCTAGCGCCCTTAGTCAACTGACGAAAATCGCACACATTTAACATCCCTTAACTAAACAACTTTCTATTTCAACGCCCTTAGGCAAAATCATATGCTGAAATTCCCTCGTTTGTTTTTATTTATCTAAATATAGCCCCTAAGAGACTTGTAGTACCAGGTTGGAAGGTCAGATTCTATTGCCTGTGTGTGTGGTGGGGGCGTGTGTGTGTGTGTGTGAGGGAATCATCTTCATTTTCGCTCTTACCCAGTGGTAATCGCGCCCTACCCAGACCTTGACCTTCCCAAAATCATCCCAAGACGTCCGTCCGGGATTAAATGGTGGCCCTATATTGATAGGAGGCAGCAAATCCTTCCACGAATCTGAATTGACCTCCGCCAAATGGTTGGGGATATCAGTCATCTCCAGCAAAGAACCTTTTCAACTTGTTGCCCACGGCAATGCAATATTCCCCTTTTGCCTTATCCTATTTCCTTTGGCGTCTAATTTGATCTCCTTACATCCACACATCCACTTACACGGAGGGTCGAGGATAACTTACATTTCTGAAGGAATAAACAGGAGGCAGGACACATCGCCTTAAATAGTGGAAGGGGGGATTAGACTACCCACCTCTAAACCCTAATTAGGGGGTACAAAATCCTGAAACTACATACTTTGAGATTTTATGTATGTAGTGATAATGGGGTTTAGCATAAGCAAACCAAGGCTAAGGTTGAAATTTGGGAACGCGTTAATGGAGATACATTCTAATATATTTCTCGAAATATAATTACTGCATTTTATGACTGGTTTGGCACTGTTCCAGTTAATGCTATGGATAAGATTGTACATATGTATAAAAAGCACAGATTGTTCACTGTGATTACGTACATTGGCTTGATGTTGCTTAACCCGGACATCTAATTCTTTCCAGGTTTGTCCATAATAACATTTTTGGCAGTTGTTGCAGCCTATTGAATAAACAATACCAGATCGGGTGGGGGAAATTTTTGAAAAGGATGCGATAAATTGTAGTTTCGTACTTAAAAATAACATTTATGTTCAGAGGCCTAGGTAAACGAGGTAATTTAATGAAAATATAGTTATAAGGTAAAACTAATAAGTTTTTGACCTGAAACTTATGGATATTAACATTAGTTTGATAATTGGAACGCTTAGCGCACTAATAACAATTGTCGAGAAAGTACACAGGGTAGAACAAATTTATCCCTATTCTTCTAGACAAAGAAGTCGATAGAATATATAAAAAAGGGATAGATTTGTGCTACCTTGTGTACTTTCTCGACAATTGTTATAAGTGCAATCTTTCTTGTCTCTGAAAGATCGAGTTTGCGATTGAGACAACGCAATCCGGCGAATGCCCGGCAACCCTACGAAAGGAACACAGAAGAAGCTCATGCTGAGCCAGTTCCTGGTGGTCACACCGTATTAAGAAACAAGTTCAACTAGTTCTGGTCAGAGAAACCGCCTATCCTGGTGTACAACAAAGCCCAGAGATAGTCCTCACCATTGAGGAATACCCCAAAGTGAAGTCCCTCAAGCACTCCCTTTCGTCAAAGGATTCAGTCGTTTGCTCATCGCTCGTCAGTGCGAATTATTCCCACATTAACACGAAGAGTGGAAGCATACTTTCCCCGTCCCGTTGGTGAAATCATCTTACCAAGACAACGTGTTTAACGCCATCCGTCGCACGCACCGAATTTCTCTGTGGCTTTAAAGCTATCCCCCGTCAGACATCTGGAAGGGCGGTCCACGCGCCTGCCCGAAAACAACATTCTTGAGGCGACATAAAAATTGAGGCCAAGGTCAGTCTCAAACCCGATGCTCATGGGATTTGTAAAGGTAAATGAATTCAATCATCTGTTCCTTAGAAGGTCAATTATCGTTCAATATTAAAGTGAGCTTTGGACCAACCATTACTGTATATTCAATCGTTTAATTTAGGTAGTCTCACTTAAAACTTGTTCAATTGAAAACTGTGTAGTTTGCTTGTTAGATTTCAATTTTTGTTCATGTTTTAATTAAAGGTCTAGTTTCTTAGAAGTATTTAATTCAATTCTTGAAACGCTGAGCATGGCACTAGAAATTGTGTGTAAAGAAAGTATGCGTGATCAATTTTTATCACCAATCGGGGTTCTCGGGGAGGAGCTTTGTCTGAAGTCAATGTTTGTGTGTTAGAGTAGAAATTCTTAATTAAAAAAATTATATGAGAGTAGAAATAACGTAATAATAATAATATAAAAAAATATAGCACTCTTAGAGAAAACTTAATCACGCAATTTTTGAAGTACGTAACAAACCTATACTTACGTACACTACCACTCAGTCCTTGCTATTCCACGACATCGTCATTTAACCCTTTCCTTCTATTTTTGCACATTAGAGCCAACCTGCTAGACTGAAATCCAATAAGCATTTTTTTTTAATTCCTCCAGACCATTATTAATCTTTTTCTCAGCAATTATTTCTACTCTCATATAATTTTTTTAATTAAGAATTTCTACTCTAACACACAAACATTGACTTCAGACAAAGCTCCTCCCCGAGAACCCGGATTGGTGATCAAAATTGATCACGCATACTTTCTTTACACACAAATACTCAGGCATTAGAATATATTATACTACAGTCGATCATATAACTTCAGGAAAAACTAGTCTCTTCCTTTCATCTTCACATTGTGCTCCATCCACCGAGGAAGGACTTTTAATAAAATCCACACTTTCACCTCCTCAAGCCGTCCTCGGTGGAGGGATTCAAAATTCAAAATTAGGCATCACATCAGGAAAAACGTCTTATTTCCATCCGCGTTCACATTCACCCATTCGACCAAAAAAGGACAAACTCACCGAGTCCACTCATTCATCTTACCAAACGTCAAGTGAAAAATAAAGTTATTTTATCAAATTATTAATAAATCCAAATACGATTTTATTTGGTGAACACACCTAGAAACGAACTCTAATCCCGAATTTAGATTCATACGCAAAAGAAGACTATTATGTTTCTATAAGAAAATGGTGCCCCGACCCACATACGCATATATATATATATATATATATATATATATATATATATATATATATATATATATATATATATATATATATATATATATATATATATATATATATATATACTCGTATTTATACAATGTTAAAGTCTACACCAATGGCAGCGATATTTACTCTAACTTGTACAAGTTAGAGTGAATAACTCTTGTCATTGCCATTGCTGCAGACTTTAACAGTACATGTATCCAAACCCACAAACTGTGTTATATTAGCACGTCTAGCCAGATTAAATTGATATCGTCATTGCCTGAGGCGAAACGCCAATCTGCAAGTGTCGTTTACTCTAAATAACCACCCATTTACGCAAATAAATTTTACTGTTCACAAGTGGTGTGTACGAAACTAAATTTAAGGGAGACTACCCTCTTTAAAGATCACTTTTTGCTGCACTGGAGCATCACCTTTTACTTAAGAAAAAATTAACCAATTATACCATTGATACACAGCGGGAGAGAAAGATAGAACATGACGAATCAATAGAAAGAAAAGCGCGAAAAAGGTCAAGGAATTCAGCGAGAGGTAGAATTTCCATTCTTGCTAGTTTACCTTTCTTACACGCCATATCGCCCCATTTTACACGTCACGTAATAATCATAACAGCCGAAGAAAATAGCATTAACAGAAATTAAACCGCGTCATTCAAGAATTGCGTAGCGCCGACGGCTATGCTTAGCGTTACTTACCGTTAATGCAATTTCGTAATAAAGGAAAAGCCTTACAAAGCTCTCGACTTCCATTTGGATAAAATAATGAATAGAAGTGTTCTTTTTATGCTTAACGCAACGCCTTGTTTGCACAACTATAAATAAAGCACCAAATGACTGTTTGAATAGAGGAAAGAAGCAAGGGAAGGAAAAATCTAGACCTAGAAATGGCAAGACTCAGACAAGACAGACGAAAATAAACTTTTACTTTGTAGGGCACTTATAGGACGAACTGTACGAACAAGTCAACCGGCCTTTATAGACTCGAGTTCGGATTATTATGCCACCCTTTGTAACGGGATCATTGAACATTCGGTGTCGAGGTGTGGCTTAATTATTGAGAAACCAAGCAATGGCTTCGCCACTCCCCACTGGGAGCTTGCGCTTCGCTACAAAAATTAAAATTTAAAATCTAAAAAAAGCAGCCATGGTTAAATTTTTATAAATTTTCTGAACTTCGCCAATTATAATAATTTTAAAAAAGAACTCTAAACTAAATTTCCCCTCTTTCAAAATATTACATTGCTAAAATATAGTTATAGAAGGTATATAAAAATAAATTTTCTGAACTTCACCATTTGTAATTCTTTGGGTTTTAAAAAATCACAAAATTTCGATACTTATATTTATTTCTGAACTTCATCATTTTGTTTTTTGATATTATAAAATAATTATTAGAAATAACTTTGATAAAAAAAACCTAAGTCATAACCAAAATAAGATGAAATTATTATTCAAATACTCAAAAAAATCCTTTTCTTAAATTATAGAGTTAATGATGATGATGATACAAAATAACAGCACGTAACTTTACGATCCCCGAACCCCTCTAAAGAACATAATAAAAAAATGCCAAATTTGCCATGCATATATTTAATTATCAATGCTTGCGAAGTCCAGAATTAGATTTTTGTTATGATAAAACTGAGATTTTCTTCTGTAGATAAAATTAAAAGTTTTTAACAATAGTTCTGTTTCTGAAAGACGAAGGAAAACACTACCAGAAAATAAATTCTCTCTACACTTTCTATCTCATTTCAGGCTGAAATCGCTCCCTTGGCAAATCAATTATTTAGAAAGGTTATTCCAATCAACAACACCGTAATTAAAGTACTTTATGAAAATTAACATAAGCCGTAGAACTAGTCCAGATTCAACCTCCATTTATAAGGACAATATTAATTAAACGAATAATAAATCTTCAGATGTGAGATCAAGTGCTAGTTAGGAGCACCATCCATCTTATTTAAAGCCGAGCCCAAAAGGTCTGGTCAACCCCAGAAAGTTCTGGAACCAATATATAAAAAGCTAAAAGGTTCCGCCCCAAAGGAAAAAATGCACCTGAAGGAAGGATCACAGGAAATAAATAATAATAAAGACAGTGAAAAGCGATTCAACTACAAAACTTCCTAGAAGAAAACGAGATGCAAAATCACCAGCAACACGGATTCAGGAAAAAGTTGGGCACAGAGACAGCTCTGGCACTCATTACCGAAAAGATTGCACTCGATCTTGCAAGAGGCAACAGAGTGGACCTCACACTCCGCGATGTTGCCAAAGCCTTTGACAAGGTATGGGTGCCGATTTTAAAAGCAAAAATAGCCCAGTTTGGTCTCTAATCAAACCTGACCCGAATCCTTTGTAGCTATCTCCGAGAAAGGAAGGCAAAATTAACAATAAACAACTACATTGTCGATGCCTTCACCATAAAAGCAGGGGTCCCTTAAGGGGGATGTTTCAGCCCTAAGCTATACCACGTGTATACTAGAGACCTCC
Organism: Ceratothoa steindachneri; assembly: GCA_963969495.1. Taxonomy (NCBI): domain Eukaryota; kingdom Metazoa; phylum Arthropoda; class Malacostraca; order Isopoda; family Cymothoidae; genus Ceratothoa; species Ceratothoa steindachneri. The sequence continues at coordinate 127,046,410 of OZ018321.1, forward strand.
CAACCCTTGTACATCCAAATGGCTGATGATGTCTCGCAAATCATCGCCAGTGAACGAAAAACCAAAAAAACATCGCACAACGCCCAGCCAGGGAAATTAGAAATATAAATAATTTTGAAAAGACTCAAACAATAAAAACTAACATCAACAAGTTTCAAAACATCCCTATAAACAGAAGAAAAACGCATCGAGTCAACGCTAATAACATCAATTACCCATACAACAACGGAGGCAAGGCACTCGGTACACACTTTAATGAAAAAATAGCCGAGGCAAAGTCCACCTCTCCTACTACATAGATTCAAGAAAGTTTCCGAAAGTAATAAAAGGAAACTATATCTATCCCTTGTGAAACCAATTTTAACGTATCCCATCATACCGACCCACACTTTACCCAAAACAAAAATGTTACAAATCCAAAGGATCTAAAATAAAGCAACCAGATTCATAACGATATTTCCAGATTAGAAAGAACCCAATCGATTGAATTACATTATAGAACAAAACTAAAACCTGTAAACCAATATCTACATGAATTTGCCCCCAAAATATGGCACAGATTAGAAGAAAAAAACTCGCTGAAAATATTAAGAACAAAATTAAACCTACCGAACGCGAAAGAAGGGGCTACAATTTAAAGAGAAGTTTAAAAGTAGCAGGAAGATGATACAAGAGGAAATAGTAGCACTTTACAGCTAAGTAATAGAAGAAAGATTATAAATGAAGAGAAAGAATTAATGAAAAGCAAGTAAAAAAGAAAACAAAAAGAAGGCACGAGAGTGCAACTGTAAAATGATCAAAAAACTTGAACAAAAAAAGAATACTTTAGAGAATAACTCACGAGAACAAAGGCTTGAAGACTTTCACCCAAGAAAGAAATAAAGACTAACACAATTAACTGTAAAATATATATATATACATATATATATATATATATATATACATATATATACATATATATATATACATATATATATATATACATATATATATATATATATATATATATATATATATATACATATATATATATACATATATATATATATACATATATATATATATATATATATATATATATATATATATATATATATATATATATATGTATGTATATATATGAAAACAAAGGCTCATATGCTTAATTATAAAAATAAACCAATATGTAAAAGAAACAAAAGTAAAATAAAGCAAAATAAGCGATTGCCAGGCAACCTGGTACATAACATAATCGCCCTCATCCAGATCATTGTTCATTATCACCAATACTCGTCATCCATATCATTAACGTCATTCATTCTTTTATACACTATAATTTCTACCTATTTTGTCTTATACTCTTACATATTCACCACTTTATATTATCCCTATCCCCGGTCATGCCATAACTAAGAAGAACATGTGGCACCCTAAATATCCCTGCCAGATTGCGTGATAAAGTCGCCCGAAATCGACTTTTCCCCAAGCACGAAATAAAGTCTGCGCCGAGGATTTTTTTTTTTAAGAGCTCATCTGGCGACTGCCTACTTGGGCATTAGTCGCAGTATTAAAAACCTCCTTGTACTAGGCTACTTTAAAATAAGATTCAAAAACAAAAAAAAACGAAAACCCAACACTAAAAATAAAAAAAGGAAAAGGCAACGAGCAGGAAGCAAGCTCCTGCGTCGTGGGGGTGGGGGGTCCCTCCGGCGCAGGAACGTGCGACCTATAAAGAAAAAAAACAAAAAAAAACTAGTTAAATAAAAGGGAGAAGGCCGGCCTCCCACCAAAAGTCTACAAGTCCACCGGGCAATATGCACGCACTCGTCCCGAGTACAAGGGACACGCGGTAGCGACCACGCACATCCCGGTACCGGGACAGGTACGTGCGCGAAGATCGCCCAGACTGGGACATTCAACAAGAATGTGCTGAACAGTCTGGGGAACAACACAGTCTGGGGAACAACGCAGTCTTCATAGTAGGGCGCTGGCGAGCGCCCATCAAATAGCGGTGCGTCCCGCGAGTGTGTCGAATTCGGAGACGAGAGAAAGCGACCTGAGACTTCGCGGCATTAAGGGAACAGTCGCGGCGCAATGACACGCAACTTTAAGTTCCCTTCGACCGTCTCCCATCTTCTTTGCCAACAGCCCGAAGAGCTGCCTGTATTCCTGGCATGTAGTCGGTGTGAGGAAGAGCGAAACTGGGCCGAGGACAACACTACATCACTATAAATACGAGGGGCTGCCAATAAGTTTTGCGAATCGGTAGGGCAAAACTGAGAAAGGGGGATCACTGTTTGTGGGGGTGTTAGGACAAGTTATGACAAGTTAGGACCTGCAGCCGCACGCTCTTGCCTCGTCTATTTAAGAAGCAGTAGCTTATCGCAGATCGTCAGTCACAAATTTTTCAACAATGGAGAAGGTTGAGCACCGCGCAGTGATCAAATTTTTGACCAAAGAAGGCAAGAATGAAAAAGAGATCCATGAACGCATGGTTGCAGTGTACACCGACACCGCCCCTTCCTATGCAACCATTGCTCGCTGGAATAGGGAGTTCCGCCATGGTTGTGAGTCCCTTGAAGATGACCCCCGTCAGATGTGACCAACGAGGACAATGTGGCCCGTCTGGAGAGGATGATCCTCGAAAATCGACGGGTGAAGGTAGAAGAAATCGAGAGAGAACTTCGAATATCACATGGAAGTGTTATAAACATCATCCACGACAATTTGGCCATGACCAAGGTCTCTGCCCGTTGGGTGCCTAGAAACCTCACGCCCCATGATCGACTTCAACATCGTCAAAGTCCACAAGGTCAGAGTTGCGCGAGTGCGGATTCGAGGAGCTCAACCATCCCCCCTACAGTCCAGATCTGGCCCCTAGCGACTACTTTTTATTCCGCCAGCTCAAGGCTGCACTGCGTGGACGCCGGTTTGGGGACGATGAAAATGTCCAGCTCGTCGTCCAGGAGTTGATTGAACAGCAGTCAGGAGATTTCTGGTTATCGGAAATTCGAAGCCTCAGGGACTAGTGGCGCAAGTGCATTGAAGTCGAGGGTAGTTATATTGAAAAATACTAAAACACTTTTCCTCGTATCTCGTTTCCTTATATCCGAATTGCAAAACTTATTGACCGCCCATCGTTTAAACACGATAGGGTAACGACACAGCAAATGTGAGACAACATTTCTAATCACAACTAACGAAAAAAACAAAACAAAAAACAACCAGGAAAAAACACGAGGTAAAACACTAAGGCTCGAAAGCTCAAGAATTACACGAAGACTAAAGAAACAAAACAAAAGAGACAAATGCAAAGAAGAATACACAGAACACAAAAACAAAACAAGTCAACGATAACATAGATTAAAGCAAACAAAAAGGAAAAGTCAGAAATCAAAAGTAAGCAAATGCCTGCGATGCCCCTTAAACTAGGGCAAACCCTTCCTACCAATTTCATCCTCTATCTCCTACTACTAATTATATTACCTTCCACTATTAAGTACATCAGTTTACCCACTACAGCTGCATTTCCAGGTCAGGAATTATCGACGGAACCCGGTCGACAGAACGAAAAGACTGGCAACTCGAGTAAACATTCGAGAATCGCACATTTACACACATTCGAAGCCTATGGCCGACTCGTACAAAAGCCTGAAGACAAATTAAGGCCATCGAATCTTGCTTTCCATTTAAATTATCAGTAATTTTGTACACCCATTCTTCGTTTCAGAAGTTTGGAGCTCATCGGTGAAGCATGAAGCCAGATAGCAGCATACATGTATTTTGATATGTTCTGTAGCTCACATGGGAGTTTCAATTACGTTTTGTTAGAATCGTTTAGCTCAACTTTGTAATAGCCATTTTTATCCGTTATTACGATCGCTCCTCTCTCTCTGATCTCCTTATCCATTCCTAGCTGTCCTCTTCACGATGAGTCTAGTTCCGTAATGGTTCAATGGCTTACTTTTATGAGTGGTAATTCCAGGTAATGAAGAGAGTTCTACGAATCGTGTATTAGTTGAGTTGAAGATGTACACATTTTTATTCAATTAAAAATAAAATTGGGGGTCGTTACTAAGAGTAGCAAAGAAAAAGAGATCAAGTAGGTAGAACTAATAGAAAATGCAAGAAAACGTTAGGTAGGTTTGCATGGAGTTGCACACACGCCCAGGAGATCTGGCTAATTTCTTGATGTGTAGTGTTTTTTCTTGTTTTTATTTGTGTTCTTTTTGGTCTTGGGTTAAATATAAATAATCTTTTTTATTTTGCGTGTTGTCTCTTTGCCGTTATCGTTATCGTCTTATTCTTCAGTTCTTTCCCCATTGTGTAATTTTATTTGGTATTCAATGGGTTTTTATTGTTGCGCTTTTCGCTGTTGGTGGCCGTCCTTGATAAGGCTTGATCCGTTAGGCAGCTTTCTGATCTTTTTGGTTCTTGTTACAATGCTTCATGTTTAGGGTATTTTCAGTCTCCCTCTGTCGAGTGTTGTCTTACTTGTGTCAAAGTCGTGTATGTCCACTTAGAATACCGCTCTCAATTCCATCAAGGAGTTCCTCGTTAACCTATTCTTCTAGGAATTTGTTGTGCCTGGTTGTGTGGATTTTCATGTCGATTCCCACGACTGTGGGATTCAGGCAGTCTTTGGTATCGTATGTTTCGAGTTGGAAACATTTCATACACGAGTTGGAAACATTTCATACACGCCAGGATTAAGGTGAATAATTTTATTTCAATTTGGGCCGCATTTGTTCTTAGGTTGAAGGCCAAAAGGCTCGTTTCAAGAGGCTTCTCTGCCATTTCCGCCGCTTCGATTACTACTGATATGGTGTTTAGCCGTGGTGGTGCCAGTTTTATCAGTCTTCACTTGGGCGAGTCCATGATTGGTTTCTTTGAATTTCCTCTGCTAGGTGACGACAGATGATAGCCCGATGGGCCACGTTTTCGTTGGATTGATTGGTCCCAAAGTGATTCCAGGGTATAGTTTCACGGCTTCATAGCTTTTAGGCTTCCAGTTCTTAGCCTTACTTCTCTTATCTTGAAGGCTTCGGTGCCCACTGCAGGGCTTTCAGAGAATTTTACACCGTTCTCCTTCCATCTTGGAAAAAAATCCATACCACTAGGAGCAGGACTAGTTCGAATCTCTGTGGAAGAATAAGGAGAAAGAGAAGGAATCCCCCCATCCTCCTGACTTCCTCAGTTCGCCGTTGACCGCTTTAAATTCGTCTGCCCTATATACTGCGAAAATTAGAACAATGGGAAGACCATTAATGGGGCTTCTCAACTTCGCGTTATGTAACCTTATCGCGACCCAAGGCAATTAATAAATTAAGGAAGTCTGTTGGCGATGAATCTCTCTCCCCGTCTAGATAATTCCGGACTATATATTCGATACTTCAGAGTTCACATGTAGATTGTGTCTGAAGCCGCCGTCCAGTACGTTAGCCATGACGTCTCCGTTAGTCGAGAGGTAATCGACTACATTCTCGTCCAGAGAAGAATTGAGAGATTGTCGAAGAGCCAAGGAAGAGCTAGTAGTCACTCAGTGTTGTTCGTGGAAATAGTTAGGCTCGCTTCAACCCTTTTCACCACGTCTTCGGATTTTAAGGATCGGAAAAGCCCTCTCCGAAGCACCCTCCGTTTGCCTCTTAAGGATAAGAGGCCCCCAACTTCAGTTTCCCGAAGTTGAATTGAGCGTCTCGTGAGACACCCACAAGTTCAAGGTTGAACTTACCTACCTGGTCCTACTCGCCGCACATCAAGGTAAAAGGGATTTAACCCCCGCTTCGTCACGCTCCTCCCACCTTTACCACGTCGAACCTCGGTTCAAACTTAATTGCATTGACATTTAACTTGCCCTATATGTATATGTAAACTTTAGTCCTATTAAAGTATATTTCTGTAGCTGTGTTTGGATACTCCTTGGCCTAGCAACCGTGTATTTAAAGCACTCTTAAAACCATCCCCAGGTGAAGCCTTAATTTCGGTCAGCCAGTAGGCCAGTGTGCGTATAGCCGCGTACACCTGGTCATACCACGACAATCTCTTATTTTCCTAAATAGGGATATTGATGGATACGTGGTGGAGCAAAGTCAAGGAGGCTCATTTTCAACTGAAACGAATCCTCAACTAAGTAATCTAAACTGAATGATGATGATGAATTTTATAATAAGAAGGATAGCGGCATCGACCACAGGCAGGTGTACAACCCCGGGTCAACCCTCCCGACCGGTTCCTGCTGACTTCCTCCTACAGGCTCATGCCAGGAAGGATGGGGTCGGTTGGAGCCCAGTAGGGAGGAGAGGAAGAGATTGAAAGGAGGATTAAATCAGAAATACTAGTAATAGGTAAGAAGTTGACCTTCCCTCGTTAAAGGAGATAGAATAGAATTTAACATTACTATTATTTAGACCAACTGATTAACGTGGAATCTGAACAACGGGATCCTATTTCAATTTCCATTTTATGCGTTGGTATAATGGGTTATTTAGAGCAACTTCACTATAGGTAAAATGAGAGCAGATTAATCTATACCAACCTAAAATCGTTCTTTTATATTCATATGTTTATTGTAGCATTCATGCCATTGGGTGAATATATGTATTTAATTAATACCAACCTGCGTACCGCTATGATATTCAAGGCGTTTGCGATAGGTGCAATGTTTATTTGTATCGTATTTATTTTGTTTTGTGTAGTTGATCTCAATCACGTCTAGTTTTTGTGTAATTTGAATTTTCCTCTTCAAGCCATTTCACACTTTTGCTCAATATTGTACCAATATGCATTTTTTATATATATTCAATATATATATATATATATATATATATATATATATATATATATATATAATTAATATATATATGTATATAATATATATTAATAATATATATATTTAATATATATTAACATTTTTAATATATATAAAGTAGACTATATAGAAGCTTAAATATCAGTGAATTCTAATTACTGGGGGGGCGGTTTCAGATTAATACATACTTATTTGTGATATCTTCTTTACCAGTTATCAGTAGCAGAAAAGTTAACACGTTTATCAAAATTTTGCTCTGGTAAGAACCTTATGATAAGGATCTCACATTGTGTATCGTTTGCTTGCTCAAGTTACTATTTGAAATCTTGTTATGGCTACAAGTTCTAGACGCGGATGTTTAAACAGCCCCAACATATTTTGTTATGTTTGTGGGCAATTCAGACCAGTGGCACAAAGGAGAAAAATAGAAACAGCAGTAACGATGAAGCAAGCCTACAGATACCATTTTGGATGCAAAGTAGGGGACCATGGTAAAGATTGCGACACTCATCGTAAAAGTCTAAATACCGCGTACATAGGTGTACGCAGAAACACTCTGACACAAAGATGCGCGCCCTCTCGTATCCCTAAAATGCATCTCACGCCTAGAATTCTCCGTCGCCCTTTTTCGCACCGCCGTAAACTCCGAGATGGCTCGAAGGCGTCAAAGAAATATCGTCGGCCCAGAGATGAAAAAAAGTCTTTCGCGCGACGATACAGATTTTACGGGCATTCGATTCGCTCTCTCGATTTTGCTCGTGGGAGGAATAAAAGGAAGTCTTCTCCCTGGAATCAGGCAGAAGCCCTTGGACCTACGTCGAGTTTGTGTGAAACCCGATCCACATAAGAAACCGTTCGCCTGCTGCAAGGAAGGAACTTCTCGGGGAATTGATTAAACAGGACCTCCCTCTGCGGATTACCCTAGACGTAGCTAGGTAATCGGTTTTGGTTACCCACTCCAGGAGCCGAATAATCGGACAGGTACTTCGAGGAAGAAGTCCAATTGAGTCACCGCTTGGCTCACCATGATCAGGCAAAGGATCAGTATATCACCGGTCTAGGATTACCCGCTCATTCGATAACCTCGGACGGCCGGACTAGGTGCGATCATCGTCACCAGAAGAAGATCTTCACCCCGCCCCTTCAAAAATACTTACGAAATCAAAGGTATCGTTAATTGAATTATCCCCTCCCCCTAACTTCACCAGTTTATTCGTGTACTAGAATTCTCATCCTGAGCCCATACCCTCGAATATTAGAATTGCTTACTTAATTCAGTTTAACTCAATAATATTATTTCCTTCGTTCTGTCTGGTGTCATTAAGACACAAACATCCCAGTGAGTAATCTGCAAGTAATCTCCACGACATTTTTGTAGACTTATTTATTCAGTGCAAGATTAATCCTATTTATATTTATATACGCTGTATTTATTTCAAATTCATGTACATTAAAGATTATTTTTGTATATGTGTGTTTAACTAGTTCGGACGATCCCTTGGCAATTATTAAGCAATCCACTCGGCTTAAAACTCATTTTTTCAACGACCCGCCCATGGTTGGCTTATACTGAGTGGAGAACACACTCGGGGGATCATCATCTTAGTTTTGATCAAAAGGGTACGCACCGGGGTTATTCATATTCACCGGAAGTGGCTAAGGTAGGTGTATTGGATACGCATAACCGGCGCTTCACCTCGGTGCTGTAATAAAATATATGTCCAGGAAGTGGGACTGGGATTAACCACTCACTAAACCTCGACACTCATATTTGCTGCACGACGTGGAACACAATGTTGACAGCTTGGTTAAATGGGAAAAGGAAGGCAATGCCATTTGCTGTTCCCATGATATGGTATAAGCCCTCAAATCACTTTGATGATTCTTATTTATGCCTAACAAATGTGGCAGAAACATAATATTAAGCATCATGCTCTAGTAGATCCAAAAACGGTTCACCTTCCACCTCTTCACATTAAATTAGGGTTAATGAAAATTTTTGTAAAGGGTATGGATAAAAAAAGTGAAGGCTTTCAATATTTAAAAAACAAATTCAAAAGATCATTAAGTGATGCAAAAATAGAAGCTGGAGTTTTCAACTGAACCACAAATCTGCAGTTGTTTCTGATGATTCCTTCACTTTGTGTCTCAATGTAAAAGAACGCAAAGCATGGACATCCTTTGTGGAAGTCACTGAAAACTTTCTCGGCAATTTTAAATCTCCAAATTACCGAGAAATAGTAAACAATATTCTGGAAGCCTATGAAAAGATGAGATGTAGAATGTCACTTAAAATGCATTTTCTGAATTCTCATCTCTATTTTTTTCCTGAAAATCTGGGAGCGGATAGTGATGAACATGGTGAACGTTTTCATGAACAAATTTTGGTTATGGGGACGAGGTACCAAGGAAAATTTAATCCAAATATGATGGGGGATTATTGCTGGTCTTTACAAAAACAAACTTTGATGTCTCACAAAAGAAAAATGAGAAGGCTACAGCAAAGTTTCTCTAAACTTTAAGTGCATAACAAACTTAATCAATACAATAAAATCTTCATAACTTGGGAGGGAAGGGGGAGGTAACTTCGCCAGTGATGTATACTGTCTGCCCTAAGCCAGAATAAAGAAGGAGGGTCCCCCACTTTTAAAATATTTTTGCTTAAAAATTTTAAAAAATACAATACAAATTTTTTATTTATTAATCGGAACAAATAGCGAAAAGGGAGGGGGCATTACACAAAATCTAGAGATAATAGAGAATTTTGATTTTCAAATTCGGATTCAGCGCCCTCGAACTAACTAGAAACACTTATTCACAGATCTGTAGCAAACAAGAAGTTAACTCACTTTAATCCACTTATTACACTAAAATTTCCACCGCTTTATTAATTTCACATTTTGTTTAACGCTTTTTTTCAATTGTTGGACTAGTGCGTGTCACTTTACAACTTTGCTACGAACTTCATTTTTGGTGACTTGAATCACGGTTGGGTGCGACCTAACTATACTCCGTTTACTATGATGCATCTTCCATAAAAGTGTTTCTCAACCTCTTTTTGGTCAGCGGCCCCCTATCACCATAATTTGGATAAATGCCAATTCCTATGTCAAATCGTTAGAGCTGTCAGAACAAGCATTGTATAATTATTATTAGTTTCTCCGTAATCCCGCGATTGTTTACTTGTTAACTGTGATTTTTTGACGTGATTCTGGCATCACCCCTTGCACTTGTCAATTCAGTTTCCTTCTTTGCTCGAGATTGCATTTACACAATTGAATCCAATTTCTACCAAGCAAAACCATATAAGTAGGAGGAAAACAAAATAGCACTAATTATTTCGGAATACATTTGCGAAGAGCCCTTTTTGATTCCCATAATAAATTCCCCGCGTTTATATATCTATACTGCTTCTTTATCATAGGTTGAATAGGTGAGAATCGCAGTAAACGCAATATCCTTGAACTTGGGTCGGAAAGCTGTTTGAGAGCGGGGGTTTTTTTTATTATTTTGTACAATGCCAGATTTGGTGCCTCACGCACCATCTTTTCAATTGTACATTGAACGCTTTTACGGCTTAAAAGTAATTTTATATGCCATACAAATGACGAAAAGAGTCAAGTTATGCCTAACTGACGAGTAATGAGCCTACGGATTAGGGGATTACGACGGTAGCATCCTTGGGAGAGATTTGAAGTTTGAATCGTATCAATGAGAGCGGATTCGACTATGAAAAAATTGCCCGTCCCAACCTTCTCCCATGGGGGGTAGGTAATGCGACCGTTACAACTAAAACTGGAAGAACGGTACCCTCTCTTTGTCCAAATACCCGCAGTTGTGCAACTTCCCAGCCCCGATGCATGCGTATATATCTATTTTCCCTATTCTTCACCAGTTTATTTGCAGATCTCCCTTGATATTCTGCGTGATTCGGCCTCGATGTTATTACGCTTTAAATTTGGAAAACAAAACCCACCGTTGCTCTAAACTAGATGTCAAAAATAATGAGATCTGATACTTCCTAAGGAGCATATGCATTATTTAAGCCACCTCGTGTTATTGTGGGTATTATTGGCTTCAACTTCAAAACAATTACATTTAACAAAGAAATGCAACGCGCCATTGCGTCCCTTGAAATGAAAATGAACTTTGGTACTGGTGGTCATTTCCTCGCCATACTGGTCGAGTTTTAGACTAACAGGAAACAACGTGTGTCGGTTGATGGTATTTTTAGCTCCCACGGTTGTTAAATCTTATGTTCCCCAGGGTAGTAGTGTCTGGGCCCTATTCTCTTTAATATTTATACCTCAGACATGTTTTCTGGGATTAGGTCGAATATGGTTGCTTATGCTGACGATATAACTTTGTATGCTCCAATTCCTTCCCTTTCGACAGACAAAGAGTCGCTGAATTGCTTACTCTGGATATAAAGAGAATTTTATCTGGGTGTGATGTGTAGGGTATGAAACTTATTCCAAGTAAATCCCATAGCCTTGTTATTGGTCGATCAAGGACCTTACAATCGTATCACCCTGACATCATTGTTAACTGCGTTGCGGTCCCTAATTGTTCTTCACTGAAATTGCTTGGTGTTACTTTTGATCCTAAGCTGACTTTTGAATGAACTTGCGCACTGTTGCGTCCTCAAGTTCTCAAGTTCTTAAAAAGTTAGTTTGTTGCGTAAGTGCCGCCTGATCTACTCTACCGGCAGATTGGTTAGGAATTGCTTTTATTCCTTCCTTCTGCATCATTTTGAATATTGTTATTCTGTCTTCCCTTCTGAATCGGAGACCAATTTGAAGCTACCTGACAGAGCTTTCAACCAGATTATGTATTTTTCTGCTACCCGATACACAGTTGAACCTTAGGCATCGTAGAATCGTTGGAGTCTTGACTGATTTCTTTGAAATTGTTTATGATCCTGATCATCCACTTAACTTGTGGCGCCCAATTGCAAGGCGAGTAGACCCAACCTCACAAATGAGCACCCCGTTAACTATATGAAATCTTGAAATTGGGTACACAAATCGAACATTGAAATAATACACCATGCCCCCCTGATACGAATGGAGCTGCTCGATTACTCATCTACACTGACCACTCCTATCACCGTCGAGGAAACAAAACACTACATAAAAACGACGCCAAAACGTACCCCCGGCCCCTCCGGGCTACCAGCTACACTAATACACAACCTCCCCGCAAACATATACCCCACACGTACACACCTATTCAACGCCTCACTAGCCTCAAGCCACTTGCCTAAAATATTCAAAGTCTCTCACAACATACTTCTACACAAAACGAACAAAGACCCCAAACACCCAAACAATTACACGCCTATTGCTCTATTAGAGAACCTAGGCAAAATACTCGAACGCATGATCAACTGACGCCTACGGGAATACCTGGAAGAGGGGGACTGGTTCTCCCCCCACCAATATGGGTTGAGGAGGGGCCGGTCCACTCAGGCGGCTGTGACCATCGTTCATGACAGAATACAGAAAAAATGCCAGGTACATCAAAAGACACTCTCTATCAGCGAGGACGTGGAGAAGGCCTTTTATAAAGTGTGGCACGAGGGATTTCGTTGGAAACTCGCCAACAATACGGAGTTACCTCTCTGCACCAGAAGGCTCCTCTCGCACTACCTCACTGAACGGAAATGCCATATAAAATACAACAATACCCTCACACAACCCTTCACACCACGCTCAGGCATTCTCCAAGGAAGCGTACTGGCACCCACACTATACATCATGTACACAAACGACACCCCACGCCCACCCGAAAACTGCTGTCACACATCCACAGTATCCTACGCCGATGACGAGACCATTCTTGTCAGCGGCCGTGGACCAGAAGAAATCGCGCTCCACACACAAATAATACTAGACACTAAGACAGATTACGAGGACACAGATGACACTCTACGGCGCAAGAGATCACTCCATGCATAACCTACAAATATTCTCACATACACCAGACATGAACCATCTAAACCCAACAAGACTCGAATACACACAATATACAAAAATCCTTGGGGTAACTGTTGACAAGACCCTTAGGTTCAATATACACCAGAACATAATACAAGCAAGAGCCTCGCGTACAAACACATCGCTGCGCAGGTTCTACCCTGCGAGCATAAAACTTCCGTTACACCTATACAAAACACTCGTGCGACCTCTTATCAGGTACACCCCACTGTCACTCGTAGCCGTGAGTGACACGTGACAGCAGAAGGCTCAGTGCATTCAGAACTCTGCTCTGAAGCGCGCTTGCCGCTCTCCCCTGTACACGAGAATGTCCACACTACACGACAACAACAAATTAGCACCCCCTCAGCACATAAGCTCACACTAGACTCCCTCTCTGTCCTTTCTATACACACATCATCATCATCAACAACAACATTAAGATAATTATTGTTCTCTTTCTGATTAGTATACTATCATTATTGGTATCAGCCAGTCAGATGAATAGCCAGCCTCCAGCCTAAACATTAAGTATGCCTGAAGAAGGCCTTGTCACCGGTAATGAGGTGCTCCTCTCCCAAGGGGCAGACTCCATGACCGGTAATCCTCCAAAGGATCGCTTGGTGAATTCTCCATCAAAAATAAAGAGTCCACCACCTCATCCTCGTTCCAGTCACCCATTTATCCCATATGCACAATCTGATGCCAGCTCTCTCACGGCCGTTTCGTGATACACGCTACTCGTTAAAGCAGAATGGTCGTTCTTTTTCGGTCGCTCGAGTGAATACGACGCAGTTCTCTCGATCTTTCTTTACTACACCCGTCCGCCTGAGGAACACACTCCCTAATGATGTCGTTAATTAGGATAATTGTGATGTATTTAAAAGGTGAGTGAATGCTTTTCTTAACTCTTGATTTTTTTTTCTACTTTTATCGATGTTGCACCGCTCGTTGGGCCCTGTAGGGTTTTAAGGTTTTTCCAACGTGTCGCCTTCATTGACTTTGATAATAATAATCCTCTTACAAGCTCTCAAGAAACACTGGCTTCAAGGTATTTTTTTAGCTTTCCATGATTCCTTACGAAAAACATTAAAAACCATACCGATCCCAACAAAAGCAAAGGAGTATATCAGATCCCATGTGTAAATTGCAACAAATCTCGTCTTCGAATCAACCATTACTAAGTGATAAAACATTCAAAACAGTGAATGGATCTTAATGAAGCATTGTGGAAATAGCGTTTGTTAATGCAGTGAAGTATTACATTTTCTGAAACTGTGTGGACTTGTCATTTTACCAATGATGCTAGCAATTTCCTACGAAGCAATCAAGCCCTCTTCATTCGCTCGTCTAGCTTTTTTCTAAAAGGAGGAAATCGTACTACAGTTTTCAAATTTTTACTCAATGTCCTTGTTAGCGTCCTCTCGATTTTCTTTGCTAAATATTCATCGTCTTGATGGCATTATAGGTTCATTAGAGAAATTATTTCTCCAAATATGGTACAACGGCTGTTAAGTAAGGAAGGTAAAACCTTTTTTTAATAAAGGGGCCCGATTCACGTTGTAAAAGCCACTCACGTAAGTTTAAACCTCATTACTAAAAAAAAACTAAAAAAATAACTATCTTGGCTTCTTTTTACTTAGAAATGAAACATCCACTCAATCTGTAATAGTGAACAAAAAAATCAACACTAAAATAACAAAATGTTAATAAAATAAGAGAAAGACGTTCATAAACGCAATCTCTGAGAAAATGCTGTTGCGTTCATAAATGGAAGCACAGACAGACAGAGAGACTACTGTTAACTGAAGAATAGCAGCAGCGCGCGCCAGTCACTCTGTGTCGCAGTGAACCGAACGAATTTTGACACAACCCCTACACATGGAGTTAAGAGGGAAACGCAAGACCTACGGAATATATCATCAAAATGACACACATACTACGTCGGATCAAAATTATTTTACAGTCTGTCAATCAAAATTACAATATTCTTTAAATTCATTTTATTGATTAATTAAAAAATTTACACATTCTTTTCAAAAATAAATTTTTAATTTATGTAGGTTTGTAAATTACCAGCAAGATAAAGAAAAAAGATTCAGAGCACGTTTGCCTTTATTAAAAAGACCTTATTGAGGAAAGAAACTTTTTTTTAGAGGGGAGGGATACTAATTTGGGAATTAATAGGTTAATAATCGCAAAATAGTAAAAATTTTCGTGGAATGGAGGCGGTATCCGACTCCCTTTTCTCTACTATGTAAGATACATCCTTCCATGTGCTATTCGCGTCCTGAATGAGGCTGATTTAATAGAGGCGAAAGCCATCGGAATTTATTTTCTTTTTCCCACGGGTAATTTGCATCCTGTCTCTCAAGAGATTAATGCCAGCTACTTAACTTTATAGGTTTATCCCAGTGCCACTTAAAATTTAAAAACTACCACCCAAGGGGGTAGACCCCCCCATTTAGAATTAATGTTCCACATCTCCTCCCCATAGAGGCAAACTTCATCCTTAAATAATTAAGCACGAGGGAAGGGGGGTTATTATAAGCAACAAAGACCGATTTATTTATTTTATTTTAATTTTAGAAGCCCACTAGTCAACTGCCTAGTAGTACTAGGCTACATTAAAATAATATATAAAATAAAACAAATAAAAAAATAACAATAAAAAGGAAAAGAAAAAGGGGAAGAAGCCAGAAACACGCTCCGGCGTTGGGGAAGGCCTGGCTCTTCCAGACGCAGGAACGTGCGACCTACAAATAAACAGCAATAACAACAAAAAACAAAAAAAAACAGTTAAATGAAGTGGAGGAGGCCAGCCTCCTCAAAAAGTCAAAAGTACACAAGTCAACGTGCACGAACCGGTTCCGAGTACAAGGGACAAGCGGTAGGGATCCCGCTCATCCCGGAACCGGGACAGGTAGCGTGCGCGAAAATCCCCCAGACTGGGACATTCAACAACATTTTTTTTTTTTAAAAGAGCTCATCTGGAGACTGCCTACTTGGGCATTAGTCGCCGTATTAAAAACCTGCCTAGTACTCGGCTACTTTAAAATCAAATTCAAAAGCAACAAAAAACAACCCAAACCCAACACACAAAAAAAGGGGAAAAGGAAGCGAGCAGTAAGCAAGCTCCTCCGTCGGGGGGAGGTCCCCCCGGCCCCAGAGCGTGCGACCTATAAGGAAAAAAAAAAAAAGAGAAAAAAACCTGGTTAAATAATAGGGAGAAGGCCGGCCTCCCCCCCCAAAGTCAACAAGTCCAACAGTCAATGTGCACGCACTCGTCTCGAGTATAAAGGACAGGCGGTAGCGACCCCGCCCATCCCGGTACCGGGACAGGTAACGTGCGCCAAGATCACCCGGACTGGGACATTCAACAAGAATGTGCCGAACAGTCTGGGGAACAACGCAGTCGTCGCAATAAAGTAAGGGCGAGCGCTCCATATAATGTCGGTGAGTCGCTCGAGTCGACCCAATTCGAAGACGACAGAAGGCGACCTGAAGCCGTGGTGGCATTGCCCGTCAATAAATGCAAAAGCACTTGATTTTTTCATCAACAGAGTTATGGTAAAAAAGAACTATGCGATGGATAGAATGCATTTGAGTAGGGATGTGGTAGAAGTGTTGTGGAAGGAGTATAATCGATCGTTTTTTACGGTTGGGGAAAATAGATTATGTAAGAAGAGGTACGAGTATATGCAATATTAGATGTGAAATTAGAAATGAATGAAGAATACTATGAGGGGAAATAGGAAATAAAGATATACCAAGGGAACCTGAACTTAAAATACCAAAAGGTGTCTGTCTCAAGGATTAAAGCGTTAAAGTGTTTTATTGCAATGCACGAAGTCTTCGAAATAAGAGGGAAGAGTGATTTAGTTATATGATAGAGGAAAATATAGATAGAGTCTGCATAACGTTAACCAGAGGACTGGAAGGATTGGAGGAGAACAATTATTTATCCAATACAATCAAAATCATGGATTAGGTGATGGGAAAATGGTGAAGTCGCTATGGATAGGAGCATTCTATAGACCAGCGCTAATCTGGGGAATGCCCCCTAGGTCCTAAGTCTCTGTAATCATCCATAACCTAACGCTAGGCAAGATTAAATAAAAGTGTAAAATACACCAAAAACCGAAACAAATCCAAGACAAATTAAAAACCAAAGAAAAATAAAACAAGCAAGAAGGAATCACACTCCGGCGCAGGATCATGCGACCAACACCAAAGAGTTAAATAAAATGGAGGAGGCCAGTCTCCTCCCAAAAGTCAGATAGTCCATAAGTCTGCGTGCAAGAATTCGTACCAAGTACGAGGACAAGCGGTAGCGACCCAGTTCATCCCGGTACCGGGACAGGTAACGTGCGCAAAGATCACCCAGAATGTGACATTCAACAAGAATGTGCAGACTAAGGGGGAGGGGACTAAGAAGTCGTTGCAGTAAGGTGCAGTAACCTATTCATGAGCGTTTTAAAGGGTCGAAATTACTAAAATAGCACGTCCCCAAATCTATAGAGACGGGGGTAAACAATCTGCATTAAAAACGTAGATTCCGGGTTCAGCGTAAACACTCGACATATCAGGAGACAAAGATGGGCGCCCAACTCTCACAATTTTCGCAAGGAAAGAAAGACTTTCCACTTGTGAGGTTGCAAATGCGAACACGCTTAGATGGATCAAACCGTTCTTGCAAAGATGGGGTAGCCTCGACTTTTGACTGTAGAAATATCAATTTCGGGGACATAGGGAGCAGGAAATTACATTTTTCACCCGGAAATGAAGCTCGATTCTTTTCTGACGAAAAAGACACGAATAAATGTTCGCTTCTCATTTTTTGAAATGAACATTGCTTTCGCTCGCGAATAATTTCTTCCTGAGTGAGGGAGACAAATTCCGGTAAACAGAAATGTAAAGGAAACCTTAGTCGAGGAAACAGAGAAGGTTATTGCCTGGACGGAATGAGTTAAGGGGCTTTTCAATTAATGATTCGAGGCATTGAAATAGCATACCGTTCAACCATTAAGGATCATAGAGACAGAATTAAAGCTTCCCTTTGGCTTTACTGCGGGACTTTTCACCCGGAATTCCAAGGTATGGTGAGATCCCAGAGTGCCATCCCTGGCATATAATGTATTTAAACTTCATTGTTCCTCGAAATTAGGGACAAGAGAAAAAAAACTTACAGGAATGACATAGTAAATCTCAAACATAAAGTTCAAGTAGGCATGCGCGCAGCTCGATTCGGTACTTGTGTTGCGTTCTTTGAACCGAGTGCTGCAAGATGGAAATCCTGGGGGCGTATCAGGGTGTAGGATGGTTCGACTGATGATGGTTTTAGTGCAGACCTCAGACAGACCATTGTGGCCTTTTGTCATCCAACTGTTGTTTCGCGGACGAGCCTTCATCGAGTAACGACAGTAGAAAAAAGATGGTTACGAGAAAGAGGGAAATCAGAAAATAATCGATACCAATAGACAAGAAGATATGGATACCAATTAATGTTTAATCAACAAAATATTGATACTTACAACTAAGGAACGAAAACCAACAAGGGTATATCAGAAGTATTTAAGGTAAAGATGTACGAAGTTGGCCACCTTAGAGGGATCCGACGCATTCGTCAAGGCTCCCGTCCGAGAAACAGGCCACCTTCGGCTCTCTACCAATCAGGCTAACTAATCCTTTCCTCTGATGGAACATGTTGACATGGACAACATGCTGTCATCAGTGAAGCGAATAACCAGAAAGCGTTTGAAGCCAGCGGGATAAAAACGCGAGGTAGTCTCTCAATAAGGCACCTCGACGTAATCGAGGCCCGCTCTGTGCACTTGCACTATTGGTCTTGGTCTGGGTCTCCCCAGCCGGGGGAGCCTATGGGCTCGACGTGCAGATCTTGGCCTGTTTGTTTTCAAAAACGGCAGCAGACCCGTCCGTTCCCAGAGGTGCCGCGAAGGGAGAGGAACCTTTAGTTCTTCCCCCTTTAGGTCGTTTATCTTTAGAAGTGGCGGGGAATAAACCGGCTTCTTTCCCCCGCCGGAAGGAAGGAGCCCTTTGGCCGGATGAAACGGCCCCAGCAAGACCTTTATCTGAAATGGAAAGGTTTTGGCTGTCAAAGGGGCACAGGCCGGGGAGGAGGCCCCTCCTTTCCTTGTGTGTACACTGGGGCCCGAGCCGTCTGAGGAGAAGCTTGCACAGGGGCAGACTCTGGCTCAATACTTGGCACCGAGCAAGGGTTCGACTCCATGGAAGCTCCTGACGTCTGGAGCTGGGTCACCTCTGGGACCATGTCCATCTCAGGATAGAGTGCTTCCTTGTGCCCCCCAACCCCACCAACACATCACGTATCCCATTTAAGGTATCTTTTGACTAGTCTATTGCCGGCGAACCGGCATCCATCGGGAAATAAAGGGGATGGGGGGTAGGTATCATGGCTCCCTGCCCCTGAGAATACAGGATGTTAGGAGGTACGAACCGACAGGCCCTGCTATACTTTTACCCCTTAAGGGGATTGGCCATATCGAGCCGCTCCTACCTGGAGCGGTCAACCTTGGACCGACTGGGTGCTCTCTTGGCAGTCCCCTGTGAAAGTAAAGGGGGTACTGCCTCTGGAAATGAGATGAGAGTCACCCAAGGGCGCTCCAGAGAAGGGGGTGAGGGGGAGTCCACCGCACCAGTAAGCATAGGAGAGGAGTAAGCCTCTTCTCCGTTAGAAGAGTGTTGGAGGGGCCCCTGAGAAAGCACATGGGGGGGACCTCTTTTTCTGCTGTAGAGCTGCCCGGGAGCGGCTACGATGATGGTAAAGGTGTTTTTGTCTATAGCCATTCAGGAACAGTTCGCCCCCCCTGCCTGTGACGGCCACAACATTGACTCCAATTAGGGAGCGGCACGACTGGGCTCCTTTGTTTGGTCCCGGCCGCTATCACTAGATGGATCCAGCCGGATTCTGAGCGGTTAGGGTCACCACGCCGAAAATCTTCACGGAGTGTTGGGCTCCGTGATCCAAATGGACGCTGGGTCGTGATCGAGGAGGATCATAGGCCGGAGAAGAAGGGGCAGGAGAAGGAACGACGGAACAGAAGATGCACAATGAAGGACAGTTGGTACAGGAGACAGAGTGTAGAGGAAGTATAACATAACGCCACACAGAGGGCCGAGCGTACATATATGTTAAAGTTCCTCGTCGGAGACAGCGAAAGAGACGTACCCAAAAGAGGGACGTGAGAACGTTGGTCATCGGACTAACAGCCAAACTGCCGAAGCTTTGATCTCTCCGCCGAATAGGTAGTCGGTGGCGAGCTGCTGTACCAAGTAACCACAAAAGAGCATTAAGCAGTTCTCAAAAGATCCGATTACCTACGAGGTCCAGAGGCCCCCCAAAAGCGGTGCCAGATCAAAAAGAACACCGAGGAGAAATATTGTGACTGTCGTGGGTGCCTCTGATTAAGCCGACCTGGGCTCTGCGGTGCCACCCTCCCCTCACCCCTCGTAGTCCCCTCAACGGCCTCGCCCCGTCCCCCTAAGGTGGGGCGGTCGCCGGACTATAAATAAGCCGGTAAGGAAAGAAAGATTATTCTGTGAGAGACGATAGAGGACTAGATCGAGGAGATGGGTCCTTCACCCAGTTCCGAAATCGTTCTTCTAAAAACTTAGATCGTCACGGTTTCCTATTGGTGCCATACTGAGTTATCATTCACAGGCTTAGTAAGAAGTCTGGCTGGATCACCATTCCTAGTGCCAAACAGGAATTTCTGGAGCAAGAGAAAAGAAGACCCGTTTACCCTCGAGTAACTCTCAAATTGCAATCTCAATAATTGGGAGAGAAGTAATAGCCAAGGAAGTTCCATTTTTAAGTACTTTCGAAATCACCTCGTATCTCAAAACCCAGTGGGCAACCCTTCGAAGAAGATGAGGATACTAAAAGACTTCAAGAGCTAACCATAAGAGTACTCTTTGAGCCAGAGAGCACCACTACTCTCTCCGTCGGATAAACGTATATCCAGAGATCAAGTTATAAGAAGAATTTGACATCGTGTCCCCTCCCACTCCCCATCTCGTGGAAAAATTTGCCGTCGGCTGCTGCAACTGAAAGAAGCGTGAAAAGTCCAATATAGCGACATCCGCCAACCCCTGATCCTTACAAGGACATGTAAGTCCGAATAACTATTTATATTGGTTTTGATTAAGTAGGGTTTTTAATACTGTACCCAAGCTAACTAAAGGAGAAATAATATTTAGTGATTCCTGTCATATTGCTAGTTAAGATTAGAGGCACGTAAATTATGGCTAAACGCTATACTAAAAGATCTCCATAAATTAACTAACTGGCAATTGGATCATTTACGTGTAGCCTACTCACGTTGTTCCTGACTATCGGCGGTAATAAGTCCATAATCAATTCTGGCAAACCTTGTTAAACTTATATGTTATTGTAAATATTTTGAATTACTTGCTAAATTAAAAAGATATATTTTTGGTTAATTCTGTGTGTTTCACTGGATCCTTTACGTGTTGACTGGCTCTTTCCTTAAAACAGATTAAACGCTGTAGCACTCTCAATAATACAGTAATTAAAAGTTCACTCAGCCAGAAGTGGTATTGTTTCCCTCCCTAGTATTAGTGCCAGACTGGAGCGCTGAAGTCATTGAATATATGGCTCTCCGGCAGAAAAGTAAGAAGGAACCCAACAATACTTCGACACAGAGATTGGGGGTTAGCGAAGGAAGGGAGAGAAGGCTAAGCTGGGGCCAGACGGGGCGTTGAGTCCCGCCAGCACGGAGACCAGGAAAGCAATTCGCCGTGCGCCTTACGGGGGAAAAAAGTGAGACCAACTTAGCTTGAGTAAGTCTGAAGAGGCAACTTGGGGCGCTCCAGAGTAGTTTTTTATTTAAAGCAAAAGCAAACGATGGCTTATTCCACAGTATTTCTAAGAAGTATGTAAAAAAAGGGAAGATGTGTAAAATGCATATAGCCGCAGGTCGTTGGGATCGGGTAGAGAGGCAATTCTCCACACTGAGCCAAACCATAGCAATGAAAACAAATTACCCCAGCAGAGCCAAATTATAAAAGGCAGAGAAACAAACTCCATAAAACAATGACTTGATATCTTGGACCTAAGCGTATAAGAGGAAAGCGGCTAAATATCTTTGATGAGCGAAGGGAAAATGTTATTTCCCCAAGGAAACCAACTCTGTTGAATGAAAGGGAGTGGGGGGGGGGCAAAACAGCCTGAAACAACTTTATAACGAACTGTACAAACATAAGGATAAAACAAAGGTAAAAAATAGTGAAGATTGACTAAAATAACATATTAGATCAACATTAAGTGGAGAAACCAGAAAGATTAATTACAAAACCCCAGAAGTTCGAACATAGCGCACAAGCAACTCGCAATAAATTGAAGCCCATTGCTCAAAACAAAAATGCATTATCATCCCATCTCGTAACAAGCTCCTTGTGCAGCTTTCTTAAGACCTCCCAAGTCTTCAAATGTTCACATCAAGTTGCACATCACTGCAAAGGAATCACCTAAGTTTAATTAGCGGGGAATATTAGCCCCAGATAGAACGGTATTACCACGACCGATCCTTACTTTCCCAAATTGCCTAAAAGCCAATCTTCTCCAAATATTTAATCACTGAATGTGATGGCGAACCATCGGAAAGCCACCTCTTCCAATTAAACCGAAAACCAATCTCGACACTAATTTTGGCTTAAAGCAAGTTCTTGCAAACTTATTCCAACCATCAGCCAAGTTCTCGAATATTGAGAACTTGAGTGTGATGCAGGCCTCAATGGAATAAGCGAGATGACAATGTGTGTAAAGAAACCCCACAAAATTATTTCCTGCATATTCTAATTGATTAAATTTGGTATTTATTTAAAAATGAAAAAATCGATGAAGGTATTTGCGGTATTAGGGGAAGTTTATTAAAGATATATTAGTGGAAAAAGTTGCGAATAGAACTAAAACTGTGCAGAAACTATGTTAGCCGAGTAGACAAAAGGAGAAACTATTTGGTGCGCGACTCATGGCCATGCAAATAGTGATTCAGACTCCACACACGAGGTCCAAGAACAATGATATATACAAAGATTAACTACTCACTTTTGTGGGGGTTCAGGACCCCCCCTCCCCCCTAAACAACCATCAGTAAAAATCACTCCTCAAAATTAAACTCCAGGCTAAATAGACCAAACTACAGGTGAAAGATGGTGTTAAACTCATTAAAATCAAACAGTTATATTCAAGTATAACCCCCCCCCCCCGCTTAAAATGCTAAATAAACAAATAAAAGTATGCATTTTTAGCGCAAGAATCAATAAGTGCGAAGTGGATGAGTAATTTCCCTCTTAAATTAAAGCGAACACAAACGAGAGAATCTCCCGCCGAAAGTTCTTAAGGAGAGATTTGAAAAGAAAGTGGAAAAGAAAGAACAAGTGAAAATGTGAGACATCAGATCCTCCTGCAGTTTTTTGGGGGGCGAGGGAGATGGAGCAAGAAACTACAGGCGTTAGGGTCTGAAGGATCCGCGGTTTCCTATACTACACTTGACAACGCATTCAGGAGCTGCATTTATTTAGTTGTGTGTTCCAGGGTCATGAAGGTCATGAACAGCTTCTCTCCGAATACCTTGGGTATGTATAAACACAAGGAGAAAATAATGGAGCGTCTGTTTACCCGAATTCATCTCCTAAATAATTAACTCATTAAAATCCCGACTTTCCTCTCGCCTCTTTAAAATTGGCAACTCGTCTAAGCCTAAAATCAATGGGTCCCTCGAAGTATTTCTCCACGTTAAAGGTAAAGGATCCGTACGCTGTTGGTTTAAGGTTGGCTACGCATTGCTTAGCGTTTGTTCACTACAAGTGCGTCACTGATTATGGAACAAACGAGGGCATAGTGGATATGAAAAGATAAAAATAAGAGATGTTAATGAAAACAAATAATGTAGAGGCCAAAAATTATCGAGCGTGGTGAGGTTTGAGAAGGCGTAATTATAAATATCCAGAAGGAACAAGTTCGTACAAAGAACACGAATGCTCAGAAGTGAGTATTTGATTCCCCTACTCATTTACCCAACCATTAGAGTATCCACATGAACGGAAGGTTCATTCTCGATTAATTTTTCACTGTGACAAAACATCGCCCTAACTTTGCTATAGATTAATTTTCTAGTTAACACGTGTCATTTTAACATTTTATTAAAGTTTTTAATCAAAAAAGTATACGGCTCTGTTGCTAATGATGCGATACATTAAAATTAAGGGATGCTTGACAATGACAGAGAAGGAATTTAACATGGTGTTGTACTTAGATACCTCCCAGAGCAAATGGACAAGTCAATAATCTTTCCCCATCAACCAAGTTTAACACAGCTACGAAATTTTTGTGGAAGAGAGTCAATCATGAAAACAATATTGGAGAAATTATCTCTACGCGTATGCAAAATTTTAGCACATTGGGATCTCAAATTGAAACCTTTCTATTTTTAATATCAGATTTTCAATAAACTTCAGAACAAACAAACACGTTTCAAATTTTATACAATATACAATTAGTCTGTTTCACGCAGTTGGAATCACTTTTTATACCCATAATTTTTTTTTTTTCAAAAGTATTTACTGTATTTGCTCAAGAATTGGTAGAAACTTCTTTTTTTTTTAGCAAAGTTAGCGAGACAAAATGATTGGCATTCGATTTTTTACTATAGTTCTGAATAGTTGTTCAGTGGCAAAGGCGCAGCGAGACCAAGATCAAAGGTGATCACGTCAGCTGCTCAAGTTCTATTTAGTCCAAAATATGAAGAATCAAAGTTTGCGGACAGATCTCAATCAAAACCCAAATCTTGCGCATATTTCGAAAACTTCCACGATTTGCCAATATGAGCCGCCGAACACGAAAGAATGGAGTTTACTCATTGGTGGAATGGAACTGAAATTTTGAGGCAATCTGGGAAAAGATCGTAATGTCGGGGAACGATATTTTTTAAAGGGGAAACTAACCTAGGTCTGATGATGGCAGATTCGCTCGGAGAAACCGTGGTTAGTTTTCGCTTCTTGATTTCAAGGAGATAACAGTGAGGATGTTTTCAACTGCAGCCGTTATCCTAGAACCTTTATCACTAGACTTGTTCTTTGTATTTATCTCCCTATTAACAACTTTAGGAACCTTCCATCAGAATGCCTGCTTGGGCATAAGTCGCCGTACACAACACAGCCTAGTACTAGGCTATATTAAAAACAAAACAATCAAAAAATATCAATATTTAACTAACAAATAAGAACGATAAAAAAGAACAAGGGCTAAAAAAAATAATAAGAAAAGGCAAAAGGACAAGAAAGAAGCATGCTCCGGCGTCGGGGGTAGCCACTCCCCCCCCCCATCGTCGGCACAGGAATATGCGACCTACAAAAAGAAACACAAAGAAAGGTTAAATAAAGTTGAGGAAGCCAGCCTCCTCCAAAAAGTCGTAAAGTCCACAAGTCAGTGTGGACGAATACGTCCCGAGTACAAGGGACAAGCGGTAGCGACCCCGCTCATCCCGATACCGGAACAGGTAACGTGCGCACCAACGGGGATATATATATATATATATATATATATATATATATATATATATATATATATATATATATATATATATATATATATATATATATACACAAAAACAGACTGCGAAAAACTCGAATCTTTGTTACCAAATAATCCACCGGGAATTAACTTTACAAAAACAAAGGCATTATGGCTTCTTCGCTCAACTGCCTCAGCACAAAAAATTCTCCCTTAAAGTGATCAACCGCTGAAAATGTTTGTTATATAGTATATCCCCATCAGCCTCCTATTCAGTATATCAAACTAGCGCAAGCTAAATAACGGTACTTGTCGTAGGTCAGGTTAGATCTCCTGACCTTGCTTGATTCCGTGACTCGAAAGGGAACGTGGCAGGCCCGCAGGACACACTGTGATTGGGCTTTGCCCTTAATGATGCACTTTAAACGTGGGTTGCACTAAATCGAGTAAAAGTGACTATTTTCCTTGGCCGAATTAAATCAACTAACTAGGAGATTTTGGATCTCAAACTGGATGAAACAAAATAATCTTTACTATTATACAAACAAAAATTTGCCGCTCCAGGATTTTGGTACAAGCTGGATTGCTTTTCAATGGCATGGTTGAGTTTGCACTTGGCCGATTTGTAGTCGGCCTGCTTAAAGTTATGAAGCAGAATACAACCTGTCTTCTAAAAACCACCCCCCTCCCTCTCTGGGATCTTTTCTTCAGGGGTTGTTCCCAGAGAGGCTCTGGCCTTCTCGTGGCGAGGGGGGTCAGCCCTGGGCCCCCTAGGGGACCCATGGTGCTGCCAACAAGACTTTTAACATACCCCTCTTTCTTTCCTCCTCTATTACGCTCTTCCACTACCCTTTATTTTCCCCTCTTCCTTCACCTATCTAGTGGTCAATACCCGACCTCTGCTCGTTTAATGGATTGGTTCTGAATTGTTCTTTCATGAAGGTGAAAGAGGCTGGGCATCTCCACCGCCTTGGTCTACCGAATGCCGAAGGAGAAACCCATCGTTGGCCCCTTTTATCCGTGCGTAGGAGAACTCGGGCAGCCTCTTAGGGTTATAAAGATGGTGTGGTGGATCCGTATCCATTCTCCAAGAGGACATACCGGACGTAACTGATTGTATAGTTGCAGTAGTGCCGGGCCCTTGTAGGCCTCCATGGTGGGGAGCCCCGAGGGAGAATGCGAAGTTTTTTTCTTTTTGCAATGGCTAGCCATAAACCAAAAACCTCCCCTTCTCGTAAGGGTTCTCGTGCCAAACGTTCCTTAGCTTCCCTTTCAGCCTTTCCTTGCTCGTTGGACCCCTATTCCAACGAAGTAGACCCAGATCTTGATTATCCTCGCTTTCTTGTCATGAATTCATCATCTGACATCCCACTTGCAAAAGTCGATGTGTTTGACGTCAATGAATCTTTGAGTCCCAGTGTAGTGAACCCCGCCGGATGTGGTCAAGAGGAAGTGGTGATGTCGTAGTCGAGGTGTCATCCCACTCTCAACACAACCTTGTGCGAAATCTATCTTCGATAGCTGAAATTCCAATAACTGTCTCGCCCCATCCGCGTCTGAATTTCGTCAAAGGTGTCGTCCGTTCAAACGAACTAAAGGACTAAGACCCCACCCGCCTTCAGACTAAGCTCAGTACCCAACGTGTCACACACGAACACAGGGTAACTAAAACATTAGGCTCTACTAAAGTTCCAACCGCCACACTGATTTTAACATTTGAACGACAAGAACTGCCGCAGTATATTAAAGCTGGGTACCTTCGTGTCCCGGTAAGTCCATACATCGAACTACCCAGACGCTGCTTCAATTGCAATCAATTTGGACATGTTGGCCGAGCTTGTCGGCACCCTCGCTCCTGCGTGAATTGTAGCTCTGACTACCATGGCCCCGAATGCACCAAAACGCCCCACTGTGCCAACTGCGGAGGTACCCACAGTACTGCGTCGAAACTTTGCTCTATATTTTTATATGAAAAGGAAGTTCTCGCTTTGCGCGACTCCCTACGTCTAGATATAAGAGAGGCCCGCCAGCGTGCCCGAGCACAAACCTCGCCACTCGGCCGGCTCTTCTCTGACGTTTTACGTGATGCTGGACGAAACCGACCATCACGCGCGAGTTCCGACCAGCCTGAAGCACTTTACCCTAGATCTACTCGCACCGTCGAAAATATTCAGAATATGCAGTCGAAGCTCTAGCTGGGAGAGACGCTCAGGGTGAGACGCTTGAAGACATCAGGCGCTATTTGAAAGAATCCTCAACATCGACCAGTGAAGGTTCATCCACCCGACCACGAGACCCAAAGCCCAGTGGTAAGAGAAAGGATTCCTCACCTGGGTCATCGACCACCAATAAGCAGGCAGCCTCTGGAGCCGACTCGGCCGAACCCCGAGAATCGCCAATGGACTCCTCCCCTATGGTTGAACATTCTCTGCCCTTAAGTCCGTCTCGCCCTTCACAGGACGTAGGCCCCATCCTGATCCAAACGATGGCAGAAATACACCCAGCTCCACACACCTCGCTCAGATCACCTGTTCGTCCCGCTCACCCTCCAAACCAAGATCCGATGTCCGATGGAAGCAGTTGATACTCCAACATCACCAACTGCGGCGGTTGGACCAACTCCTCAGACACCGAAAATACCCTCGACCCATGAATCCGGATCTACCGGCCAAAAATCCCTTCTGGATCTTCATTTTCCGCCAGGTTGCGAGCCCGAATTACAATCAAGGGCCTCGGTCGGTTCTCCAAAACCCACGAAAAAAAACTCGGCTACCACTCCATCTAGGATCTCTCCCCCTGCAAAAGCAGGATCCTCAAAATCAGCTCTCCGTCTCCCAAGCTCTTTGGGAAGAACCTCAAATACATTATCGGCCTCAAATGAGAAAAAGATATCCACAGTGGTATCTAATCGTCACACATAATATCTTCCATTTTACAATGGAATTGTCAAGGAGTTCTTCCAAAGTGGGAAGAACTCAAAGTTCTTTTGACGACTATCCACCCCGCTGTTATTTGTCTCCAGGAGAATAAACTGGGTATACGGCCCTTTCCGCTGGTACCCGGTTTTCTCACTTTCAACTCTATTGCTCCTGCTGGAAGCCCCTCTCATGGAGGGGTGTCAATCATGGTATCTTCATCCTACCATGTTTCTCTCATCTCCCTACATACTATCCTCCAAGCTGTTGCTGTGAGGGTTTTTCTTACTAAGCTTTTTACCGTTTGCTCTATTTACCTACCCCCTTGTTTATCATTGTCAAGATCCGACCTTTTAGAACTTATAGACCAGTTGCCCTCCCCATTCTTATTACTAGGAGATTTTAACGCCCGTCACCCATACTGGGGTGACATCACTCGAAATGCCAAAGGCAGTGTTTTAGAGTCTCCTTTATTATCTGACCTTCTTTGTGTTTTAAATACTGGCGATTTTACCTCTTATCATGTCCAGACGGACTCTTTTAGCTGTGTTGACCTATCTGTTTGTTCCCCTGATTGCTTCACGAAATTTCGATGGTCAATTCTTGACGATCTCCATGGGAGTCACCACTTCCCTATTATCTTGTCGGCCCTTCAAGTTAACCCTCATACAACCATGCCCCTTAAGTGGGACTTAGGTCATGCAGATTGGGAAGGTTTCCAAGAGGCGTCCTTCACAAACGCATCTTTGGGGACCTTCAATGGAGTGGACGCGGCAGTAAAATACTTTACATCGACTATCTACAATGCAGCAACACAGACCATCCCACGAAGGCGACCCGCCACGGGTCGCTTAACCGTTCCCTGAGGGACCTCGGCGTGTGCAACAGCTATCAAAAATTACAAGTTAGCCCATGCCCGATTCCGAAAGAACCCAACTTTGTGCAACAAGGTCGACCGAAACCGAGCTCGTGCGCTTCGCCAAAGAACCCTTCGTCAAGCTCGCCGAAATTCATGGCGCAGATACGTTTCATCGATCTCCTCTATGACACATACTGCTAAGATCTGGAAGAGGATTAATAAGATCAGGGGCCGTTATGCTAATCATCATACCCCCACACTCAACTTAGACGGTTCCTTGAAGAATGAAGGCCTGGCGGTCAGCAATGCTTTTGCTGACCATTTCCGCGCCGTCAGCAGTGTCAGCCGCTACGATAAGGCTTTTCAATCCTACAAATCAAAGGAAGAATCTCATTTTCTCAACTTTACAACAAAATCTAACCTTCCGTATAACGCTCTATTCAGCATCTATGAGCTGCAAAGCGCTTTGTCCCTTTGCAGATCTACTTCCCCTGGCCTTGATAAGATCCATTTCGACATGATTCGGCACCTACATCCACACTCTACTCTTCTCCTGCTTGATTTGTACAACCTTATATGGGTGAAGGGTTTTTACCCGTCATCATGGCGCATTGGGATCATCCTTCCCTTTGTCAAACCGGGCAGGGACGGGTTGAATGCAGATCACTATCGCCGTATAGCTCTCACCAGCTGTTTGAGTAAGTTGCTGGAAAAAATTATATTGGAGCGCCTAAACTGGTTCCTAGAAGCCAATCACCTTCTCTCCCCATTTCAATGTGGCTTCCGCAAAGGTCATAGTACCCTTGACCTACTAGTACGTTTCGAGGGATCAGTCCAGAAAGTTTTCTCATTGAAGCACCGAGTCCTAGCCATATTTTTCGATATTGAGAAAGCCTACGACACAACATGGAGATACGGCATCTTGAAGCAGTTATACATCTGGGAGATGAGAGGCCTTTTACCTTCACTTATTCAAAGTTTTTTAGCATCTCGATCCTTCAAGGTACGTGTTGGAGACGCATACTCTGACCTGCAACCCCAAGAGGAGGGCGTTCCTCAGGGCAGTGTTTTAAGTGTCTTATGTTTTATAATTGCCATCAATGATATTATTTCGTCTCTCCCAGAAGGTGTATCGGCAACTCTGTTTGTCGATGATTTAGCACTATACTGTTCCTCACCTCGCCTTTCATCAGCAGCGCGTCGGCTCAAAGCAATGTATTTTCACCGAGGCAGAGGGGTTTTTGTTCCGCCAATTATATCCCTACAAGGCGAAGATATAGAGTTTGTCTCCGAGTTTCGGTTCCTTGGCGTAACTCTCGATCCAAAGTTATCCTGGTTACCACACCTACGCCGACTTCGAACAGGCTGTCTGCGGGCTCTAGACATTTTGAAAGTCCTCTCACACACTTCGTGGGGCAGTCACCGACAAACATTGTGGACATTATACACAGCCCTCGTTCAATCCAAATTGGATTATAACTGTCAAATTTACTCATCGGCTTCCCCTTCAGCCCTTAAAATGCTGAACCCCATTCGAAACCTTGGAGTTCGCCTTTCTAGTAGAGCCTTCCGTACTTCTCCTGTCAACAGCCTTTACTGCGAGAGTGAGGTACTCCCTTTGCCCTACCATAGACTTCAAATCTGCATGCGATACCTCTGCCGAGTACAGCAAGCCCTTGTATCAGAGGTTTACAGATGCCTGTATGCTGCCGAATCAACGGCGGCATATGATAAATTGCCATCTTTACCCCGCCCTTTGAACCTTCGCATAGGAGATCATCTCTCTAACCTGGGTGCTCCAAGGGTCCTTACCCTTCAATCCTTACTGAACCCTAGGTGGCATGCTCCTCTCCTCACAGTATGTACCAACATGTGGAGCCTGGAGAAGTCCTCCATGGACCCTCGCATCATTAAAAGCCTGTTCTTGGAGCATTCGATCTCCCACAAACAATGCTGCCCACTATACACGGATGGCTCTAAGTCGGACGGTGGCGTGGGCGCCGCAGCCATCTACCCAGGAGGAGAATTCCTAACTCTATCTTTGCCACCAGCAGCATCCATTTTTACCGCTGAACTTTCAGCAATCCTTTTAGCCTTTAGACCCATCCAAATTTTACCTTTTAGTGATTTTGTCATTTTTTCCGACTCAAGGAGTGTCTTACAGTCAATTAGATCTTTTAATGCGTCCCCTCCCCTGGTCACAGAAATTTGCAACTGGCTGATCCAAAATGCATCCCGATATAGAATTATTTTTTGCTGGGTCCCTGGGCATGTGGGGGTCCTGGGCAACGAGATGGCTGATCGGCTGGCCCACTCAGCACATTCTGTGTCCCCTGAGAACTCGGCTCTGCCTTTTAGGGAATACTTTCCTTCAAAAAGAGAGTATATTTGTCAACTGTGGCAGAATGAATGGGATGACTGTTCATCATCCAAACTATACAAAATAAAAAATTCTATTCGCTCTTGGCCCTCGAGTCGTCATAGAATGCGGTCGTTGGAGGTGGCCCTTTGCCGAGTTCGCATTGGCCACACGAGACTTACTCACGGCCATCTTGTTTCGGGTGATGCCCATATCAGCCTATGCTGTCGTTTTTGCGGTGGGGACCAATCGGTTGCCCACCTTTTATTGGATTGTAGCCATTTTACCATTCTCCGGTTGTCCTGTTTCCCGACCCTTTTAACTATCCCTCAACACACCCGTCTTCGATTCCTATTGGCGGAGGAATCTTTTAACCCGTCGTTTTTTAAGTTTTTGTCACAAAGTGGTCTCCTCCACCTTTTATAGATGATATTTCTCGTTTCACCCTAGCGGCCATATAGAATCCACTTGGATTGGGCAGCAACCCACCGGTAACTTATCTTAAATCTTAAATCTCTAACAACCACTGCTAGCCTCGAAGGGAGGGATCGAGGGAGTATTTAGCCGTGGAGAGGCTGAGTCGAATGCAGCAGTGTGGGATTCTCCAAGTTCCTAGTTTCTTCTTATTTAATTTTCTTGACTTCAGGCTCTTTGGGTAAGGGAGGCCGAGAGAAAGAATTCTTCTGTGTCGCTTCCTATTTGACAAAATACTAATCTTTCCCATGTCAAAGCTTAACTATTTATACGGGCCCACCCGAAGTGGATTTTACTTTATCTATACAGACACACTGGGAGTGAATTTAGACCTTCACGCCATCTAGCGGAATCTCTCGTTGTTACAACTTGGCTCGCTACGCTATAGGGCGTCTTATCAAACGGAAGTTAACTAAAAATGAAGCCGATCGCGAGTTCATTCCATCCTACCAGTTTCTCTCTCTCTCTCTCTCTCTCTCTCTCTCTCTCTCTCTCTCTCTCTCTCTCTCTCTCCCTCTGATCTCCATTTCTCTCATCTTTGACAGTACTCATTAATTTGCACAACAAAAATTGCGACAGAAGGCAGAATCAGGTATAGATCAAATTTCGCAAATCAAAAGAGCCATTGGCAATTTTAAATGAACACTTTTTTCATCGGAATTAAAAACTTTATAAACGAAGTAACCAGTTTGCTTTTCGAGCTCCAGTGCGGTGTGCAATGGTTAATTTGTAGCTGTTGGCGACTCTGAATTCCGCGCATGCGTGTTGTCTGGCATTGGTTCTTTCTTCTTGCTATCATAGTAGACTCCGTAGTGAATCGTCTGTGAAGCAAGCAATACCATGGCTGTCAATGTGAGGAGGGCGCAGAGGCTCAGGAAAAAGTTGGCTAAGTCAATCTGATTACGTCGGCTCGTAAGCCTCACTTTAAGCGTACTGATACGAAAAGAACTCCCGAATTAGTTGCGTAGATCCAGACCATTATTGAGAATGGTCCCGGCAAGTCAATGAGGTCCATAGCCAAGGAGATAAGAGTGTCTCTCTCATCCGGTAGTTAGTGCACGAGGACATCTGCTACTACCGAAGATGAGAAAGGGCCAGCTTCTGTCACAGAAGATGAAGGACAAGCAGAATGAACGCACCGCTAAGCTTGTGAACAAACTGAAGTATCCCCCCCAATCCTGAAGTCTGGCATGCTTTGTTTCTTCTCAGACGAGAAGGATTTCTGCTAGGGCTAGGTGGCGAACTAGCAAAGCAACTGCTGGCTTGCTATTTGCCCAATATATGTACCGAGAGTCAGGAAGACAAAGTTCCCGGTCCACATCATGGTGTTTAGGGTGATCCGTAGCAAGGGCAACGAATGTCCCCGTTTATCTTCCTGAAAGAAGATAAACGTGGCCGCTGAAAGGCCGTACGTGGGGCAGTAGGCCTCTGCACCATGCAACACAAGCAGGAGGACCAAGTCTTAACTGTCAGACAATTTATTTTACATCACTCCGAACACCTGCCCTCCAAACTCTCCAGACTGCAACCCCCTGTGGCATGTGGGGCGTGGTTGAGAGAGGTCAACAAATTACCCTGCACCGCCAAGTTGGAGCTTAGGTCCAGGATCACCTCAGTTTTCACCATATTTAACATGGGAGACAGAGTCCTGCAGAAGGTACCAACACCGCTTAGAAGACGTAGTTGAATAAAATGAATAGTCCAAAAATCCTTAAAATGTAATTTTGGTAAATATATATATCAATAAATGAACTGTTATTTGCTTAGATATTAAAGTTAGGCGACAAACTACTCATCGACCCTGTCTTTGACACCACTTATTCAAGCTAAGTGGATTGGGGTAAGCAATGTCAGACATTTGCTCACATTACCTTTTATGGTCAGACGATTAACAGGAATTGAGTACCTGTTTTTACTCCCCAAAAGACTAAAATAAGTTGACGAAATCTACAAGAGAAGGGTATTGGTATAAAGTATTTTATTTATTCATTATGTCTTATTTATTTTCCAGGTTTTCAGTGTCATGGGGGCGATGAAATGCCTTGTACACTATCTTTGGCCAACATTGTATTTTTAATTATTCTAATCAAACTTTGAATCGTGAGGTGGCGTCTTTAGCCTAGCAAGTTCGCTTGAGTACTACCCGTCAAGGACTAATTTCTATTTCCTTAGAATACCATCAGAGGAAAGAATTAATAACAGGATGTAAATGCAAAAAACCGCCATCTTCCAACGTAGCCAGTTGTCTTATCGGCCACGAAAAACCATCTAAAAAAAACTAAAACCAAAACACCTTTCATACTATCTATCTCTATTATCTCCCTCACTTATCTCACCGCATCATCTAAGACAAATGATCAGATTGGGAGAGACGTATCCGACTTTGATCGGGATTTTTTTTTCCTTTATAGCGCCCATTTGGCGACTGCCTCCAAGAGCACAGGTCACCGCGAATACTTTGCAGCATAATACTAGGTTAGATTAAAATCAATAAACCAAAGAACAAACCAACCCGAAACAACAACAAATAACCGTGATCGGGAGTGCGTGGAACCATGCAGACGTAAGTTACCCAATGAGGTTAGAACCCCCCTACGTGGATATTGCCATAAGATAGGAGGAGGTCAGGGCTCAATTAATCCGCCAAAGTGAAGTATCTACGGTAGGATGGTAGCATGCATCGGTGAAGTGCCAAAATGTTATAAAAGAGTTCAGAATTTAGGCCCCGTTTGTCAAACTCTGGCATCGACGTCCATAGAGTTAACAGTTTAAGCGAGACACCTACTAATTAACGTGGGTTCCAAACCAAGGAAAACTACGACGTACACCAGCAGCCGTGGTCGCCCCGAATCCGAACTCCATCCAACGACTAACCTCACCCGCTGTGGATTAACTTCACTCTAGGCGAAAGCGACGTTTTGACTCTGCTCGGTCGTGCACCCTTTTTAAAGGCATTGGACCGACGAACGAGTTGAGTAGAGGACAAAGAAAACAGAGACAATAGGGAGAGTCAAGGAAGGGCGAAATAAAAGAGGGAAGAAAGGGTATGATAAAAGTCCTCCGTCACAGGCAGGCCTGCTACTCCACCCCCACCCCCCGCAACAAGAATTTATAAAATATCCCTATTCAATACAGATTCCTTTAACCACAGAAGTGACGAGAGGCGCTCACTCAGTGTATATTCACAAAGGGGTTTCGGGTGTTCATGCAAAAGACAATGAGTGCCATCTTGACATGCAAAAGGCAATGAATGCCAGCTTTCTATACAAAAGGTAATGAATGCCATCTTGCCAAATTAACGGCATACACCCGTACCGGCGAGCGAACGGAACAAAACCTGACGTGACGAATTGGTCAATTCATCTGCATCCTTTTAATGGAAAGAGACATGGGACTGCCTGCTTCCCCCCCCTTACCCCTCCGTTCAGGTCAGGGCAGGAAAAATATTAAAGATCTGATGAATGGGAGAGGCGCCACGAAACAACTCACAATACTGAGCTCTTTTTTGTATGCCTCTCATCTTCTTTGCCAGGCAGCTCGGAGAGATGACCTGATTCCTGCCATGTATTCAGCGTGAGTAAGAACGAAATTCTGGTCAGGTCACCAAGTGCTAGGGAACTCTATGGCGGCCCCATTTCCAGGAATCCAGAAGATAATCTCAACAACTACCCGCATCGCGGCGACGGTGGTATCACGGATACCGCGAACCAGGATATGCGGAAAATTCCAATGCCCAGGGAGCACTCATGGCGCTTTGTGAGTCGCTATAAATCACAATCCGGTCTCCAAACCGGGCACGATGCGTTATCTCCTGTACCGTGCGGTGTATTGCGACCAGCTCGGCTGTGAAGACAGACGCAGCGCATGGTAGAACCCGCCTGAATTAAAATAGAGGAGATACAAGGTGAAAACCGACGCCCTCCTGGGACTTGGAGCCATCCGCTATATACTGACACGGATCTAGCGCGACACTCCCGGCGCTGTAGAAGCTTTGGGAGCAGAGGCGTAGCGACAAATAGTCAAAGGTGGTACCTACCAGGGTGGCGTCCTGGGCAGAACGAGGGGCACCACCGGCCCGAGAGCTATAGCTAGCTCTCGAAGGAGTTTCCTAGCCCTAAACCCAAAGGGGTTAGGGTATGGCAGACGTCTCTCGGCGGCATAGGCACCGTCGAGATCGGCTGCGAATGCAGTGAGAGCTTTTGGAGACTGAGGGAGGCACCAGGCTTGCGCAAACAGGCAAGTGGCATCTCCCCAGCATCGACAAGTAGGCTCTCAATGGGTGGCGTGCGGAAGGCACCGGTCGTCAGGCGGAGACCGTTGTGGTGGATCGAGTCCACCTTCCGCAATACACGCTCGGTTGCGGATGAATAAAACTCGCATCCGTAGTGAAGCTTCGAACGAACAAAGGATCGATAAAAAATTAAGGCAGTATACGTATGAGCACCACAGGTGCTAAACGTCACAGAACGAAGAATATACATGGCGCGAAGACTCTTAAGCTGCAAATAAGATCCTCCCATGTGAGGTGTTGGTCCAAGATCGCGGTCCCATTCTCCTGGAGGACGGGGGAAGGGGGAAAGGGGGGGGGGCGATCCTGCGAGAACTTTCCCCGAATTCTTTTTACAAGCCTCCACACCTCTGCTAGAGGAGGCTTCCCGTTAAGAGAAGACGTACATGCCGGCCAGGGAAAGCGGCGGGCGTGCTTCGAAACATACCGGAACCTAGCCCTTCTCAACGATATTCACAGACAGTAAATTTTGTCGGGCGGAGCTTATTGCGCATGTAGGAATAGCGATTCTGATTGAGGGCCATCTCACACTCGGCCGTGGTTTTAACGGCTGTGAGCCCTTTGGGCCGCCATCCCTACCAGGGGAGAGCGCCCGGGGAGAAGAGAACGCACATAATGGTTTTAAATGCATGCCCAGGCTACCAGGCTCGTTGGACTGGAGAGGCCTACTTAAATTTGGAGGAATAGGATGTCCCAGGCCACACAGGGCGCGAAATGACCAGGTCCGTAGCCTCGCATAAAGAGTCGCTCCGCATCCTGAACGGTAAGGACCTCCTTCTCTAGGGAATAAAAGCCACATTGCTTCGATGGACCAGGGTGCGGCCCCCCTTCCTCTGTTTTCTCATCACACGCTCAAACTTGATCAATCTTTGGTCCTCCAGCTCTTCGAATAGTCCAAGAGTTCCGTCACATGAACGACTCATTTCACGAAAAACATGAGTGCACGGCGTCTCCTTCAAAGGGAAACCCTTGAGTGTCCGAAGAGCAATTATAATGGCCGCCTCTGAAGTGCCCGACCCATTCGCCAGAACTGTCCTGTACGAGAAATGGGTTACCTTTGGCTATCTGCTAATCAATTTAGATGTTATCCTATCATCTCATGGAACACGCGGCCTTAACCAGTATCTAGTCTTGGTTCGAACACCAGGTTAAACTGGAGAACACATTGAGAGAGGAATGAAAAGAAAGCGCAAATCGGTGATAAAACCTCTACCCATAGTTATCGCCTTAATTACGTGTAGATGCGAAAATTCATGTTAGTACTTACATTTCACTGCGAGAACAACAGAATCCCGAGTTTTGGTTTTCAAAGCGGGGTTGAACGCTTCGCAAGAATACGTCAACGCGTCATCAGAGGCGGTTAGGTTAAGTACCAAAGTATCCGTCACTGTGATACCTGCAATAAGAGGTACCAGGTTATTGATGCAACAATAGTGTGTAGATTTTTTTTTTTAATTTTAAGAGCCATCTGGTGACTGCTTAGTAGTGCAAAAGTCGCCGTACTCGAAATGTTATTTCCTAATTCGAAAAAATTCCGTACAGAGGGTGGGAATCGAACCGTGCACACTAAGGCAGAGAGCATAAACTTACCATGATTTGAACTGTTTTCGGTCTTCTCGAGCTGCCCCTTCATCATAAATCCCCCTCGAAACCACGAAATCTGCACAGCGGGATTTGAGGGTCCTGCCACACAAGACAGAATTGCTTGGTCACCCGCTCTCAAATTGTCGGGCTGAACTGTAATCTGTGGAGATGCGGGTAAAGATTACATCGGAGCGGAGAAGCAGTATTTTTTTGGGGGGGAGGGGGGTGCGATACGTGAAAGAGAGATAATCAGAGAGGAAAATAGTCAAGGCACTAGAGATGGGAAGGACGTGTAAAGCTCTTCAAGCCTCCCTCCCCCTGCAGTAAAAGGTAAGTTCCTTGCGAGAATTGTTTGCTGTTGTTACTTCAAACTAAGAAGAGAAAACCAACCAGTGCAAAAGGTTTGTAAGGAAAGATATGTAAAGAAAGTGGGGAAGATGGAGGAAGTGAAATATATGAAAGATAGAGGGCCGCAGGATGGTTGCCACTAAAACTGACGCTCCCTTGCGTCCGTGCGGTGACTCCTTGAAGGAAAGGGAAATGCCTACTAAAGTGTGATATAAGTTACCCTGTACAAAGGTAAGCGTACTAACATACACATATCCACATAAAATCTCAGAATAACTTACACACTAGCGCAATTTGGATATTTAATCAAGAAATCTTTCTGAGTGAACTAAGAAAAAAAAGACTTCAAAAGAAATGGCAAATTCAGGAGGGGAAGCAAAAGTTATTAGGAGCAAGATGAAAGGTCATAAAATGAGAAGTATATAGAATCTTGACTTTAATTTTGAATGAATCATTTTTCAATGAAATCACTTCACAGCGTGTGTTTCGTCTCTGATCTCACAAACGGACCGTTAGCAGATTCAGTGCACGGTCTTGCGATTAGCCAACAAATAACTGGTACTTATGGAATAGCGAGCAATTGCCATAAAGTGATATTAAGAGCGATGTTTTCCGCATATGCACCAATAGTTTACATCCTGGCGCAAAACGAACGCACACATCACTACATTTATTTACTTTATGGTGGCTATCAGGCAACCTCCACCAAGAGCAAAGTCTCAAACTAAAAGTCAAATAGTCCACAAGTCTGTGTGCACGAACCCGTGTACAAGGAGCAAGCTGTAGCGACCTCGCTCGTCCCGTTACCGTGAGAGGTAACGTGCGATGATCCAATGTCATTTAATGCACATTTGCATATTTTTAAAGTGTTTAAGGACATATTTGTGCCATTTTTTTGCGAGACTTGGCGACACATCTTGTGCTGCACATTCAAGATGAGGAGTTTTTATCCTTTTGCCCTATTCTTTTTCTTCTACCTTTTAAGGGGTACTTGTCTTCTTTGGGGAACGGTATGGGTTGTGGAAAATTACCCTCCCCCCTTCCTGGTTGCCCTGTGTAGATTGCTATCAGGACTTGCGGAACTAGCTAGGCTATATTTCTTCTTCACATTTCCATTTTACCGCGTTTTCGCCACTTTCTTTACAAGCTTCTCTCCCATTATTAGCTTGGCCGTGGCTAATAGTGCAGGCTAGTCGCCAACCGGCTTTCTTGTATTCATCCCTCGTAAGAGCTGGGAGGAGGAGGGGGGGGTTACCAATCCCCATTTTTGCTACGGTTAGGGTGGTGGGCTGTATTATTTTTACCCTTTTCCCCTTCTACTCCCCACACCTTTCCATCT
This sequence comes from Ceratothoa steindachneri, assembly GCA_963969495.1. Classification (NCBI taxonomy): domain Eukaryota; kingdom Metazoa; phylum Arthropoda; class Malacostraca; order Isopoda; family Cymothoidae; genus Ceratothoa; species Ceratothoa steindachneri. Next base: position 127,085,918 of record OZ018321.1, read on the forward strand.
TTTATCCTTTTAAGCATCAGCAAAAGATTTCAGGTGATAAGTGCAAGCTTCTGTGGCCTTACTGGCCGCACCAGCCGCAGTTTGCCCACCCGATTCAATGCGTCTCTGAGGATGTGCTGCTGACCAGGTCACCTGCTGAAACAGCATGGCACCCGCCCATCCCCGAAAAGAGAGGAAGCCCTTGTATTTTGACTTTTAGAAGAAGAGGGGAGGGTAGCGAGTTCTCCTCTCCCCTAACTAGACGAACCGCATCCCCCCCTCCCGAGGCCGAACGACTCGCCCACAGCCATATCCTTCTCCGATATGAAGACGTCCATGACTGACAACGAGGCACCAAATGGGGGAGGAGATCAGTCCGCCTCGTGCCGCATCAGGGTGATCTTGTACATCGGCTGGGGGGTCGTCTCCCACCGAGTATTTGTCCGCCCCATGGAAGGCCCTACTATCTGGGGCATGAGAACCTCTGAGACTATTCCCATCCCAGGAGGGGCATCCACTCAAGGTGTCGGTGATCTCGACCGACAGAGAGCCGACCTACATCTGAGAAGAAAGGTGGGCCTCCACTCAACAGGGTCAACAGTCTGTACAACGGCTGGGGCAGGGGTGGATGGGCTCCGCCAACTCTTGACCGTCTTAAGAGGATTGACACCATCCATCAGCTGACACTGAGAGCGGTAAATCTTGGGGCACCTTGCTCCCTCTCGACTTTGCTGGGCCGTAAAAGGAAAAGAGGAACCAAAGCTGGTGTTGAAGTGTCGTCCAAGGACGACTCCAACGAAGCGGGTGAGAGGGACGCCGTCTCGATTCTTGAAGAGGCCCGTCCAACACTGGTGGAGTTGC
>OZ018321.1:127092840-127115340 GCA_963969495.1 Ceratothoa steindachneri
AAAAAATGTTCGGAAGCGATGGACGATGGGCTAAACTTTCCCCAATCCTGCACCGTTTCGCCATCAAAATAGGCTCCGTCGTGGGAATAATTCCTAAAACGCTCCTAGGATGATGAGCTTACCTTAACGTGTTCTGGAGGAAAATAAACGTTAATGATGGTGGAGACGGAGACGGGACTTGTGGCAGCGGCGTTGTGCGCTTCGCACCGAAGCTGCGCCTTGTTGTGCCTCGGCGTGGCTACGAGGGTGATCTTGGCCGAGCTCACTTCGGCCATCGAATGCTTCTCCGACACGATCTTGTGGCCGTTTTGATACCACTCGAGGTGGGCTGGAGGATTACCTCCTCTCGAGACGCAACTCAAACTCTGCTCCTGCCCTACTTTGATTCCCACTCCTTCACTGTACCCGAAGATTTCAGGAGGCTGAGGGGGTCCTGAAACAGAGGGTTAAGCCTCATTAAAGGAAGAATGTCAACGGTTCGTTATCTATTCATTCTACCCACAAAAAGGGATGGGGCAATTTGTAATTTTGAGTATATGTGCTCATTGTACGAACTTTAAGGCCTTGTACTCTTCAAATTCTCCAGTGAAAATGCCGACGCTCGTCACACCAGCTACTTTCTCATAAATGATCTTGCCCTGGATCTTAAAAAGATGGTTTCCAACTAGCCTTCACCATGGTCCTTCATAAAATATATAGAATGGTGCATTTACACGATATACACAAATATGCCCAAAAATATTCGCTACGTTATAAAAATATTTTCGACCGATAAATTGCCCCCCTTCCCGCTTTCGTCTGTCCATCACTCTTTGTCCGTCTATTTGTCACTTACTCGTATGTCGGTATCCATTTCCTCTTTAAGGATCTGCGGTCATTTTTTAGAGTTGTGTTGTAAAAATGCGATAGTTGTGTGATCGACGGACAGCGTCAGCGTGCCCGCGCACACTCCTTTTCTGCTGACCATTGTTGATCCTCTTAAATGAGGTTACACCTCCCGCCTCTACTTTGGTTTGGGGTGGGTTAGAGTGGAAGCAAATTTTAGAAGCGTGGGGTCAGGAGGCGCGTTCCCTCGATCTCGCCGCCCACCCTTCTAGTGCGGTTGTGTGAGATCCTCTTAGTTACAAATTTTCAAAAGCAGACGCTCAAGAGGCAAGGTTGAGAAGTGTCAAGAACAACGATTAGGAAGGCACAGGCGAGTGGGGACAGTGGTAAATGTTTCCTTTAGGATATCATCTCATCTTTTCAAAAAATTAACTTCTCTCCTCTTAAGTATAATATTTGTAGGTGATTATGAATTAAATGTAGTTAATTTAAGCTGGTTACGGGAATAAGGTTTATTAATGTAAGTGCTTAGCTTCTTTTGTTGTGGTTTAGTTTTGTACTTTGAAATAAATTACGTGGCAGGAAACGCCGTTTCCTTTGTACGTACTGGTGAATCAATCAAATCCCTTTCAGAATGCAACGTGTAGCCTCTTTTTAAAATTCATTCTTATTATTTAACTATTTTCAGACTTTAACACTTTATTTTCAAATATTTAATTCAACTTGCATACCTTTCTTCAACTTATTACCAACTAACGAGAAAATTTGGGTCTCACCTCGTCTCAAAGCAACTCGGGAAGGCATTTAACTTTTCCAAAACTATCAATCAGAGTAGGTCGCCTACCATAAAGCTTTTTATTAGCCAGTAAAGACAAGTCCCCGTTACATCGGGAGGGATTGATAATAATATGCGGAAACAAAGTCAGTTACATCTTAACATACATAAATTCATGGAGAAAACTACCCTCGCCCACAAAATAATTTGAAGGCACCAACGTAAGCCTTCATTGTATGAATTCAAAATAATAACCTTTTTCTCTTCACAAAGGTTGCCTAAAGATTTTTTTAAAAATGGTAGGGCTTTACCCCCTCAATCTTCACTTTTAGGTAGGAGTTTTATTTCTCACTGCCAACGGACAGTTTAACGTGGGATCTAAAATGAACCACGGGTGCGAAGACCCCAGAATCATGACTCCATTTTGCGACATGCCACAACAGATGTGGCTTTTTTTTCCAAGTTTACAACCAAATATAATCCTTAGATGTCGCCCGTATTTACAAAATACTAATTTCCATTCCTTATAAAATCAAACACGAATATACCAAAAGAAATCATGGACAGAGTACAGACATTAATTGTACTTAATTAAATAGAGCCTTGATTTTGAAGAAGTGGCACCGAGTTGGAAGGAAAAAGGGATTAGGACAGTAATAGGTGGAGGACCCCTGGCCAGTCTGGGTATTTTGGCCACAAACGTATTGAAGACAGTTAAAAGTGGTGAAGATAGGGGAAACGAAAGTACTTGATGGGTTGTAACCAGAGTAGTTAAGAGTCAATGACTTGGGGCGCCAAGAGACTTGAATGCAGCGCAACTCTCGTAAACATGCCTCATTTGTCAAAAAAGAGAAAAAAAGGCAGAAACCCCCAAACAAGAAAAAAAAAATTGCAGCGGAAAATATTCCGATCAAACGAGTACGTCATCGGAGCCAATAAAAAGACAGACCAGACCCACAATCTTTACTCTCAAGAAACGATTTCCACGATCGAAATACCACCCCCCATCCCCCCCAGAATGATTCCAAAGTAAAATCAGGAAGATTGAGGAACCTCCCAAACGTGGTCTCAAAAGATGTAAAATTCATAGAGAGTGACAGTTGCCAAGCAGAGAATAAACAACTCCGCTCAAGACGAAATCGCCCTTAACAGCTCGTTAAAGAGGAGCTTCGTACGTGAGAATGATGATCAATGGATACACCAGCGCTTGCTTTTATAAGAAACTGCCGAAAGGGACGAGATTTATTTACGAGAAAAAAAGTATTTAACCTAACGAATAAAAAGAGAGTAAAAACTTGAAAAGCCTTTGAGTAAATGAGAAAAAGGGTCGCAACGATAAAGAGGGAATAAAATACGAGACCTTTGGAGAAAATCAGGAATATTGAAGTTTCTTTCGAAAGCTCAGTATCACCCACCGGATTATGGTAGTTGAGATATTTTTGCCTTAGATTACACTAGGAGCTAGGTTTCTCTCATTTTTAGTTGTGTCGGATTTTTCAACTGATTCTAAGTAATTTTTCAACCCTGATTTCAAATCTAAAATCGGTTTTTATGGTATTTGAAATCTATTATTTTTCTTAAATTAACCCTATTTATGTTATATATCTAATGATGGCTTCCTCAACTACATATAAATACATAAATTATCCTAATGGATTCTGTTACATCTGTGGCTGCTACATACTTTTTGGCCAAAGGCGTAATATTACAAGGTTTGTGCGACGTGCCTATGAGACCTATTTTGGCGTTCCCCTCGGTGACCAAGACAAGAAGTGGACTCCATAGACTGTGCCATAATTGCAGGGAAAGTCTTCGTAAATGGACAAAAGAAAAACGAAAAGGTCTACTTTTTGAAGTTCCCTAGGTTTGGCGAGAGTCAAAGAAACACATAACTCGCTGCTATTTTTGCCTGTCAAACATTAAAGGTGTCGGCAAGAAAAAGCGGCGTAATATCGCCTATCCCAGTATGCGAAAAAACTGTACCTCATAGAGAAAATATGACCAGATTTAAATTCAGTACACACAAATTAGGTAAGAACAAGAACCAGTATAAATGCAACAAAGAAATTTGTTCTCCAATGCCATCGATTCTCAAAGATAACAAATTAAATATTGACGCAACATTTGCCATCTTAAAATCTGATATAATGATCGCTTCTTAAATGGATTTAATGAATAAGACTGACTAACTTTGCAATCGCCTTTTCCTCCTTCAAGTGGGCAGAATACACCGTATTGTGGCTTCGAGATTTATTGATCATTACTTGTTTTTCCAGAGCAATTACGTTGTTTAAAGCGGTTTGTTTAGCGAAGGGGGGAGGGACTTTATGAGTTATGGGAATGTAATGCTAGTACATATACTATTGTAAACACTGGTCCAATGAGATCCATTATCTTGCTACCCCAAATTCATCCTCGTCTCTCCGCAGCATGAAAAATGCTACTCTTGTTTAGATACATTTTTGCTTTTTACAAAATCATTTCACCAAATCTTAATTTCCTCGTTGGATTTTGTGACATCTCATATTTATATCCTGATTTGCCAATAACACTTGGTAGTTTTCCTAGTTAATATCCGCCACTTTCGCATTGAAATATAGCACTTAAGATTTTTTTTAAGGCCTCCATCTGGCGACTGCAACCAAGGGCATAAATCGTTGTATCAATCATTTATAGCCTGTTACTAGGCTACATTACAAAATACACAAACCATATAACCAAACAAAAATCAACAGCAAGATGATGAAGCACGCTTCGGCGTCTGGGGGAGGCCTGCCTGCTCCCGACCCAATGTGATCAACCTCAGAGTAAAATAAAATGGAGGAGGCCAACTTCATCTAAGTAGTTAATGAGTCCACAAGTTTGTGTGCACGAACTCGACCCGAGCAAAAGGGACAAGCGGTAGAGACCACTGACACCCACCCACATATACATACATACAAACACAAAGACACAAACAGGGAACGTGTGCGAAGATCACCCATACTGGAAGATTCGACAAGAATGTGCCGCGCAGTCAGGCAACCGTGGCGCCACGGATAAAGCGAACAATAATCTGTGGAGATTCCAATGCCCAGGGAGCACTCAGGGTGCTTTGTGAGCCGCTAAACTTCACAATCCATTCTCCGAACCGGGCACGTCGCGTTATCTCCCGTGCCGACCGGCGTATTGCAACCAGCTCGGCCGTGAAGACAGCAGCGCCTGGTAGAGTCCAGTTGACTTCAAACATAGGAGATATGGCGTGGAAGCTGACCCCCTCATGCCTGCTACTTGGAGCCATTGGTATACACTGGTACGGTTCCAGCGTGACACGAAGCGTCCTCCAAAGAGGTCGAACGCATTACTCCCGGTGCTGTAAGAGCTTTGGGAGCAGAAGCGTCGCAACAAATATTCAAAGATGGTACCATCTTTGAATATGGAGAGCTACATCGAACTCTTGTAGTAGTTCCTAGCACCAAACCTAAAGAGCTTAGGGTATGGCTGGCGTCTCTTGGCAGCATAGGCACCGACAAGTAGGCTCAATGGGGGATTGCAGAAGGAACCTGTCGCCTGGCGGAGACCGGTGTAGTGGATCGCGTAAACCTTCCGCAGGACTTAGGAGTGATTTTACTCGAGTTTCCTGTGGCAACAGTCCTATCCTGCCTCGACGGGAGTCTTCCAGTGATCCAGTATTCCGTGGATCTATATGTTTTTTTCACCTGTATGTATTTGTTTGAGGCATGTGAAGATGATATGTTCAGCTGCGTCTGGTTTCATGTGGCAGCGGTTACAGATGTCAGGCTCAGGTTTGTTTGTTTGAGTATATAGTATTTTCGGATGGTGGCCGCATCGGCGTTTTGCCAGGCGACCCATGCGTGACGAAGAGAGGATGTTTCTTCTCGGTCGATGCCTGGTGGAGCGGTGATTATGTGGTGATTTGTACCCAAAGTCTAGGGTATCAGATAGAGGAATAAGGATAGGATTAATGAAAGAATGACAAGATTTCAGGCGGATTATTTACTTAGGACCAACAAGCAAATACCAACGCAGTCATCTCGCCAGGAAATGTTTTAAGGGGTTGGTAAAGAAAGCTGGGAAGTTGTGGGAAGTTAAGATGTGTGGGGGGGTTGCATAACATTTTAGAGATTACTTAGGGGCGCTAGAGAAGGAGAGGATGCGCTACTCTTCTGGCAAAGCCCGAAACACAAAGCATAGTTGATCCTTTAACATAGTAATAAATTAAGAAGACCTACAGGAATTTTATATATATATATATATATATATATATATATATATATATATATATATATATATATATATATATATATATATATATATGTGTGTGTGTGTGTGTATGTGTCAGCCTATGGGGTGGCGTGCCACCAGTTTATAGGTGACGGGCTAAGGCGGCCTTACAGCCGAGTTTGGTCTAATTCCAAAGTGTTTTTTGGACAATCCGCTTGTAGGATGTGTTGGACTAGTAACCTGGTTGTTGCTTGGCAGAAGGAAGGACTTGGAAGAAAAAATGGCGGTTTTGTAGGGTTTATTAATCTTGTCTTGGGGCTACCTCAGTTCGGGCAAGTGAAATTGTTGAGTTTTCCATGGTTCGTTTGTGTGACCACGTCTTTGGCTGACTATCAGTGTTTCTTGTAAGTCTCCTTCTCCGTCAGATTGTTTGGACTATGAACGGACGGATTGGGGACGAGATACTGACCGGTGATACTACTAATAATAATGCTAATAAAATACTAATCAAAATGCAATTAATCATGAGAATGTTTCTGCTCGCTTATTTATACTAAGACCAATTAAGAGCAGGGTTGGCAAAAAAAAACCCAAATTTTGAAAAAGCCCACCAAAACCCGGGTTTTATTCTGTGGGTTACAAATCTCGCGTTTTTTCATAAAACAAACACTACAAGCATTTGGATAACATAGAAAAAGAATAGCTATCTCTATTTTTATAATATTAATAATTAATGTTTAATAATTATATTAAGGTAAGAACAGATCACCGATCAAGAATTGTGTGTACCCATGATAGCCATAACCTGTAGAAGGAGAGATGAATTATGTGTACAATATCAGAGAAATAATCTTAATTTGATACATATTTGTTCAAATTATAAACATAAATATGCATTTTAAATAAAATAATAAGCAGCATTCATTTCTTGAACAAAACAAGTTTAATTTTGAAAAAAACCCCACTCCAACAGGGTTTTTTTCAATTTCACTTGAAAACACCCACCCCCCCCCACCCCAACTGGGAAAACTCGTGAGTTTTTTTTAGTTGCCAACCATGATTAAAGGGGCGTGGCTTCTCTTCTCTTAATATGAACGCAGGGCGGAGCTGATCAGATCAAATGGTATGTGCGCGTGTTCTTTACTAAGACTGCTGGGCGGAGCTTGTTTGGTCAAAAGGTGTGTGTGCATCAAAATACATTTATAGCAAGATTGATTTGTCTTTCACGGGTTCATGCAAACTTTGGCGGGTCAGATCAGATTCTGTTTATGTGTACAAAACTGTTTCCACCGAGTTTGTTATCTCAGTGGCCAGAACTTCGGCTCGCATCAGTTTCCTAATGTATGTGTGTTTGTACATTCGCGTGGGAGCACAACGATTTGAATTGATTTCTTACAAAATACTCTCGCTTTACATTGATACATAGATTATTAAATTGTAATTTTACATTATTTACACGTATTTGTTTTGTCTTACATCAATTCATTATTACAAGATAGTATATTCATTCGTTCAAGTTGTGCGACAAATTTCATGATTTCATTGGGGCAACGGGGAGCTCATTTGTGAAGTTTCTTGTTGGCTCTATTCCACCTTACAATTGGGCACTACCAAGCCTTCAAAGTACAAAGACGAATAAAGGAACCTAAAAAAACCCCGCTACTTCGCGGACATTAGGTTAAGAAATAAAATAAAATATGCGAATGCATCATTTGCAAGCAGTGAATTTCAATAATCTGGTTGTGCACGGAGTGAGAATCCTAACTCCTCTTTATCCTATGTAAACACCCCAAATTTTCTTTACAGAGAAAACGCCAAGAAAATTAACTTCGTGGGATAACTTAAAAAAATTATGCTTCGGCTTTTCTTATTCGTACGCAACTGCTATTTTCCGGGCACCCAAAGAAAATTAATTTGACAACCGTGAAATAGCTCCGTTCAAGATCTGTATATCACATTCGTATGGAAAGAAGTCGGCGAGAATAGAGGCAACCCGGCAAAAACCAATGTTGCCATCTTGCCACGTTATGGAGAGAAAGACATATTACTTGGGTTCGCTTTACTGGTGATTTTATCAGTTTTAATCTGTAAAGAACCAATGGAAATGTTTAGGTTTTTAATTTACAGTGCGTATGTAGGTTGGTAGCGTCATTCGTCCCAGGGATCGTGGACAAGAGTTTCCACCGGATTATGAAATACATATAAAAATTAGAATGACAATCACTGGAGAGCCCGAAGATGCCAGGGATCGGGACCGATCCTCGATAGATTTTTTAGTATCCATCTAACGACTGCCTGCAATGGCACAAGTCACCTAAATTAGTTTGCAGCCTAATGCTAGGGTAGATTAAAACAAACAAAAAAAACACAAAACCAAAGCAAACAAACTAAGAAAAAAGCAAAAAGAACAAAACACGTCCCGCCGTCGGGGAGTGGGTGGGGGGGGGCGCCTCTTCCCGGCGAGGGAGCACGACCAACACCAAAGACAGTCAAATACAATGGAGGAGGCCAGCCTCCTCCATAAAATGAATATTCCACAAGACTGTGCACGAATCGGTCCAGAGTATAAGGGACAAACGGAAACGACTGGTAACGTGCGCGATCACTCAGACTGAGCCACTCAACAAGAATGTGCTGTGCCGAACACTCTAAAGAACAACACAGGCATCGCAGTAAGGTGCAGGGAAGCGTTCCATCAAATGGCAGTGCGTCCCGCAAGTGTGCCCAATTCGAAGACGACATAACTTTAAGTTCCCCTCGGCCGTCTCCCATCTCCATTGCCAGGCAACCCGAATGGCTGACCTGATTCTGGCCATGTACATAGTTATTATGAAAAGCGAAACGGTAGTCTGATCGGGGGAGTTTTGAGCACCGCTCAATTATCACCAAAAAAGAAAAAATGGGGTTGGTGGGTTATTAGCTCGCGTCCAGCTGCTCTCGCCTATCCCGTCTCGGGTTTTCGAACTATTCGGGGTTTAGGCGTACTGATCCTCGATAGGATGGTTAAGATCTGAATATCTGCTGTGGCAGAGCTGGAGAATGAACCAGACTTTTAGTTGGCTGCATAGCCAACAAGACAGTAAAGCCCGCCAGCCATAAGTAGTACAGCCTCATGGAGCTCCATGGAGGTGGTCAACAAGAGAAGTGGTTATTGGGGTATAAACCGATCTTACCATTATTCGCGCCACAACGCCCAAGTCCCCTCAATGCCTGGTTTCTTGCGACCTGCGGCTTTAAATGGCGTTGTTCGGAGAAGTTCCAAAAGCCTCTCTTCTGATCTGGCATTAGGTAGCTGGTAAGGTCTTTAAGCCTAGACAGAGGATTGATGCGATGGTCGTAGAAAAGAAGGAATGCTCTGAGGAAACAACGTATACATGTAACTTTCCACGACCCGTTACTGTTCAAGTCAACTCAATGATGGGGCTTCCCTAATTTGTACTCGAGCTGGGAGGCCCCAGTGAAACGGTTATACTGGGTACCACTCTGCGTTGAAGAAGATGAATAGAGTTGGTAGAGAAAGTAGATGTTACCGGAATAAGGAGAGGCTAAGCTGGGGCCGGATGGGGCGCTAAGTCCCGTCAGCACGGCTCCAGCAAAACATCGCCGGTACAGCTTACAGGGTTTTCAGAGTAGCTCAAACCCGACCTGCCTCTGCCCCAGCCACTTATAAGTGCAATATAATTAAAGTACCGACTGAGAAGAACCAAACAGTTGGCGGAAAAGTAATTTAACAAAGTCTACTACGGCAAATACACCCGGCCGTACCGCCTCTCAAATGAGTCAAATATACATACCTCGCTAATTGGCGGCTTCGAGAGTAATTAACCAATTATTCCAATGCTAATAAATATAATTAACTTGCGAGGGTTCGCACGAGGACTTACCAACGATTTACGTCGCTCTCCAAATGACGCTTAAATACATTAGATAGGTCCCAATTATCTTTTATGCTATATGAGGCAATCAGCTCTACTCCAAATTTCATTTATAATCGAAAATAGCTATTAATTACTAATTGCCTAGCACAACTTGCACTTGGCCTATCGAGATAGTTCGCATCTAAATGTAACTACGACCTGACCGCCTTTATGCAAAATGAAACTATTTCGTGGAAATGGGCTTCGAATCCCGGTGATCATTCTTTAAAGAAATCGAATAAATTAGAAGCATTTTTATTGGGCTTGAAACAACCTAATAACTCTAAAAAAAAGATATTAAACGCAACCAACCTCTTTTCTTTTTATAGCGATAATCATAAATAATTATGCCGAAGCTTCGGCTGATTGTAGTTTTTTATTTGACTCATACACTAGTATACCTCTTAACAAGCTACTGTCGAACCCAGTATTAATTCAATGAATGTTAATGCTATGAGCTACATTTTTCAACATGTTTGAACTTATTGACTTTAATGTTTCAGATTTGATACTATCTTGTAATCTTGTTGAAAGAAAAATACCTAAAGCAAGTAGGAACTTCATATGGGACTACTTCAAAGTTAGTGAAAAAGATGTGAGCAAAGCAGTTTGTATATTATGTAAGAATGTTCTCTCACGAGGTAGCCGAGAACCGCACAAAATGAGGACAAGTAATATTCAAAATCATCTTAAAAAAGTCCATAATACTGTTTACAATAGGATATTTATTGCAAGTAAAAGTGCTGAAACTCCATTTTCAAAAGAAGAACCAGCTCAACAAACTTTGACAATTACACAGTTGTGCAAAACTACTTCAATGGCCAGCTCTGAAACTTAAAAAGGATCATGTAATGACTGAGCAAGATTCCAGCCATAAAGAGGTAAAAAGCTCGCACATATCACTATCGGTGCCAGGGACTTCAACAAGACGGTAAGTCCAAACTTTATTAGATATAGGGTAAAACAAAAACTCAAAACACGAAAAGTTATTACTATTAGTTTCAATTAACCTGTAATTTTTATTATTGTAGAATATTGTTGGTAACTTGTGTTTTCAGAACTAAAAAGTAAAAATAGTTTTAACTTTTTAATACAGGTAAATTGCACCTCATAGTCCCCACTCCATTCCATCATGCCATTTCTAGTACTTAGGCCTCAAATAACATGTGATCTTTTTCTAAGTAAGTTTTTAGAACTAAAAATGTACTTTCATTTTGTTTCAGGCATCGTTAAAGGAAATTCTGATGAGAAAAGAGGAATGGACATAAGACCACCCTAAGGCACAAAGTATTACGAAATGCATTTTTGAAATGATCAGCTTAGAGCTTTAGCCATACTCTATTGTCAAGGATGGCTTTAAACCGCTCGTAAGGCAGTTGGCTCCAAACTATAAAATGCCTTCTCGCAAATACCTTTCTAACTATGTTGTTCCTCTGATGTACGGAACTGTTAAAGCTAAAGTAAAGTACGAATTAGAGCAAATAGACTTCATCAGTCTAACTACAAATGGTTGGACATGCCAATACAATCACCAATTATTCTACATACAGTTTAACTGCTATATTTTTGACACCTGACTATAAAATTTAAAATCTCATCTTACAAGTGAATTATTTTCCTGCTGTTCATACAGATAACGAGATCTGCAGGTTTTAAAAGATACATTGCAAACATGGAAAATCCCACAAGAAAAAATAAACATGATCTTGACAGATAATACATCTAATGTTCTGGCAGGTATTAGAGAATTAGATCTGGCAGATAATAAGCATTTGCCTTGCGCAATACCAGAGGTGTGCGGTTCGATTAATCGGACTCGCATTTTCGAATCGGACTAACCCCCGCCAAACGAATCGGATAATCGCAATCGGACTGCGGAAAATTTAAAGCGATTTGCGATTAATCCAGGTCGACGTCGTCTTTGTTTTTTCGCAATAGCAGTTAATAAATTTTTCTATATTTTTCTCAAGTAAATATTTTTTCGTTTTATTCTATTCTATTCACACTTTCGTATTTTCTCTATAATAAAATGCGTAAAATATAATGATTAATTATTAAATCATTTATAATAAAAAGGTTATATTTTACAAGTATAAAGTAGGTATAATACGTGTTTAGGTTTGGTTTTTCGTACGCGTCTCATATCGGTTGAGGGACACGCTTCACCAGTTTAGAGCCAGTGAGTTAAAACTTAAGTGCTTTTTTCTTCTTATATTATATTATTAAATGATTATAATCCTTGCTGCCAAAACGATTTATTTGAAATGAACTAAAATCCGTGTGATGAAATTTAATTTTTCAATTGACAAATCTGATATATTTTTAAATTTGTTTTAAAACTTTTCTTTTACTGCAGGTTCAGCCACCTGTGTGGACATGGACCTGTTGATGGCTACGGCGCTGCACCCCTACCACAAGCTCACCACGGTCGGGGCCATCTGCAGGAGACAGGACAATGAGGTTTCCTGCGACCTGGTGAAGAACAAGCTCATCAGGGACTTTCTTGCCCTCGTCCGGGCTGATAAGCACCTGGACCCTGCCCCCTCAGCAGGGACCCCAGCCAGGCTCCAGCAGCACGGACTACCTGTTCGCCATGTAGGATGGCCAGCAAGAGGAGAGCGTCGAGGAAAAGGTCAGGGAAGAGGTCAACTGGTTGAGGAAGCCGCTGAGAGGGAACCAGGTGCTCTCGGCCAATCTCTTCCCGCTCCCGAGCTCCGACTCGGTCGAGCGCGTGTTCAGCTATGGGTCGGACATCCTCAGGCCTAAGAGGGCGGCCCTCGCTGCACCGAACTTCGAGGCCCTCGTCTTCATGAAGGGCAACCTCCACCTCCTCAAGAAGGCCCACGAGGTGCAGGAGGAAGACGAGGACTAAGCTGGCCGGCTTAGAGTAGAGTAGAGTGGAAAACCTTAAATATTATGAAGTATATATGGAACAAAGTTGTTAGTTGACCCTATCTTTTTTTCTGAGAGAATATATTAGTATTACTGTGTGTATTTTGTGTAATATGTACTGTATAGTTTATTTTTTTGTTATTTTAATTAAAATAAAATGTTTATTTTTTATCTTAAAAGCTTGGTTTCTCTTTGTATTAGTTAGAAATGGCTTATTTAGGGTAAAAAAGCATTAAATTCCCTTTAGAAACATTGAAAATCGCTTTAAAAACATTGAATCGCTTTAAAAAATATCGAATCACATTTAAAAGAATTAATCGAATCGGATAATCGCTAATCGGACTTAGATTTTGGCACCCGAGTTGGATAATCGAATCTGACTTGACGAGCTGGCGAATCGGTAATCGCTAAGCGGACTTCAATTTTTTCGAATCGCGCCCACCTCTGTGCAATACACACATTGCAATTTTGCATCCAGAACAAGCTCTTCAAAGAACAAAGGGCAGTAAATGATATGCTTGCTGTATGTGATAGAACGGGTTGAGGCCGCGTTAATTTCAACCTCTATTCCATTTTATTTAAAACCACGATGCTCCCACGTGCATCTTTGCTTTGAAGCTTGGCGCCTTATCGCAGCCACCTGAGTCAATGTTTAAACAAGGAGGTTTATCTTCCCCCGTTCGCCCCCACACGCCGACCTCGCCAGATTGAGTTAGGCTTATGGGCAGATAAGGCATTGTTCCCAGGCTCGGCTGTGCATTCCCTCGAAGCTCCCACTCCATTGTCCCCCACGCCAAGGGAGTGTCTCGACCATTTAGATGGAAACTTTACCACTAAGAGTAGATTGGAGATCCAGATTTTCGTCGCGAAACATCACCACGACCCTCTCTCACTTTGTGCGCCAAGGGACCTCGATCTCGAGATTCACCATCACTTGTCCAGAAGGAGGACAATCTACCTTGAGTGCCAAGGTTCGAGCCTTCGTGACGCCGAGTCCACAAGGCTTCCCCCTTGTTGTTCAGAAGAGAACAACATTAGAACAGCCATTGTTCTTGAGCCCGTAGACAAGAGACGGTTCTCACCCCCCTGTTGTTCAGAAGAGAACAACGTAGAACAGCCATTGTTCTTCAAGCCGTTCGTCGAGAAACGGTTCTCATTCCCAAGACGCCACGTCAGGATCATTTTATTCCCCCCCCTTCGGCTGGAACTCGCCAGCGGACCGAAAATTCCTTCGCGTCGACTTCCTCTGCACCACTAGTATAAAATTACGTAAGCTGAACGTTACCTTTAAGTATTTAACCCTTTTGTCAATTCTATCCTGTGCTTTAAATGGTTTAGCGAACCATCCCATCCCTTTAACTTTATATTTGCTTTACCTTTTCAAATCTTTTAATCCTCGGATTAGCCCGAGTCTCTACGACCCTTTCCATTCTCTGTTTATGTCAATATTTTCCGTTTTGTGTATTTGTTGATAGTTATTATTAATAAAACTATTTTATTAATGATAGCAATATTATTATCCTTGAGCTCAGTTCCACTTCTTAAGCATATCGAAGATACATAATATCGGCCCGCCAGACATCCACGCACTCTAAAGATAATTAAAGAAGTTCCCTCAACGAATAGTTATATATGGTATATCGTCGAGAGTCCATTCTACGACACTGTATTCCGAGCATTAGCAGGTCACTTCCACCACTCTACGAGTGGATTCGCAAAATTTAAAAAAATACAGAAACAACTAAATCCACCAGAACATGTCATACTACCAACTTAAAAGATTTTGCGAGCAAAAGAAAGCTATAGTTTTGTATTGCATTTCAAGAAATCAGACAAATCTGATTGCTCCAACAGAAAATCAGTGGCAACTTGCTAAGTCTGCATACTGAAAAAATTTGAAAAAGCTACGAAGGATACAAGTGAAAACAGTGCATGCGTATCTCAAATCCTACCTTTCATATATTCTATGAAAGGGTTTCTTGAATATGCACATGAAACAATAAGAAGAAAACTATTGTTGAAGAACTCAAAACAGACTTTCTGAAACATTTTGAGAAATATAAGGAAAATGATAGTCTTCAAATTGCAATGATTCTTGATCCTCGTTTCAAGCTAAAATTTGTTGATAGGAATAATAGAACCATAATGAAAGAGGTTCTCTTTGCAGAATACTTCCGCTTCCATTCAATTTCACAATTACATTCACAAAGAACTCTTATCATTTAGAAATGATTCAAAGGAAAGTTATGAAACAACTAGTACAGATTCAAACTCTGAAGGATCACCTGTGGTATCAGACTCTGATGCTTCAGTAGCTAAAAGGGAAGTTAAAATTGATGGACATAGATATATACAGCTTTTTCCAAAAGAGCGGCTTGGAAGAATCTGAAGAGAGTGAAACCACAACAAAGAAAAGATGCAGAAAAATGAAACAATCATCCACAATTCCAAAGACTGAAATCATAAGAAAATGGTAAGAACATAACTATAGTTAAACTTAAAAGATGAAACTATGTAGTACGTAGTGGTTATTAAGTGTTCATTACCTGATATACAATACTTCAATGTTACAGTTTACTTTAGTTAAATAACCTTGCATAAATTCAATTATCCTAAAATTAACTTCCTAAATTAAATCTCATAAATCACACCTTGTTTCATTTCCGTATGGATGAAGTCAACTTCTACCCAAGTCTTCCACATCTTTCCATGAAATAATGCCCCAACAAATGGTGCAGTGCATACAAGTATGCATGTACGGAAAAGAACAGTAATTGCAGAGAGTTGACCAGGTTGGCTAGGAAAATTCTCTCTGCACCTCCCTCGTCAGTCATGAGTGAAAGGTTATTCAGCACAACATAGTATTAGTATAATAGCATGTAAAGGAATCTTTTTTACTTGCATTTAATTCTTCACATTTTTTTTCAAACATCCAATATTTTTTAGGTTAGTTCAGTCTTATCACTTTAATAGTAATAATTATATTAATTTCTATGTTAACTATAATTAGCACATGGAGGAATGATATTTAGTTGCACTTACATTTCATTGTTTTTAATGAAATACTTTTAGGTAATTTGTATACGGTGTTTTGAATGATGAATGAATAGTTTGAGTAAAAATGCTTTTTCTTACTCTTTCATTACAGTCTGAAAAAAATATGATGGAAGCACAGACAGATGCAAGTGGTGACAACAGCGTGTAGTCCTAATTAGGCCAAAACTAAGAAAAGACTGTAGCTTATAAAACTCAATATCTTGATATATATACAAGAAAAACATTAAAGTCTTTCCTTTCAAAATTGTTAATAATTAAAAAAAAGATTATATTCTAATTTGTAACTGCACCTCAAATTATAAATTAAAAACCAAAAGTCCAGCAAAAATCAACTTCATGCTTCACGTCAAAAAGATGCCGAAGCCAAAGAAGCTAGGGCAAAAATCACCTTTAGTTTCGGCTTCAACCAAAGCTAAAATGCCGAAGCTTCGGTACACCCCTCTTTTACAAGAAAATAGGGTTATAATGAGACACTAGGCAAATTAACACATTTCTGTGAGGCAAAGCAAACAATACAGTCGATGTAATAAACGAATAAACAAAGAAATTCCTTCTTGATCTAGGTCATTTTTTAAAGGTTGCGATGCGCACATATTTCTTCGTTTCTATAAGGAAGATGTAATTAATTCTCAATATTTCAGCGTTGATCAATAACGATCTTCGCACATGCTGCTTATATTTCAGCGGGTTAGTGGGTTCGTTAAAATAGGAGCTATAGTGATGGAATATAATATACATATGCATTAGACAAGCTTATCAAAGCTTCTGTTAGTGTACAAGGTAACAACCACCAGTGGCGGATCCAGCCTAAATACTTGGGAGGTGGTATGGGGGGGCTAGCCTGAATTCCTCCCTCTGAGTAGTCTGAGAAAAGATAAATTATCATTAATCACTGGGAAACACGTATTTTATTGAATGATATCCGACACTTGATTGTAAGAATCGGGTCCTGATTCTTGTAAACAGCCCATGCGCCATTTTCCAGGTTTTTCAAAATTAGGACTGAAATAGAAGTCATGCGTTAACATTTATTTCCAATTTTCAGGAATAAATGCAGTTCAAACTAGTGTAAAATTACATTATAACGATAGAAATGACTTAAAATAAAACAAAATGAGATATGAAGCTTTCACTGGAAAAAAATTCTTTTAGACGACTTTCTAGGTCTCCTTTTCAAGCACCAGCAATAATCAGCAATCATGTGGCAATCCCAGCGTCCTTGATAACGTTCCTCCATAATTTTAATATCTTGGTGAAATCTCTCCCCTTGTTCGTTACTTACAACACCAAAATTACTTGGAAGTTGGTCAAGATGACTATTCAAAAAATGCATTTTTATGCTCATATTGCAACCTAGTTCTTCCTAGTCCCTTAAAAGTTTTCTTACGACTTCTTCGTAGTTATCTGTCCTATAATTTCCTAAAAAGCTTTTTATCAAGTCCACGAATGAGAACCAGGCATTTCTTTCGCGTTCATTCATGACATTAGAAAAAATGCTGTCATTAATTAATGTTCTTATTTGTGGACCGTCGAAAATTCCAACTTTGATTTTTTCATAACAAAAACTTGGGAATTTTGAAATTATGTGTTGGAAACACTCGCCGTTTGCATCTAAAGCTTTTACATATTGTTTCGTGAGATAGGAGGAAATATGGTTTTATCTCTGCTCACTAAAGGTGGATTAATTACATTTTTTTCTCCGACAGTAAGTGATGTTCGTGCTGGCCAGATTTGTTTGGAATAATGCTCTTCCTTAGCGTTGCTGTCCCCTAAGCAAAGGAAGCAGGGATATTTAGTATACACCGCTTGTTGCCCTAGCAGAAAATTGACTATTTTTAAGTCAACACACATGATCCACTCGTGTTCCATATATTTGATGAGCTTTAAAACAACTTCTATATGCTAATACTTTTCTTTTAATGTTGTTGAGTGCCAAATTGGTATCGAGCTGTATAGATTGCCATTATGCAGCAACACACCCTTAAGACTTCTTTTGGAACTGTCCAAAAACAAACGCCAATCACTTGCATTGTAAGACTGAACCCCCATCTCCTTTAACAAACCTGGTATGTCGCAGCAATATACTAAACTATGCTCTATCCTAAAATATTTAAGTTCTTTTTCTCCGTTTCTGTAAAATGAAATGTATGCGTTTGAACTAATCATGTTTTTCTGTTTAAGTCTTGAAGCTAAAATTTCCTCAGCCTTTTTTGGTAAATTTAGATCCCTTACAAGATCTTTCAACTCTGCCTGATTAAACCTTTGCTGATCACTTTCACTTACAACTACGCTGGGGTCGAATTCGGTGCCTGACTCCTTAGAGTGCATAACAATATTTTCAGAAACATCTTCAACTAACTCATGAGATGGCAGACTCGTAAATTTTGGAATGGGAATTTCATTTGAATGTAGCACAGGTCGTATTGCGGTGTCAAAATTTGGGTACTCGATACAATGTTTATTTTTCTTAGTGAAGCCCAAAGTCTTGACAAAGCAGAAGTAGCAATCCGTATCATGGTTAGTAGACTCTCGCCACACTTGAAATTGAAAAAATATTGTGAAGCGTTAACAAAAGCGAATTTGATCAAAAGTTCATTATGCACCTAAGTTACAATTACACTTAGGTAATTTACAGTACATAAATGACTAAATTATGTAGTTTTATGAAATCATAAACTTACCATCGGAACTTCAAAAGGTATTTTTGACTACGAACCCTTCGTCCAATGTTGCAGTCTTTCAATACATGCAGTGCAGGCTTTATGTGGAACCCATGATTTATCTTGATCCCCCAGTTTTATGCCAAAATAAGCTAGTAAGCTCTTTTCACGAAGTCAGTTATATTTCCTTGATGATGTGGAAGTGTAAACTTTCACATATGTAGCAAAATTAATCGGGAGAGTTTTTGCATAATAACTTTCTAGTGCTTGAAGACATATTACTTAATTGTTTTGTCAATTTGTAAAGGTATTTCAATTCCTTATTTTAAAAATCTGAAATATAAAAACAAACATTACTTTAAATAGGTACTAATAGATAATTATAATTATGATGTGCAACTGCAAAAAGACTTAGCAAGTATTGAGAAAATATCCTTTTTATGAATATGATGAAAGAGGAAGTGTGTTGAACAAAATCAGGACCTGATAGAGCAAAACGGAGTCAAAATTCGTGCTCAGCGCAGCCAAATTAACTGTCAAATCTAAGTCAATAAACAAAAAGTTGAAATTTGTTCCCCAGTGATATAATGTTTATCTTAGACAGCATTGATAATAAATAACAGTAACTCACACATGAGTGAGCACTAGCTCAGATCCGATCTTTTTCCACACATCAGAAAATTATGAATTTCAGTTTTGGGACGTCAGCTAAGGTATAATTTATTGAATTTAGACATGTATCATATAAGGTATGTTCAATCGCAACAGTTTTAAAAAACTGTTTCATATATATTCTATATCATCATACAACTCTTTCTGAAAAGCAGAATACAATTTTTTTTATTTTTTTTTATTTAAGGGGCTATCTGGCGACCCCTAAGCAGAATACAAGTATGGATTGAAGAAATATAAACATAAACGGGTCTGAAAGGCTTAATAACAGCATCAAATACACAGCATTGGCCACGGTATTTCATATGACCATCATCAGCCCTCTGTTCCGTTGGGCAAATACACTGTTTAAGCTGTCTATTCTAACATCAATTTCGTTGTGAACATCGATCAGCGCCAGCATGCCGTTGGGGCGTTCTTGGCCCATGGTATTCCGTAAGTTCGAGACTGATATCAGAACTTGGAGGAGCTTGGTCAAGTTCGGATACATTAGGGGCTGGACGTGGGCAAGAGCATCTCCAAAGAAGTCAAACTTGATTGTTGACGAAAAACAGCGCTCTGCTTCCGCCTTGACGAAGCTCAAGGCCTCGAAGTCAGCCTCGTAGACTTTTGCTGCGTCCAGTAAAGCAGCAACATCTCCGTGGACGCCGCTGAGCTGATGTCCGATATTGAAAACGACCGGAAGTGTAGGCCCCGAACCGGCTCTGGAGATGGGTCAATGCCTGCTTAATGAACGGGACATAGATAGATCGGCGGTAATATTCCTCATCTGTCTGGTGGGGTACGTTCGGTCGCTTCGTTTCCCGCCTACAGTAGCGAGGCAAGGAAATGGGGGAGACGAGATCGGCCGTAAGAGTCTGCATGGCTCAGCTCGGCTACATGGTGTGAGCTTGAACCAACTTAGCGACAAGACCAATCAGAAATTGCGGCTCTCGGATTGCGATCAGTAGGAGTCCCGCCCTCACGTCCGAGTTGCTTTCCTCCTTGAAGATGGCAATAACTGGCAGGAATTCGATGAACACAATGAATGAATCGTGAGCGTGCACGACGTCGGACTGCAGCCGAGGCCGAAGCGGAGGTCAAAGCCGGGAACACCGAAGCAGAGACGGAAGCAGAAGCCGAAGCTCAAATAAACCAAGAGTTCCCTGCCCCCCGCAAGGGGGGCCCAATATCACCTTTTTGGTGTTCTGTCCCGTGGACCCGGTCACGTGGGCAGCGAATTTGCTCCTCCTCGGAGAAGGGAGAACGTGGAGACCAACCCGGGCCCCACAACATGGACATGTACAATATGTAATAAATACATCACAAAAAGATAAACATCCATAATTTGCAACACCACAACACACTGGATACATCTCAAATGCACAAATACTAAAATCAAATAATACTCAAAACACTGGATGTGCCCAAAACACCAACACCACACACATCAACGCCCATCCAACCACAACCAACAAACTCACAACCCACAACCCTCACTCCCCAATCATTTCAGAAACCAACACCAAAAAAGTACAGACAATACAAATCATAGCCCTCTGCAATGCCACAGGATGCACTTTTGACACAAACACTCAACATCTACACGAAGAGACGAACATCCTATCAATCAAAAATCACCTAAAACTATATGCATCATAACTCGGGGAGAAAACGCAACATCCAAATCATCCCCTCCACCACATCACCAGACAACCTCCCAATAACCGACACAAAAAAACAGACCATTTTCGATAACAACAACTACACCACCAACTTAGAAACAGACCCAAACACAACAACAGAAAACACAATCAAGCAAAACATGAAAACAATCCACTCTCAGATCACACAACAATACTTGACACACAGAGCCCACAACAAAATATTAAGTGCACCACCTCCAACCATACACAACTCAGAACAAACACTCACAAAGCAGATCAGAAGCACACTAGCACAGATACGAACAAACAAATCACCAGTCCTGACATCATACATGCGAAAAATATCTCCCACCACACATACAACACCAAACTGCCCCAAATGCCTAACACAGATACACGACACCATACATCTCTTCAACTACCCACAGACCTGTGCCTGGTGGATCTCTGGGAGACACCCCGGAAGGGGCGAGTCTGCTCTTGCGATGGTCCGGTGAGCTGGGGTGGGGCTTGGAATAGGTGCGAGGGTCCCCGACCCACTGTCTGGCCGGGGACGGGGTCAACACCACCACCACCACGGAATAGTATCATTGTGGGAGACGCTTAATGAAGTCACTTCGCTTTTCACTATAGGCTAATGAAAGAACAAATTTCGAGGAGGGACTACAACCCCCTCAGTCCCCCTGGATGCGCGCCTGACAACCACGATTAACAAGTAAAATAAGCCTGATACTAAATTTTAACTTAAATATGCCACAAATTTAAATTCCGAAAGCAAGGTACCCAAATTCACAGATATAACCCCATGATTGGATTGAAAATCCCTCTTCCGTTGATAAACTCTTCAAGTGAACATCCTGCAAAGGGATTTTTAGATTATATTAAAAGTAGCGAGTGAGAGAGACGCAAGACTTAACACTAACGACACATCAAGAAGGGCTAAGAACGCACGCAGGCGATTATCGCTTCTATTTATGGGGTGTAAAAGAGCGGATTCGAGTGCCAGGGAAAATCCCAGATGGCCCTCGACCTAGATTCCTTTCTGTATAATAATCTCCAATAAACATGTGTACTTCCATCTCGTAAATTTATAGTAGGCGACATTATTTTATTAAAATTAATCTGCCACCTTAAATAAAAACGAAGCTTCTGTCAAGCTCAATAAAACTTGAACAAGCCTTTCCTTCTGTAAAAAAACAAAAAAACAAATCGGAATTATTAGTTACGGAAATTGAACGAATTGTTTAGTGCTACAGTATCATTTTGGTATAATAAAACCCCCATCATGACTCTCCTATTCTCTGGAATTGAGCTTCTTACTCCCCAAATGAAAGACAGACCCACGTCTCGACGTTAGTTTATACAAGTTACCCAACGAAAGTGTAACAAGAAAAAGGGACGACGATTTCCGTTCAGTGGCATAAATTACCTCTGTACAGAGAAACACGAGCTATTTACAGTAATGAGATTCATTCAACATGGGAAAAGAATTTAAGATCATAAACAATATTACGTTCTTTGTATGAAGAAGAAGTATATTTCATAATCACTTAATTTTGAAGTAGTTGCGTAAGGTCTACTTTCTTAAGCTTATTCAAGCTTTTCGTGTTTAATGTGGTAGAAAATTATTTACAGTGATGGAGTAGTGAAAAATAAAATTTCAACCGATATAAATGATTCTTCGAAAGGAATTCAAAAGACCTACTAGAGCACTGGGTTCACAACCTAGGTGGTATTGTTGAGACCAATAACTCGGACCGAAGAAATTATGCCCTACAAGAATAAAAATGACCAGATAACAATGAACCGTACTTCAAACTCACTAATTTAAA
>OZ018321.1:127120340-127219849 GCA_963969495.1 Ceratothoa steindachneri
GCACTCGTGGTTGGAGTAAAAAAATAACCGTCACACTAAAGAAAAAAGATGAGTTCCAATCCAGCTTTTACAATCCCATCTAGATCATTTTTTATTTTGGCTAACGTTACGGAAGAAGGCAAATTTAATTTGCTCGGGTCGGATGGAAAACAGCATGTAAAGCGTGGTAGAGGTGACAGATTGAATCTCACATGCACGAAAAGACCGTTAAATTTGGTGTGTGGGTCATATTTTCAAGCGCTGGAGTTTGTTCACTTGACCGTTTATGCGGCAAAGTAAAATGCGCTATGCAAGAATCTACTTCAGGAATATGTGACCATCCTCTCAGAACATCGGGAATACGTGAGCCTGTTTTCATGCAGGACTGCTCGTGCCACACATCAAAGATGGTGAAAGAGTTGTTGAATGCAAAAAATATCGACCTATGCATGAATATCCCTGATAGAGGATTCTGGGTGAAAAGATTATGGACGTGGAAACCTAGGAATGTTGAAGATCTCTGTCGAAGATTGGAAGAAGAATAAAAGAAAATCACGCCCGAACAAGACGACAAATAGGTGAAGTTGCAAGGCCGAAGATTTTCTAAAGTCATTCAGCACTAGGGCCTCTATACTTCACCATAATCCTTTGTTGAATTATCTGCTAGTTATGGTTGCATCTTCCTTTGCAAATTTTGGTCGCATTCTTTCTTCTTTTTTTTAACGGCGTCCATTTGGTCACTACCACCAAGGCCTAAGTCACCGCAATTAAAAATTCAGCCAAACCAAACGAAACAAGGAAAAAAAACAAACAATCAAAAACCAAACAACAAACGCAAAAAAATAAGAAACAGAAAAGCAAGAAGGAAGCGCTTTCCGGCGTGGCGGGAGAGTGGAGACGGCGCTGGATCCAAAAAGCCAAATTAGTGCACAAGTCTGTGTGTAAGAAGATCCTTTGTTCAAATGCACGTTACTTTTCTCAACATTTCTATCCGATATTCTATGAAATGAACCGACTATCTGAGCCAAACTTCAAAGAAGACTGTCCAATTTCATGGAAATTAAAGGAGTATTAAAAAAATACTGATTTATTGGAACAATGGAAAACCAAAGGAAAAGAACGCGCAATATTAGTTGAATGCATCACCCGTCCATTTTTAATCGTGGAAGAGGTTCTGCCGCGTCATTTTTTTTTCATTTTATGCAGCATCTGGCGGCCTTCGACGGGGGTGCAATAGCCCCCCCCCACCAGAAAAATAACCACATGGGAAAATCTACAATACACATTTAATACTAAACGAATATAACAATTTCAACAACTATAATATACTTGAAAAAAAAAACAACCTGGCGGAATCCCGCTCCTCAAAGAATACAGACCGGAGTGCCAGTCTCCATCAGCACCGGAGAGAATCTGTAGTGACCTTGATCGTTAAGGGACCGGGACAACTAGCAATACATCAAGGTCGCCCAGATTAGGACATTCAAACAAAACGTGATGCATAGAACCAAACAGTCTTAGCAAAGAGGTTCAAGGGAGCGCTCAATCTGGTGACGCTTCGTCCCGCGGGTGTATCCGATTCGGAGACGGCAAAAAAGAGTCGAGGCATTGGGGGATAAGTTCAGGGGGAAGAGTAGAGACACAAATGGCACCCCAACTTTAATTTCCTGGATTGTGAAATTCACATAGATCAAACGGATCGCTGGCAAGGCAGACGGCACCATGGTCCTGTCCTCGTTGGGAAAGGAGGGGGGGGGGGACAGTAATAGGTTTACCCGCTACCCCCATCAAAGACATAGGCAGTCATAAATAAGGTTTAGCCCATTTCTTAACCTACGAGGGGCGGTCAATAAGTTTTGCAATTCAGATATAAAGAAACGAGATATGAGGAAAAGTGTTTTATTATTTTTCAATATAACTCCCCTCGACTTCAATGCACTTGCGCCACTTGTCCCTGAGGCTTCGAATACTTGACGACCAGAAATCTCCCGACTGCTGTTCAATCCACTCCTGGACGGCGAGCTGGACATCTTGATCGTCCCTAAACCGACGTCCACGCAGTGCAGCCTTGAGCTGGTGGAATAAAAAGTGGTCTCTAGGGGCCAGATCTGGACTGTAGGGGGGATGGTTGAGCTCCTCGAATCTGCACTCGCACAAGACAGCTTGTGCAACTCTGGCCTTGTGGACTTTGACGACGTTGAAGTCGATCATGGGGCGTAAGGTTTATAGGGACCCAACGGGCAGAGACCTTGGTCATGGCCAAATTGTCGTGGATGATGTTGAAAACACTTCCATTTGATATTCCAAGTTCTCGCTCGATTTCTTCGACCTTCACCCATCGATTTTCGAGGATGATCCTCTCCACACGGGCCACATTGTCCTCGTTGGTCACGTCTGACGGGCGTCCTGGACGAGGATTATCTTCAAGGGACTCACGACCATGGCGGAACTCCCTATTCCAGCAAGCAATGGTTGCATAGGAAGGGGCGGTGTCGGTGTACACTGCAACCATGCGTTCATTTATCTCTTTTGCCTTCTTGCCTTCCTTGGTCAAAAATTTGATCACTGCGCGGTGCTTAACCATCTCTATTGTTGAAAAATTTGTAACTGACGATCTGCGATCAGCTACTGCTTCTTAAAAAGACGAGGCAGGAGCGTGCTGCTGCAGGTCCTGACTTGTCATAACTTGTCCTAACACCCCCACAAACAGCCATCCCCCTTCCTCTGTTTTGCCCTACCGATTCGCAAAACTTAATGACCGCCCCTCGTATATTAAAACAAAAAATAAAACGATAATTCAACACAATTCAACTACCAGTGACGGGAAACCCCTCGTGGCCTAATTGACAGCTACCCGTCCCGCGACAAGAGACTGGGATCTTTAACTCACTTTAGCAGGTTTCGGAATGGACCAGTAATGCTTTGTTTACCAATGGCAGAGGGAAGAAAAAACAACGGTCTTGAGAGGCGCTCCTTGAGAGAGCGGGTGGGTGCCTGCACCCGCGTGGCAGAATCGGTACACCACGAATAAGCGACTAGCTCCTTATGAACGCCGATTTATGTTTGAAGGGGGGGGTGCGCTCCCGATGGGATCGAGCCTGGTAGCTTTGGGTGGAATTCCAATTATTTATCCACTAAGCGAGCGAGTTTCAACGTAATAATAATAGAGATAAAAGGACGTGATTTTTGTTTTAGAACGTTTAGTACCCTCCTTTCCTCTTTATTGGGTCTATACAGGCGAGGAATAATTAGGAGATTTAAAAGAGGCAGAAAAGCCGACATGATATCACCAGTTTCTCTGGGGACGGGGGGGCCGGGAGGTCGCGACGCTGCTACAGGTTATCGCTGCCGCAGGGGCATTATTACCCCTGTTATACCATCCACACACTTACGGGCAAACGCGAGTAGTGATGATAAGGGCTAAATGAAGTAGTGGTGTAAAGGGCTGAATGAAGTAGTGGTGTTAAGGGCTAAATGAAGTAGTGGTGATAAGGGCTGAATGAAGTAGTGGTGTTAACGGCTGAATGAAGTAGTGATGAAAGGGCTGAATGAAATAGCGATGATAAGTGGTGTTAACGGCTGAATGAAGTAGTGATGAAAGGGCTGAATGAAATATTGATGATAAGGGGTAAATGAAGTAGTGATAAGGGGTAAATGAAGTAATGGTGATAAGGGCTGAATAAAGTAGTGGTGTTAAGGCCTGAATGAAGTAGTGGTGTTAAGGCTTGAATGAAGTAGTGGTATTAAGGGCTAAATTAAGTAGTGTTAAGGGCTAAATGAAATAATGGTGTTAAGGCAACTAAAAATGTGAGGAAAATATATAGATTGAGAAGCCAAAATTATGAAAAAAAGAAAACCAACAAGGGCCCTCTCTGTCAGACTGTCTTTGGGGAGTATCGTATTTTAAAGGGGTCTCCTCAATCCTTTTGTACAGATAAGCTCAATATTCCTTGTAATTTCGTATATAAAGGACCAAGCGAGACAAAGGTCAAACATAAATTCGACGAAATCAACCCAAGAAAACTGGCCAATATGAAATTGCCGGCCTCAAAATAAATAGAACGAACTCTACACAAACAATGACTCTTTCTTACAAACTTAGAAATAATCCCGTCCAATCTCTCATTGACGTCCAGATCAAATGCATGGTCGGAATCATCCTGCTGTCAAATTCAACTTCATTTCCATCCTGTCTGATTTTTCACTCCTAATTCTCAAGGACGACTACTTAAAAACTTAAATTGTCTCTAATTGGATCCGTGCCCGACTTTTTTCACTCAATTAATGAGACTAAGTACTTAAAAAGTTAAATCTTCGGCGTCCTATTTTCCTTTAATGTCTCGCGAGTTATTTCCCACCATTAAAATTTAGCATTTTTTATACTTAATCGGATTCCCCGAATCAGGACACACTGAACTAATGCACACAAGACGGGGGGGGGACTGAAGAATGTGCATTCAAAGCTAAAAAATTATTGCATTCTTCAATTGGTAAAATTCAAGTCTGAATTCTTCAGTTGATATAGTTTAGAGTTTTCGTTTATTTTCACTTGTTTTCAGTTGCTATCACATGGGAAAAGGTAAAACTCAAACCACTAAACATACCATGTCGTTAGGTTAGGTTCGCCTGAAACAAAATGTGTCAGCGATGAATGAAAAATTAACTCTTGAGTGGATCATAGAACAACCGTCTTACTACAAACTACTTCGCTGATCCAGCGACAAAAATGCATACAAACAGGAAAATCTATGAATGTCTCATACACAATATGTTGCATTCATATATACAAGTATTTATGTGGCTTGATAGATTCATATATGGCTTCCAGACTATCTTGTTTAATAGAGATTTTAATCCGTTAATGTTTTTTTATTTACACAATACAAAAAAATTATTGTCTTGTTTATCCTTTCGAGAGAAAAAAAATTGCATTATACTCGTAATTTGAAATATAAACTCAGTAGGAACTGAAACAGCGGAAATCTGGTTCTATTAATAATAATATAATTTGGAAATAAACTTAAAATAACGATGTTTTTGTTCATTATTTTTGAGGAGAAAAAGATTTACTTTGAAAATAAAGATAATAAAAGAAAGAGCGAATATTTCATTTGGATAAAATTGAAGTCGCATTCTCAGTTTGTGCTCTTTTGAGGTGAAGATTCTTCAGTCGATAACTCAATAGCGCAAAAATGTTTTCGATGCCTACAATGTCAACAACCTTACCCTTTCTAGCATGGTCATACACACACACACACACACACACACATATATATATATATATATATATATATATATATATATATATATATATATATATATATATATATATATATATATATATATATATATATATATATATATATATATATATATATATATATATATATATATATATATATATATATATATATATATATATATATATATATATATATATATATATATATATATATATATATATATCTAGCCGGCGATGTTTTCCTGGCCGCCGTACTGACGGGACTCATCCTCCTGCCGCTAACATCTACTTTCTGCCTTTCTGTACCCTCTCTCATCTCCCTCACCGCAAGGGGGGGGGGACGCTGTGTAGCCTG
Source organism: Ceratothoa steindachneri (assembly GCA_963969495.1). NCBI lineage: Eukaryota > Metazoa > Arthropoda > Malacostraca > Isopoda > Cymothoidae > Ceratothoa > Ceratothoa steindachneri. The sequence continues at coordinate 127,125,917 of OZ018321.1, forward strand.
TTACACCTGATACCAAGAGGAAGCGGACGTGCTCCCCTCCCAGCCGGTGTATTGACTCTAACTGACGGAGCAGTGGCGAGTTGTGGTTCTCTCTCAGCATTCCTTTTTTAAGAACATGACCAGCTGCCCCATGGCGTGTCATAAGAGAGGCTTTGAAACGTTCATAAACGCCTACAGGTCGCAAAAGGCCAGGACTAAAGGGGGTCCTGGGCCATGATTAATGGGAAAATTTGTTTTGGACCCAACAACCCCTTCCCTGAGTGTAAGGGGGTGACCCCCTCCCCCTCATTGTAGGGCAAGAAAAAAAGAAGAATCGTCTGCCATTTCCAATGCATTGGATATGCAACGACCCCCCCTCCCTCCTGGATGACATTTTGGAGTGGGACCACATCCACTTGGATGCAACACGTGTGCGGTTAAGTTTCAATCGAACTTACACTTCCTACCTGTTGCATGGGCGGCTTTAAACTTCCCACACCATGCAACAGCCTCCCACCACTCTAGCCTGGTTCCCTCTTGACAGTGACAGAAGGAGCGGTCCCACTTGATTGTGGCAACGTTGGCGGGGGCCTACAACAGAGGGTGTAAAATCAAAGGCTTTCTCCCTTAATCTGCCAGGTAGTTGGAGGGAGAAGAGATCGCGTGCTCCTGTGGAGCAATTGATAGCAACAAAATCAATCTATCTATCTATCGATCTACGGGCGTTGAGGCCTTGTCAGTATTAAATCAGCCAGATGTTAACTACAGTATGATTTTCATGTTACACCTGCTGACATTCCCTTGCGATGGAAAGCAAAAGAAAAAAATGGCGGCATTAGAAGGGAACAGGGGCGGGCAGAACGCAGCAAATAAAAGGGGTTTTTGCATAAATCCACCGACTGTGAATCCATAAATCTCACTACGACATGTCAAATTGTAGTTACCTGGAAGATCCCAGAATGTCTTCTTCATATTTGAACGTCCCCCCCCCCAATATGTCTTCTTCACTACCTTTCTTTTCCTATTTTAACAGAGAGGGCTTTGTCCCAACAATTCAAAGCCTATTTACTACAACCTAGAGAGCTCTTGCTAGTCGAGTGGATACGGCGTTAGTCTCACAACGTCGTGGTACGGGGTTCGATCCCGGCATGAGCGGACACACACACACATCAGAGCCCGTAGAGAGATCTGGCTACCAATTGGTGGACGCGGTTCTCACACCTGTATTGGGCTGAGTAGATCTTACACTCATCACACATATAACTGCTTTCTTTCCTCTCTCGTCTTCACAGGTTCCAAGGAATCCTGCCAATGGGCATCTATACCCACATACCTTTGACACGAAACAGGTCCTTCTGCCCCGGGGCGACGAAGATTCCACCTGAACGCTGTTTGGTGTCAAAACATTTATAATACTTCCTGGCACTTCTCCCCAAAGAAGACTGGCCCCTGGTGCCCTTGGGCTCTCACCAGCGATTTTCATACAGACTTTTATGTCCATTTCATTATCCGGTCGGGGATCCTCCTGGCTAAAAAAAGTTTGGCGAACCGAAACGAAAATTACAACTTAGAGCAAAAATTACCTTTCCTTTCGCGCTTGGAACGAATGGCAACAAAGTTGTCGCATACAAAGGCGTAATTAATAGACGATTTTCGAGTAGGGATGTAGGCGTGTTGTGGGAAGGGGAAGGGGGTTGCTTTCGCTTGAAAGTGAAAACAAAGGAAAAACAGTGGTGGAGCATAGTGGCGTACATGGGATTAGATCGTATATTGACATACCAACGAACAATGAAAGCCTATCAGCCCATTAACCAATTACTGTTTAGAACAGATGGCAACGCCCCCACCCTTCCTTTTCTAAACTAGCCAATTCATCTTATGTTTTCATGGTAACAACTTTTCTGTGAATTTATGATTGGTTGATCTTGTGAAACAATTGCCACCGCTTCCATTTTATCTTCACACCTATTTAAGCAGTGAACTCTTTTTGATTCATTTCCTCGTCGATCAAATATTCAATTCACTCTTTTGGCATTGGTTTTTCAAGTGGGTTTTAGATTTGATAAATTCAATCTTATTTCTATAATAGTTCAATGAAATCCACAAAATCTTGTTCGAGAGAGACGACCATCAAATAGGCCTCAGAAGAAACAGCGAAAACAATTCATTGCTAAGAGTTCTGGTAAAACCTAAAACCAATCTCCACCTGGCCGTGATGTGCATATACAGAGTAGTGTAGCGATGAGACTACTTGGTGCCAGAGGAGATGTTAAGACGTACAAACTCATAACCTGTCGTCAACAACGAATGGAAGTCCAGTAGCAACATCGATATTTTAATTAAATAATACATACATAGAATGCCCGATTAACTGGACGGAATTCCCTGCCGGAGTATCTCTAGGATTAAGCTGACAAATCTCTCAACCCGTATCATTTTCGATGCATTTGTAGATGACATAAATCACCCGGAGGAAAAAAAATAGAAACGTGATTCCAAGCACTTTTACTTTTATTTAACAATGTCTTATTCGCTCGTTAAAGGCGAAAGCGAGTGGAATCGCATTTTTTTCTTTCCTCCGGGTAATTTATATTTTATTTCGAAGCGAGGGATCGGAACTTCTCTCTTTGTAGGATTTTTATCAATTTAAATCCAAAAACAATGAGGGTATCTCCACTCTGGCTAGCCTAGTGGATACGGCGTTGGATTTCTAAAGTCGAGGTGTCGGATTAGCGGATACGCTGATACTAACCCCCCCCCCCCCACACCTCGTAGGTAGGTAGCTCCTACGCAAGTCATCACGCACATAACCAATCGAAACACCGCTATCATTTCCCATTCGTCTTCATAATACAACATACCCCACCCCTTTGTTTGGAACCCTGACGCGGTGTCATAATACAACCCCTCCGCTTTCCAATCAGGTTTTAGCCCTTTGTGCCTTTGGGCTCACCAGGGATTGTCATTCTGATCTTTGTGCTTCATCATCAGTCGGAAGGATCTTGTCCGTGAGCTCGTTAGGGTCGGACGTCACGAGGAAACTCAATCTTCCAGATGTCAGCTGCAGCGTGGCCGTCTCCCTACCTTCTCTGTGGGGCCAACGACGGCGAAAGGTAGGTGGGACACATTCGTACCATCAATCTCCCAAAGCGACAACCAACGAGGGCATCATCAAAGGCTAAAGGGGTGAAAGGTAGAGTGAGAAAAAAATAGGGTTCAAGTGTAAGAGAATAAAAGAGGAAAAATAAAAGGCTGCAAGAGCAAGCCGCGTCGTCATGGAAACGGGAAGATGCATTTGTACGGACTTGGGATCGGCGAGCATCAGCATCAATAAATCCAATCCCAACCTTATATGTCCTAACCCACACATCATTTATCCACCCCCAAATTGGTCATTTATAGCGATGGGCTGGTGATCTGTGCTGGAGCAGAACGCCCCCTCATAAAACCCCTCCATGCGTACCCATCACACACGATGGCAACAAAAGTACGAATAAGTCTTCCGCCCACTCCCGGTCATTCCCGGACCATTGAGGGGATACGGGCCACAGTGGATAATTCTACGGGAAACGTACGGCCCTTTTCAATTGCACTGATAACTCTGTCCAACAATGATTTTGCTACAGAAATGAGAAAGTAGTTTTCTATTGTAGTTTTTTTTGCGTAGATTACGAAAATGACATTTTTTTCATGAAATGACTTCAGTTTTTTGTAATCTGCACATTTATTTTTTTACTAATATTAGATTATTCAGTATATAGAGGTATGAAACATTTGTTATTATTTTTATTTTATTTGACAAAAGTACAAAAATAAGTGGAAACAAAAAACTTATTCATAAAAAGAAATTAACAAGTTCTTTTAATACATTTCAGAGTGTGGTATTATAAAAATATATTAAAAAAAAATGAATATTTTCAAGATTTTTTCAAAATTGCTGAAATCTATACAATAGTCATATATTTTTAGAATATTTAGGCTTTTTTTATGTACAACATCTTGTGTGTCTCTGTGAAGGATTCAGCAAAAGTCAGCAAGCATAGCAGGATTCCATTTTCCTTTATAACGATTTTCTATAGTAGCCATAACTTGGTGGAATCTTTTACCATGCTCATCGCTGACGTGTGCTGGATTCTCTGGAAAGAAAGACAGATGAAAATGCAAAAAATACACCTTTAGTGACATACTATGTACATCCCAACTCATTATAAGACCGAATCAAATTCTGAACAAGAATGTCGTAATTTTCTGATTTGTGCCTTCCAAGGAGACCATTACATATACCTTTAAAACTATGCCAGACCTCAAATTCTGTCTTGCTCAATTTTGCCTCAAACTCACTATCTACCATAAGTTGTCGAATCTGAGGCCAAAAAAAGATACCTTCTTTACTTTTAGCATAACTAATCTTAGGAAATTTTGTTTCTAAATATAAGAAGGATGGCTGATCATGCTTTAAGGCTTTCACAAATTGTTTCATTAAACCTAATTTTATGTGAAGTGGTGGCAAAATTATGTTTTCCTTAAGAACCAATGGGTCACGTATGATATTATGACAACCTACTTTGACTCTTCTCTTAAAGGCCATTCTGAGCGTATGTAATGTTTTCCCCGAGCCCTACTGTCCCACTGACCCAAAAAACACATGAATTTTGTGTAGCCTGACTGCAAGCTATTTAAAATGGCTACTACCTTAAGGACAGCACAAATCAACCATTTATGTTCACTGTATTTAATGTTTTTTAAAATGAAATCTAAATTCTCATAAGTTTCTTTCAAAACAACAGAGTGAGCTACTGGTATCGATGGTAGTTTATTTCCATTATGCAGAAGTACGGCTTTACTAATATATAAAGAAGCGTCAATCAAAAGTCCCCATTGACTGGGTTCATAATGTATATCTAATTCTTCAAAGAGACGTGGAATATTATTACAGTAGCATAAATTGTTGTCAAATGAGAATTTGTCTTGTGAATTGTTTGATCGAATGCAAAACTTACTAAGTCGAACATCTTCTGCTACTAAATTTCTTTCTTTCATTCTCGAGGCCAGTAATTCACTCTGTTGCTTTGTTAAGTTTAGATCTCTTACAAGATCATCTAGATCAAGTTGTGAGGAAGGTTTTGGAGTAGTATCAATAGTTTCAGGGACATAAATTTCAGTCTCTGGTTCACATGATTCCATATCTGATTCATCAGAGTTAGACAAGACAATTTCTGCAGGTACTTAAGGTACTGGAATGTCTTTTAAGTGAGGTATAATAGGCCGAATAGCAGATCTAAGGTTGGGATATACCACAGCTGAAGCGCAATTCGTTGTTTTACCTAAAAGTATGAAAATTATATCGATAAAATATAATTTATAGTTATGTACATATGCGTGATTACAATTAAGTGGTTCTAAACTTAATTAACTTTATATTTTAAAAAAATATTACAGTATACTACTTCAAAATATAGGTACAGTGGACAATAAACAATTACTTACTTTGTATGTCTACCAAACAAAAATAGCAGTCAGTGGCTTGATCTTGGGGCTCTAGCCATACCATTGGAACACCAAATTGAAGGCTTTTTATTTTTCTTTAAGACCATTTTTATAAGAATTAAAGCATGTCGTGCAATAGATAAGTGGTGCCCATGGTTTATCTTGGTCACCAATTTTACATCCAAAATACAAATTATATACTTTTTTCACTAGAGAAGAAATTTGTCTTTAATTTTTTTTAATGTTACTGAACCATATGTAGCAAAATTTATCTGGGCTATTTTTACACTGTCCTCTTGGCATTTTAATTAAAATTGTTGCTTTTATTTAAAATTCTATTTAGTTAAATAACCTGAAAATAAGAAATAAAAGAATGAAATTCGTTAAAATCTTCAAAATTTGACAAAAATAGTAATTGGCAACTGACAAAAAACTCGAGTCATTTCGATAAAAATGACTTCCATTTTTGAAATCTACACATAAAACTACATTAAAAAAAAATGTTATTCTAATCTTTGTAGCGAACAAAAAGTTAAATTTTGTTAGTGTAATCGCTACATCCATCCTGGCGACAATGGCCTCCGGTGTGCACCTCCCCTTTCAGGGTTTATTTAAAGCGAGGATGGGAGAAAGGACGGGGTCACATCGATTGGCGAGATTCAAAACGCGTTGTGGCCGAGTGCTGACCCAAGAAGTGCTTTATCCTAGTCTTCGGGCGCCTCCCTATTCGCCCACACAAACTACTACAGGTTATTAAGGAAATGTTAGGAAAGAAATGGGAAACGATTTCTAGTAGAATTTTGAGAGAGGTCATCAATTATCAAGAACTCAACACATTAGCGGAAGATCAATGATCGCACACTCGAGTTCTCGTAAACCAAGCGACTACAAGATGAACACCGGCGGGCAAAGAACCAGACATAAAAGGCCGATTCGCTATAGAAATATAAATAAAAGAGGCTAATAACAAGAGCATCCCCATTAGGAGGTTTGTAAGAAGTGAGGTCAGGCTAATTAAGCAACGAGGGCATGTTCAATAGAGAGGTTTGGTACCACAATGATCCTCATAGTGCTTTACCGAGTGAGCATATTTATTCGCCCCTCCCCATTTACTTCGCGACGCGGCGCCCTCCTGATCTCTGCTTCCATCTAAATCTACTCTCCCCCGCATCCGGCGTGAGACGCATCTCCCAAAATATTTCCATCGGAACTCGCCAAACAAACGACGATCAGCGCCAGATTTAGAGCGGCGTCGCGTGGCCATCCTCCGCGCATAAAAATGGCGCCTGATACAAGGCCGTTGGCCATTGTCGGACATTTAGCAAAATTTATACGTAAAATAACCACTTCATATTAAGCATAGAATCCGACTCTTAATGCGAACTGGGAATAAAGAAGATCGGGGCCCCCTGAGAGTTTGGGGAGAGAGGACTCCTTTAGCCTCACGACGGCAGTTCGCCTTAATTTGTTGCTTAACAGCGCGGCACACTAGAACGGTTCTGGTTATAACATGCATAATATAGAGGCGAAGATGGGTGTTCATGCCAAGAAACTGCCTACTTCCACGGATTGATATATTCCCCCCCCCCCATCCTCCAGTAGTTTAATTCCCTAAAAAAAAACTTCGAAGGGAGTGGAATGTTCAACATCTGCTGGGTACAGGGACGGATGACAGTCTTTGCGATTTAGCCAAGATCAGGAACACCTTTTCCTTTCGTCGCACGCCGTAATCCGGTTAAAGTGACGTACATCTTGACCTAGGTTGGGATTGAGGGTAGAAAAAAAATGGGAAGCAGCTGAAATCCGGCCTTTGATACGATGAGAGCTTAAGATTATGTCTCGTCTACCAACGAGACTCATCCGCTTCCCTGACATTTTCTTGATGGCATTCCATTGGAATGCTACCCAGTCTCAACACGCCTTATTTGTGGCACTTTCTTATCACGTACTCGAGGATTAAAGAAGGGTGTTTACGCCATCTGTCACCGGGGATGAATTTATCCAGGTGTAAGAAAGAATGAGAATGGGCAGAGCAAGCACAGTCAATAAAGAGAAGAGACGAACAGGAACAAGTAACGCCCTAATCATCCATAGATGAAGGCAAAGTAAAGAAAATTTGAAGCTTTCAAGAACAAATACGTACACAAGGCAAAAGTACCAGGAATGACTGAATAGTGCCGAAAATAAATGCTGCAAAGCCCAAACGGACTAGCCCGCAGCCAAATTCAAGGACGGGTAATTTGCATGAAAATTCTCAATAAAAATATAGACATCTATAGAATATACAAAATATAGCTATGAAATTAAAATCAATAGAATGGAAGTACAGGAATTTAAAACCATCAAAGGGTATAAAAGGATATAAAAAATAAACTATTGAGAACTCGACAAAGGATAAAAACATAGACTATATAAAATCATGAAACAATATATTAAATTTTGGCTAAAAGATTAGATTCTTCTCAAAATTTAAAAATTCTATTCAAACTAAAAGAGACAGGAGTCTCAGACAAGATGCCCCGCAGAACCAGCTGGGGGCCCATCTGCCCAGTAATGAAAGGGAAGACCCTCCTCCCAAGATTTCTCAAAAGGGGACACTCGGCAAAGATGTGAAGGATGGACAGCTGCACCCCGCACAGGATGCACAAAGGTGGGGGCTGCCCATTCATCAAGTGCCCATGAGGAGGCGGCAATGGCCTATCCTCAGTCGGCGCAAAATAACCTCCAGTCTACGTGGTCTCATGGTACGTGGCCATGGGAGGACTGAAGGTTTTATGGAATGAAGCTTGGTGGGAGGAAGCTCATCCCACATCTTCTGCCATAAGCCGCCTGCATATTCGGTGATGAGAGGATTGCCATCACGAAGTGGGACTGGGGCTCATGAGGGTGTCCCCAATGATGCTGCCTCCTTGGCCGCGGCATCCGCCCTTTCATTACCTGGGATGCCCACGTGACTAGGCATCCAGCGAAAAGAAATCTTGTGAATAGAAGAAAGATAAAAAAGCCACCGCTAGATCTTGGAAACCAACGGATGGCTAGAACCAAAAGCACCCAGTGCCTCCAGAGAATTAAGGAAGTCAGAGAAAATTGTAAGACAACCAGATGGCATAGGTGCAATAACAGGGTGCAGCAAGAATGGCAACAAGTTCTGCTGTGAAAACAGAAGCTGCACTTGGTAGGCGAACCAATGCTGTCTGAGATGGGAAGACAGCAGCAGCTCAAACTCCGTCCGATGACTTGGACCCATCGGTGAACACAAAGGTGCTAGGCCGATGGTGGGAGGAGTGTTGATCATACATGGTTCTCAAGGCCACAGGCAAGAACCGATCCTTGGGCCTACCAGTAAGCCCCTTGCATACCACTACAGGTAGTATGAGCCATGGGGAAATCTTTGGTAATGAAAACGGAATAACAGAAAACTCCCGTAGACTTCCTGTGTGCTCGGCCATGCGCAGAGCAAAGGGGCGAGCCAGCGATGGAAATCTATCATATGGGGCCACTGTTCGCAAATTGAACATGCACTAATATACTGGTGGCCATGGTAATTGCTCAAGTCTAAAAAGATATTTGAGGTTAGACTTGAGCCTGTGAAAAGGAAGAGGAAGAGCCCCGTTCTCTGCATAGAGACTCCACACAGGGGAGGACTTGAAGGCTGCAGAAGCCAGGCGCACACCCTGGTTACGCACAGTATTTAATTTTTCAAGAATGGACGGCGAGGCAGAGGAGTACACCTGTGACCCATAGTCCAGCTTTGACTGGACCAATGCTGAATTCAAAAGCCACAGGGTACGTCGATCAATTCCCCAAGAAGTGTGTGACAGTAATTTCATTATGCCCATTCTCTTCAGACAAGACCTTTTCAAGGCGTCCAAATGAGGCCTCCAAGAAAGCCTTGAATCAAAGATCACCCCTAGGAATCTGAAATGGGGCTCAAAGGTGACAGGGACACCATAGAGTGACTAATGGGGAGGGTCTCATGTCACCGATCTATGATTGTAAAAGTGGACAGCCTTGGTCTTTACTGCAGAAAAGCGGAAGCCCTTGGAAGAAGCATTAACTACAGTATTTATAACTCGCTGTAGCTTACGGATGACAAATGGAAGTCTAGGCGATGAACAGATAAGTACTAAATCATCCACATTTCGAGTCGAGGAAATCTCAGCTGGGACATTTGTGATAATGCTGTTGATGGCTACAGAGAAGCAGGTAACACTGAGGACACTTCCCTGTGGCACGCCCTAAACCTGCTCTACGGGCTCTGATAGGGCATTTACCAACTTTTACACGTAATGTGCGCTGCATGAGGAATTGCTCGACAAACCGGGGGAGAAAGCCCCGCAGGCCCCAATCATTGAGTTGCTTAAGGATACCACGCCTCCAAGTGGTATCATATGTTTTCTCAATATGAAAGAAAACAGCAACAGAATGCCGCCTCTTTGAAAAAGCAGGTCGATGGTACTCTGCTTTTTTCTGAACCCTGATTGAGAGGGAGATATAAGATGGTTTGTCTCCAAAAACCAGACGAGTCTTGTATTTATCATCCTCTCAAACAATTTACATTGTTAGGGCGGTAATGAGTCGGTTCCGCCCCATCCTTTCCTGATTTTCGGAAAGGTAAAACCACAGCCTCCCTCCACATAGAAGGGAAGCAGCCCCTAATCCAGATGAAGTTATTGATGTCCAGCAAATGTGAGAGGAAGGATGGATGCATATTTCTAAATCATATCATAGGAAATGCCATCTGATCCGGGTGCAGTGGATCCACAGTGCTTCAGTGCATTATGAAGCTCATGGATAGAAAAGAGCCGGTTATAAGGCTCATTATCCATGGTAGGCTCCATAAAGTTGATAGGGTGCTGCTCCTGTTGGAGCCTAAGGCGCTGGAATTGGATGGAATAGTTGTCTGGGCTTGAAATATTAGCAAACGATACGGCCAAGACGTCGGAAATATGGGACAAGTCTCCCAACAGTTTTCCGGCAGGAACAATGTTGGGAGCTGTAAAGCCATTAGATTTCCCCAACAGCTTTTTGACCCTCTTCCAGATTTTGTCTACAGGGGTCTGCCAACTTATCGACGAGATGTAACCATCCAACGAGGTCTTTCGAGCTTGTCGAAGGGTAAGTCGCTGTGATGCCCTTGCTCGGTTACGAGCAAGTTTCTTTACCATCGTGGAGCACCGATGGTAACGTCGGCAAGCCTGTTTACATTCAGTGACGATTCTCAACCATTCAGCAGACCACCAGGGCAATTGTAGTCCACGAGCAGTTGAACCGGAAAGCGGGATGGAGGAATTAGCTGCATGATTGACGTGGGCTAGAAGATCATCAATAGCAAATTCAATATCTTCATGAGGGAAGGACCCATTATGGCTCGAGAGGTGCCTGAACTTAGGCCAGTTTGCTTTTTTAGTATTCCATCTTTTGCTAGGTGGTGGAAGAGGACCACCTGTACATGGTGTTATTACAATGGGGAGTGATCACTGCCTCGCAAGTTAGGATCCACTATCCAGTCAAAATCAGCTCTACAGCTTGGTGAACAGAGAGACAAGTCCACACATGTAAAGCTGTTCGTCTGGATGTGAAATGATGTGTGGCTGCCATCGTTAAGAAAGCAGACATCATTAGTGCCTAGAAACCTCTCAATCATATTTCCTCTAGGGTTATTATCATGGTCCCCCCAAAGGGGGTGTCGAGCATTAAATTAGCCAATCAATAAAAAGGGAGGAGGGAGTTGAGAAATTAAATTATCTAACTTTGTAGCTAAAACAGCTGTTTCTCTTTCTCGCCAGGAGGAGGATACATCGAACAGACCAAATAATGAAGACTGGAAAACAGGCGGACAGCAACCGCCTGCAGGTCTGTGTTAAGAGAGAGCTGGTTGTGGGGAACCCTTTTGTTAACAAAAAGGTTCCCCATAAAACCCGAGATGTTGGGTACTCCGAGTACCCAAGCAAGTCTCCTGTAAAGCAATACAATCGGAGTTGTAATCCTTAAGCAGGAGCTTCAACTCTTCCCATTTAGGGAAGAGACCTTGGAGGTTCCAATGAACAATTGGAAACATTGTTACCGTTTAAGCATAACGGTAGATTTCTTCCTACCCTTAGGGGTAGGGAATTTGGGATTTGAACTACCAGCGGAAGTAGTTCGTGTCATACTAGCCTTAGGCTTGGAGTATGACAAATGAGGCATCGGAAGCTTGAGTTTTGCCTTTGGGTTTTCTTTAAGCGGTGGCGCATCAGATTTTGATAAGTGGCTGGCTGTAAGAGAGAACTGTCTTCACTAGAGAAGCAGAGATGGAAGCAACTCCAGGGGTCAGTTCTGATGTCGATAGAACAGACGATGTTGACACAGCTGGTGGTATTGGTTGAGATGGTAGAGGCGATGGTGGTGGCGAGGACATAGGCAAAAGTTGTAAATTCGATGCTGATAGAGAAGGATGGAGAGTCAGTTTTTGAGAGTCCTCAGATGAGGGGGTAACCTCTATAACAGCTGGTTTCTGGGAAGAAGCAAAGGTTGGTTCCTTCTCATTCAGGGATCGAAGGAATTCCAAAGCAGTATTAACAGGGCAGGGTGGAGTGATAACCGTCTTTGGAGCTAAAGAAGAAGAGATTGGTCCTTAAGGGGCAGGGTAAATATCCAGAGGTGGAATGGATACCACCTGGAGACCAACATGATCAACATCCACATGTTCTGGAGCGGTAGCAAGGTGCTTAAACACCCTTGGGGAACCAGGAGAGGATGGAAGGTTCCTCTTCTTGTTGGTAACCTCAGAAGCACTGTTAGGTGCTGAACAAGAATGCTCATTACGAGATGTACGTTTAGGAAGGGGATGACTTTTTGCCTGTTCAGGCATAGGAGAACCAGTAGGAGGTCTTTGGCTTCTCCCTTTCTTTGGCCTGGTAGAACGCAGAGCATCAGAAAAGCTCACACCAGCTTGGACATACATCTCCTTTACTCTTTTTCTGGCCTCTTTAAAACTGACCCCGTTCTTTTTTCTAATAGCAATGACTTCTCTCTCGTAGAGAAAGAAAGTGCATTGCTGTGATGTTGCAGGGTGTTCTCCACCACATTTAGGGCAGCACGGCTGTTGAGAACAGGGCTTCCCGTGATAATCCGATCCACAATTCACACACAACTTTGCCAGTTTACAAAACTTGCTTACATGGCCAAAGCGTTTGCAATGGAAGCATCGCCGTGGGTTTTCAACGTAAGGCTTGACTGGGATGTTAAGATAGCCAGCCTTAACGTACTTTGGCGGTGCCAATCTGTTGAAGGTCAGGATTATGGTGCCGGTAGGTAACCTAGGGCCATTCACAAACCGGGAAATGCGGTGGGCACTTACAACCTTCTGATTGGTAAATTTTGATACTAGCCTGTCAACATCATGATCTATTAACTCTCCCGATCGGATAACACCTTTACAGGTGTTAAATGTCGGTTGCGAAGCAGATGACATGTCTACAGAAGCTAAAGACTGTAGTTCTTTAATTCGCTGATGCTGTTCACTTGATTTTGCCTCGACTATCAATGCGCCATCATTACGTGGCCACATTTTTCAATAAAATCCTCGTAGATGTCTAAGATGTCAGCCTTCCTAAAAGGCCTATCGTTCGCTTTCAAGACTAAAAATCGGTCGTAATCCAACTCAGGATAGACCCGAAAGGATCAAAGCGTCTACCGTCAGGGTCCAAGGTACGATGTCTCTGGGAGTTGATTTTTGTTAAATTTACCCATATAAGTATTTTTTTTTTATTTTAGGTTGCTCCTGGAGCCGAGGGCATGCACCAAATCGTCATCGTGAGTCCAAAGAGCGCTCATATAGCCCAGACGGGGTAACCCGCCCCTCGACTCCCACTGTCGTTTTAAAAACAGCGGAGCCGCATAACGGAGATTCTCTGGAATGCGGCGCAAAGACCTCCCATAAACAAAATGACGACCCAGGCAACTAAACCTCCTCTATGACACGGTTCTGCAGACGATGTCCCCCAGTGGGCGCATCTGTCGACCCGTACAGAGGCAGAAATAAGAAAAAAAAATACAAAAATGTAAAAGAGGGTACCTAAGGTACTAAATAACTAAACTAAACTAACCAGTTAAAAATAAAAATCTAAATCTACCTAAAGCTAACAAACTACCCAAACAATGGGTATTTTGGAGAAGCAATAACAAGAGGAGTTGGAAAGAAGGATAGAAATAATTGAAAGGAAAACTGAAGGAAGGAGAAGAGGCTAAGCTGGGGTGGGACGGGGCGCTGAGTCCCGTCAGCACGGCGGCCAGAATGGCAAATCGCCGCGCCCCTTACGGGGACAAGTACAAAGAAGTACTTATAGGAAATCCCCTTACAGGGTGACTTGCCGAGGTAGGTGGTCAAATGTCTAATTCGCCAAGAGCAGTTTCTTTCTGCATACGCCAAAGTGGATTTGTCGTCTAGAAAATGAATTGTCTAATTTACAATTACTCTGGAACAAGTCTTTTTTTTACTATTCGATTTTACTATTGTTTGGAGAAAATAGCTTCAGCACAAAGGTGGCAAAATTCTGTAAATAGACATTAGCCCAGTAGAATGTATGAAGACGTTAGCCACACCTTATGTAAACAATGAGCAAAGAAATAAAGGAGAAATAGAGTGGTAATCATTAAAAATAACAAGTTAACAAAAAACGAAGGATAAAGATAGAAGTTCAGATAGCAGAAACTGTCCACTATAAACTAGAAAAGGAAAAACACACTGGGAATTTCTGACAAAATCTTTGAACCGAGTAAATAGTTAATTTATGTGAAAATGTGAGAAAGAAACAGAACCTGAATAAACCACAGACAGAGACTACGTGATGCAGCACTTGAGACCGGAGAGGGATGAAACCAGAGCGTAGATGACAAACCACCCTTTTAACTTGGAAAGTTCACTTTATCCTGTAATAATTCACCCGAGATATTCGTCCCCTCAACCAGCAAACAGAGGACCCCTTCAAATCGAGGGCGCACAGAAGGCGAAAGCGTCTACTTACTGAGGACGGAAAGCATAAAGGTGTCGACGCTGGTTTTGCCAAGAGCCTCGTTCGTAGCGTGACAGGTGAACATCACGTTGCGATCCACCTCGGGTACCGTCATCGTCAGGGAACTGACAGTGTGCCAACCGCCGCCTCCGGACCGTTCGTTTAGGGGCCGGGAGTGGGGATTCGGTTTCCCGTTCACGACCCACGACACGGACGCGGGGGGGTTAGAGTTCTCCACCACGCATCTGAGCGTCACGTTTTCGCCTACTCGCGCTTGCTTTGGGCCGCTCACCTCCACTTTCTCTGGCGGAACTGCAAAGAGAGAGAAAAGATTCTATATAAGTCACACCCTATAGAAACCAAGACATCCCCATCAAAACCAGCACTATTTGACCTATTCAAAAGCTCATTTCGACTCCTCTTAAACCCATTCTTCACCGTAGTATTTTTTTCTCTCAATTTAAAGCGAAATAGCAAAGGGAGAATCTCGCAGAAAGTTTGTAACCAGAGAACACCTGCAGTGGTGCAGGTGGGGGAAAGTGAAAATATATGGAGGACATTAGCCGAAAATCCTCCTGCAGGCAGGACGGTTGTCCATGCTACAACCGAAATCCCCTGGCAGGTTAGATAAAAATAAAATAGAGGGAGGGGGGTTGCAGGGTGAAAATGGTGGGAACAGTGCAGGGGTGTTAAAACCAACCACCCAAAACGGAGCCAAGGAAAAGTGGGTAACCCCTCGCTCTAGGCGCCGATGATGGCTGAGTGAATAGAAGATGGTCGGAGACTAGCAGTGGCGTGGTCAATGGAAGTAAGGAAAGCAATGCTTCCCAACAATTAATACGATAGCAGAATCAATTTTATTCTAAGATTTATGCTTGCCTATACTTGTATATCCCATATGGCACCGTTCACTTTCAATCGAATTGGCGTTAGACCCTGATGAGCCAGACTGAAATTGACGAAATGCATCCGTTTCGTCGAGATTTTTACTCTTTTTTTTTTCGTCTTAATTTTAATAATAGTTCTGCTTTTTAGTGCTTTGGAATGAATAGTTCATTAGAATCTAGGAAAAAGCAATGAAATTTAAACAATTGTTTGAGCACTAAAGCTTAAATAATTTTTAGGTTATATTAAAATACTGGTTCTGAGAATGAAAGCAGCTACATAGCCTAACTCTGTATGGTTACACTCTTGTATCTTAAGCATTTTCTTAATATTTCCTGGATTCCAGTAGCCCTACCGGATTTCCCCCCTTGTATCTTTGAGATCAGTAGCTGTAAGTGCTTAGATAAGTATGGCGTATTGTTATTCAAAGAGAGATAACCCTCTTTTAAACAAAATGGATGCAAATAAAGTTGAGAGAAAATGCGATTGCATTATTGAAAAATTATTAAAAAGGAAGTTCAGTGCGATGACTTATAATGAAAAGGAAACCATTACTAAAACAGGTAGGCCTACGCCAACACTAGATGTCATCCAACACAGTGTTGCACTCGCAAATACAATGTAGAGCAATATGGTAGAACATCTGGGCTAGTGGTTGTGCATACTTACATAAGCTATTTTAACATATAAATAAAGTGAGTAGCTTAAAATTTAATAGTTATTTTTAATAACATATTTACTTCAATTAGCATTCATTTTTGTAAAACTTAAAATTGCTTCCTCATCTTCAAAGTCACCAGACGCCACTGGAGACTAACTAGCCTGCAAAATTAGCTACTAGTCAAGAAAAATGTTAAAGGCAGATAGTAAAGAAAGTGTCGAAAGAAGAAGTTTACAAGGGATAACGCCCTTGCAGGGACCTTAGTATCCACAACGTTGACCTTGAAAATCTATTAAAATAGAAACGATATAATTTTAGACCTGCAATATATGGACATTTACAGGGTTCGGTCTGTAATTTGTCGCCCAAGTTCAATATAAAAGTAGATAACTTCATGTATGCAAATATATTTACTAAAGTTACATGTTAAAGACTAGGAGGATTTCACCATTCATTTTATTCAATGAATTCGCTGTAGGCATCAATCAAGACTACCAGGCGGCATCGGACGTACTGTAGGACTTGTCGACGGTCCCCGTTTAACTGGGTGAAAACTGTTGTGATGTTGGATTTAAGCTCGACCTTGGTGGTGCAAGGGTACTTGTTGGCTTCTCTTTCAAAGACAATAGTCCAAGGGTTTATAGTCTGGGGAGTGATGTGGTCAAAGAAATTGTCTAACAGCCAATACTGGGTTCTCCTACGTGCGTGGCACATGTACGGACTTCCGGCGACCACCTCCTGGACCCAAAGCAACACCAACTCCTCCAGGAACTTAATGTAGTCCTCCATAGTTAGTCTGAGACCCTCCGGGAAGATAACCAGGGGCATAACGTAACCCTCGCTACCTACCACCCCAAACACATTGATGAGATTTGGGCGGGTTTAATTTAGGAGCCCATCTGGCGAATGGCTACTTGGGACATAAGTCATCAGAGTCTACTACTAGGCTATATTAATAAATAAATAATATATAAATAAATAACGATAAAAAACAAAGGCTAAAAAAACAGACCAAAAAAAGGAAAACAAGGAAGCCGGCTCCGGCGCCGGGGATAGGCCCGCCTTTCTCCGGCGCAGGAACGTGCGACCTACAATAAACAGTCAAGTGCACGAACCAGTTCCAAGTATAAGGGACAATCGATAGCGACCCCCTCGTTTCGGTACCAGGATAGATAACGTGCGCGAAGATCACCCAGACTGGGACATTCGACAAGAATGTACCGAGCAGTCTGAGGAACAACGCAGTCGTCACAATAACACAATAAGGCGCAGGCGAGCGCTCCATCAAATGGCGGTGCGTCCCGCGAGTGTGTCCCATTTGGAGACGACAGAAAGCAACCTGAAGCCGTCGCGGCATTGGCGGGCAAGTCCATGGAAACAGTCGCGGCGCAATGACACGTAACTTGTTTCCCTCGACCGTCTCCCATCTTCTTTGCCAAGCCGCCCGGAGAGAAGCCCGTAGTCCTGCCATGTAGTGCTGTGAGGAATAGCGAAACGTTGGTCTGGTCGCCCAGTCCTTGCGGACTCTTTGGCGCCCTCATCAGCGTGCTCATTCCCGGCAATTCCTACCTGTCCAGGAGCCCAGCAGAAGATAATCTCGACATCCTCCCGGCTCGACAAAACCGTGGTGTCACGGATATCGCGAACCAGGATTCCAATGCCCCGAGAGCATTCAGTGCGCTTTTTGAGTCGCTATAAATCACAATTCGGTCTTCAAACCGGGCACGACGTTGATGAGAAGCGGGAACTTGGTCTTCATGACTCTCGGTACAACTTTACGGGACACAGCAAGCCAGCTGTTGTTTTGGGAGTTCATAACCTGGTCTTGGCAGAAATTCTTCTCGCTTGAGAAGAACCAAAGCATGCTCGACTTGAGAGGATGCTTGAGTTTGTTCTTAAGGTTCGCAACATGTTCCTTCCGCTTGTCCTTCATCTTCTCCGATAGAAGCTGGCCATTTCTCATCGTGAATGAGTAGTGGCGGATGTCCTCATGTACTAACTGTCCGATGAGACACTGACACTCCCTTGTCCCTTGCTATGGACTTCATTGGTTCTTTTGGTATAAGAAGGATTAAAGTCAGGTTACCAAACCACCACACCTTGGTAATCCCAGTCTGATTCATCCAACTCTTTATTTATCCTTTGCACGTTCTCTGAGTGACACCCAATCATTCGGAGATCTTCTCATTGGATTACTCGGCGTGAATCAGAATTAACACAGCTTGCTTTTTCCAAATTTGTGGAGGATTAAATTCAGCCATGGTATTGCTTCCTCCACAGACGATGCATAACTGACTACTAGGATGTGAGGGAGAGAAACCGACACCAGACAACACACATGCGCCTTAGTCAAAGTTGCTAACGGCGACAAAATATCCACGCTCAAACTTGTCCCTCAAGAAGAGATAACTTCACGTGGATATTTTAATTCCTCATTTCCATAGAAACACTTTTGGTAAGGAGCAACCAGAAAGCGACAAGATTTACTTGAAAGTTCACGATTCGTGAGACTTAAAATCAATATTTAGAAAAGAGTGGTTGTTGTTGTTAATAACAATAATAATAATTATTATTATTAAAGAAAACCAACGAGGGCAGAAATATTTTGTAAAGAGGCCGAAAACAAAATGGTTAAAGAAAATGAAAATGTGGGGAAGATATCAGTCAGAGACTACTCGAGACGCATTAGAGACCAGGAGCATGCTTGATTTCCCTACCCCCTCCCCCCTCTTTACGGGGCACTTGGAAGGTCTAAATGCGCGTGGATTAACCTGGGTGAAGTTAATTGGTGTGAAAGTGGTGCCTAAACATTCTGGTTTTGAATGAAACAAAGATTGAAAGGGAAAGTGTGGCTCTTGGGTAAGATCCGAGGTGAAGGAACGGGGACGTGCGAAAGGGCGTGGGAAAGGCCAAGGTGGTAAGTGCTCGATTGCTGTGTATGAAGTTGCAAGACCTGGGAATGAATAATGGGTGATCGGGGATCGGGTAGAAGCGATAAGGTCAAAGAGGAGGAGAAGAGTAAGCGTCGCGAGAGCAACGAATGGGGTTCTTTGATTAAATGGGAGTCAAGGGAGTCAAGCCGAATCCGGAGTGGTTGAGGAAACTTTCATTTTTATATTAAAGTTACAACCAACCGTCGTGGCATCTCCGCAATAAACAGCCAATTCGAGATTACTTGAAGTGCAATGGAGAGAGAGGGTGCGCATCTTTCAAACCTACCCACTAAAATATAAATCAATAGAGATAAATCGCCAAAATTCGCTTTGATTCCATGGAAGAGGGTAAAGGGCCAGGATAGCAGGCGGGGGCTCGCAATGTTGTCAACCTCTCTTGAAGCCGAGCGAAGTCATTTGGGGGATAGATATAGTTATGGCAAGCTTTCAATCAACTTCAGACGTGCAACCTATCAAAACAATCCCCCATCATTAGAAAAGGCTAAACAGCTTAATCAGGTCGCTTAGGGGAGAAGGGGGATCACCTTAGATGTTCGAATTTGCACAAAGCAGATGAGACCTCAGACGTCTGTCCGGTATTTGCGCACGCAGCTGAGATAGAGGAAGAACGCCAGTCTTCAAATATTCTTTGCATTTAGTTTTATTTCTGAAACACTCCAGAACCCCAACCCCAAAATCTTTGGTTCGAAGCTTTTATTAAGATTGTCTTTTGAATTGCCCATAAAAATTCCTTCGCTTTCGAAACTCTTATCTCAACAAATTCCTACGACAACACCTGCGCTAACTTTGGCATATTTACCACACTCATTAACCGACCCGGCTCCCTTATCTCATTCCTTTAGTGCCTTATAAAGGACTTCATTTCGTAATTATGAAGAGTTAAGGGGCGAGAAGATGGTAATGGACAGAGGCGTTATCACGCACAGATTGAATCACAAATCCTAACTGGCGAACAGAGAAGTCTGGAAGGAATCAGATTGAGTTCGCTTCGCCGAAAATCATAGAAATGCTAAAAAAAAGGGGGTTGGGGAGAGTAGGGGTAGGAACACAAAAGAAGGAAGAATTGTTCGAATGGCAAAGAATTGATGGAAATTAGCGTCGGAACCATATTTACTTCGGTCAGAAAAAAAGGAGGCGAGACTTTAAAGTTAATAAAACACCCCTTGGAAAAAGGAAAAAAACGACGCTAAGGGTTTATTCAACAAACCATATCTGTTTCAAAGGTCGACGAACACAGCTTTGATTCCTCTTTTTTAATTTTAGGAGCGCATCTGGCGACTGCCTACTAAATCAGAAGTCGCCGTAATCACGCTACAGCCTAGTACTAGGCTAGATTAAAAACAAACAAACAAGTAAATAACAAAGATAAAAAACTAAGAAACAAACAAGATGAGCAAAAAGGCAACAAGAAGAAAGCGCGCTCCGGCGTGGGGAATAGGCACACCTCACCCCGGCGCAGGAACATGCCACCTACAAGTGTCAAATGAAGTGAAGGAGGCCAGCCTCCTCCAAAAGTTATCTAGTCCGCAAGTCTATGTAAACGACCACGCCCTGAGTACAAGGGACAAGTGGTAGCGACCCTGCTCATCCCTGTACCGCAAAAGGTAGCGTGCGCGAAGATTACCCAGACTGGAACCTTCGACAAGAATGTTTCGAACAGTCTGGGGGACAACGCAGTCGTCACAATAACACAATAAGGCCCAGGCGAGCGCTCCATCAAATGGTGGTGCATCCTGCGAGTGTATCCAATTCGGAGACGACACAAAGCTACTTGAAGAGGTTTCGACATTGGGGGACGTTCGTCCATGAGAACAGCCACGGCGCAATTGCACGCAACTTTAAGTTCCCCTCGGCCGTCTCTCATCTTCTTTGTCAAGCAGCCCGTATTCCTGCCATGTAATCGGTGTGAGGAAGAACGAAACGCTGATCTGGTCACCCAGTACTCGCAGACTCTCTGGCGCGCTCATCCCCCGCAATTCCCACCTGTCCAGGAACCCAGCCGTAGCCTCCGAAATGTAGATTTCGGAGGATACGACCCAGCATAAGATAATCTCAACATCTGCCGCGCTCGCCAAAACCGTGCAGTGAATGATAGTATTTTTACTCAAAGTGAGGGGAAGGACTAAAAACTGCCAATGGGTTGGGGCTCTGCGAGAGGTTCAACTCCGTGTGTGATAGAACGGTCTGAGGCCGCTTTAATTCAGCCTCTATCACATGTTAACCATGCTTACCCACGTGCATCCTGCCTGCGAGAGGAAGCAGAAGCGCGTTAACTCCCATCATAGCCAATGTTTAATCAAGGAGGTTCACTTCCCCAGTTTCGCCTCCATACGTCGATCTCGCCAGATTGAATTAGGCTTATGGGCAGATAAGGTATTTTCCCAGGCGCCACCGGGACATTCCCCCGAAGTCCACCACTCAATTATCCCCTACGCCATGGAGATGGCTCCGGGTATTTATACCATAGCTTTTCCCAATTGAAGCAGATCCAGATTATCTTCGCGAGGCATCAAGCTGATCCGGTCTCCCTTGTGCACCTAGGAACTCTGCCGAGAAACCCCTTATTGTCCAGAAGAGAACAATATCCCTTGAGTGCCAAGGTTTGTGCCCTTCGAGACGCCAAGTAAGTCAACAAGGCCCCCCATGTTGTTCAGAAAGAGAACAACGTTAGAACAGCCATTGTTCTTTGAGCCCGTTGACAAGAAACGGTTCTCACCCTCTCCCCACTGTTGTTCAGAAAGAGAACGTTAGAACAGCCATTGTTCTTTGAGCCCGTTCGTCAAGAAACGGTTCTCGTTCCCAAGACATCACGTCCGGATAACTTAATTCCCCCCTTTTTAACGTTCTTCAAGAGAACGCTTGGTTTCCATAATAACCTCCATTGTTCATCTAGAACATCCCCGATTTGCTGTCACAAGGATCGCTCGTACTTCCGAGCCCAACTTCGCTCTCACTCCTCGAAGACAGTCCTTCCCCCTCGTTAAGGACAACCCCCCGAAGAACCCTTCCGCTGGAAATCGCCAGTTGGACCGAAGATTCCTTCGCATCGTCTTCCTCTGCACAACAACTTTGTAATTATGTAAGCTGAGCATTACCTTTAATCATTTAACCTTTTGTCAACGCAACCCTGTGTTTTAAATGGTTTGTTTACCTTTTAAATCTCTCCAAATCTTAATCCTCAGATTAGTCAGATATTCCCACGAACCTTTTTCATTCCCCGTTTATGTAAACATTTTCTTTGTGTTGTTGATAGTTTAATTAATAAAACTATTTTATTAATGGTAGCTATATTATTTATCCTTGTGCTCCGTTCCACTTCTTAAGCATATTGAAGATAAATAAGCCGCTCCAGGCCCCCCTTCCCTTTTGGACTAACCTCGGTCAATCAGATTATCACGCACTCGAAATATTAGAATAATTCCCTCAACGAATAGTTATATATGGTATATCTTCGAGAGCCTATTCTACGACACCGTGTATCTGTAGATTGTCTAACATCTGCTCTTTCATGTGAGGGTTGAATTCTTCCCAGTGTTTGTCCTCGGCGATGCGTTTAGTCTTGTGCCCTCTTCAGAACAGATACTCTTCCTTTTAGTATTCAGAAGAATAGATGATAGGTAGTCACCGCTGTTCCTTTTCAATGACACTGTACCCCTATGATGTGCGAGTGTTTCAGTCTCGAGTTCAACTTTATGTAAAGCCCAGTCTCATTTGGGAGACGCACTTCGAGGATCAGTATGGTCTTGTTCCGAAATACGCCTGGTTTGCAGATCGAGTTTTCTATGATGGGAAAGATTTTATAAAAGAATCGCGGGATAATGGTTCAGCAATTTAATGCAACTTTTAGATTTAATGGAGCAATCACAACGAAGTTTTCACATAATCGAAAATGTTTATCTAAAGCCTTGAGAAGACAGATGATTTATAACCGAAATACATTCTATTGGTGGCTTCTTGCCCCTGGCAAACTCATGGATAATATAGTTAAAGAAAAAAAGCGAACTCCAACCAAGCTGAAACAAAATCAAATGCCAAAAACAATCGCGTAGAGATTATTAAATCATTCTCAATTTTTCCATTGAATTAAAGTCGGGAATATCTATTATTACGTCAATCTTGAGCAGTGGTTTTCAACCGGGATGCCGCGGAAGGGAACAAGAAATAATTTTTAATGTGCCTAAATTGCCAAAAAATATGTATTTCAAACATTTATAAAAAAAAACTAACGACACTTGAAAGTACTTCAAAACTAGCTTCTCTGCATTGTGCAACATAGAAACAAAGAAAATTGAAAGAATGTAGAGACTGAATGAAGTAATGAGTTCCCTCGTCAACTATACGTCCAATATTAAAGAATTATGTGATAATTATCATGCTCAAATTTCCCATTAAACTCTAAAAGTTAACTTTATATATTTTTAAATGTGTACGTCTTATTTCGATTAAATTAGGTTTAATATCAATCGTGGTTAATTTCTAAGTCCTTTCCACTTAAGTATTTATACCTAAATTATTTTATATTGGGGTGCCACGGCTGCTTCTAGATAGAAATTAGAGTGCCACTGTCATAAAAAAGTTGAAAACCACTGGTCTAGTGTGAGAAGAGAAAATAAATACCCCTCCCCCCCCCCCACCTCTTCGATTAGTCAGCTTCGTACTTTGGTTTAGCTCGATTAGATTCTCATCTCCAAGGCGACTTTCGACTGCGGAACAGGGGCGTATATTCAAAAGGTGCCAACCTCTCAGTGGTTAAAGGCCGTCTGGGAGGGAGGGGGGGGGGGAGTCCTAGCGCCATGTACCCGCTCCACAATTCCACTCACCCTGTTTAGTGATGTGCCCCTTGGTTTCAATCTTTCATGCCTATAATAAACCAAGAAAAACAACATGAAATACGCACGTACACGACACGTCGCACCAAACTACATTGACCTCCTTTCCGCGAGCGGCGGCTGACACCCATCACACTCCACGATATTGCCCCCCACCCACCCCAGGTAAAGATGAAAACAACGGGCGAAGAAATATTGGGAGATTGAACAAGGCTAGTGTATTATTATTATTTTCTTTTGGAAAAAATAATAGGGACAATATATTCGTAAATAAAGTGAAGTTAGGGTGAATAGTGTGAAAGAGAGACCAGTCACACTAACTAAAAACATGCTCCTCTTCCCCTTGCAGAGGGAACCAGTGGGATGAGGGAAAATTCCCAGAGGGATTTTGTGATAGTAAACGGATCAGAATTTCAGGTTGAAATTCAATCCCCCTCATTTCGAAGATTGGTCTTTATTATTATTTTATCTCTAAAAGAGATAACCAACAAAAACACTTCCGGCACAAATAAGAGCTTCCAACAGAAAGTGGTAACGTTAGGGGAAATGAAAACCATAAAAAATGGGAGACAACTTCGTGCTTTAGGGCTCGAAAATGCTAACTCTCCTGAAACCGTTTTCCTTTAGGATAGAAGAAGCGAGGGCCTTGGAACCTCTAAACAAACCTTGCCCCAACACGCCAAGGAAATACACAAACTACGACCAAAACGCTACCGGCGAGAGAAACAAATTAACTTGGGAAGGTATAAATCAATTACAATTCATCAGAAAAAAAATGAAAATAAACCTCCTTAATAAAAGCACAAGGGCTCGAAATGTTATTTCCTATTTCCCGCGGAGGCTAATTTACATCCTTGGTGGGACAATTAATGAGAGATTCCTACTATGCTTAGTGTACACAACCTCAATGGCAAAGCAAAAGGCGACACAAATTGTTTGAGAGCTTGAAAAAGTAGCCAAATGAAAGAAACCACTTTTCCTAATTATTAACAATTAGTAATTTGAAGGCGAATCTGATCTTGAGGGCCGGTTACCAATGCCTCCAAATTCCGCTCCTTTAAAACCAATCACTAGCTTTTATCCGAGCACAATTAATTAAACTGAGGAACCGCCTGAACCAATTTACTAGTTACGATCAAAGCTCGTTTGCCAAATAATGAAGTAATCAAATTCAAAATTAATTGACACGGAACTTTGCTTTAATTAAAAAAAAAGTTGTGGGGTTTTCGTGTAATGCCCTTCAACTACTAGATATGAAATATAACTTCAAAATATCGAGTTGCTATGACTCACCCGATGACGAAGAGTCTGTCAAGACAGCCTTACTGAAATGCAAAGTAAGGCTGTACGACGACAACTTCAAGCTCTACGAGCCATCCTTCTTCAAGAAACTACGATCGGGCAGACCAAAACACCCGCAATAGGACAAAATAGTATGCCAGTAACAAGTAGAAAATAATAAAAAGATCCCGCAGTGGGACATTAATAATAAATACGAAAACATAAACAAAATAATAAATTGAGATGGCCCATTCACCGGGCACCGGCACACATATCTGACTACCACTTCTTTCCTTTTATCACAATTACTCTCCACCCTCTCTTCCAAACTCCTCCCCCTCTTACTCTATCTTTCTTTTTCATGTTTAATGTTTACGCAGGGCAGTTTAAAATCCCCGTTATCGACCCGAAATTAGCGCAACAGATCGAAGAGAAAACCCGCTCTCATCCTAACAAGACCACCCAGATATGTAGGCAGGCATATATAAAATGCATACAAGTGCAATTTTATTATCTATCCCCATAACTTGCATTTAAACATGGAAGAGTAAAGATATTTTAAAATAACCCCTAGGTTTTCGTATTTTAAAATTTACTTTGCATCATTATAATTTTAATTAGTTAGAACTTTTCATCAAAGGAAAAGAGATTATCTTACAATGCGCTTTTCTCTCACAAGCCACACGTGAGTATATTTACAGCGGAAAGCAGCACGAGAAGCCTTGGTTAGTCTAAGGACTAAAAACACCCAAATACTAAACAATATCGCCCCTTTTTTACCATGATCCAGTAAGGCAAATTTCGACATATCAATACTGCGAACGACACTTTAAAGAAGATTTTTTTTACGAAATGAGATTAAAATCACAGGTCAGTAAAAAAAAACCCACAGGAGTTATAAAAAATATAATCTAGAAAAATTGGAGAATACGTTGGTTTTTTACATTGTAAGATTTTATTTGCCAGCATCATTAGTAATGTATTTTCAAAATCTTGAACCAACACAAAAGTACAAGAGCAGAACCAGTATGTAGTCCTTATACTGAGATATAAGGAGGATGTGTGGTTCGTACAAATCCAGTCGTTGTCCAGAGTTCATACGAGGGAAAAAGCTTCCGCAAATATGACTTGAAAATGCTGGTCAATATGCAAGCACGCTCATCTAAACAGCGTTAGAAACTTTAGAAAGTCGTTAATAAGGGCAAAATACTGCAGCCATAATTTTAACGATTTATGTGAAAACTGGAGAGGGCAATAAAGACGGTATGAGCAACAACTTGAAAATTTGTGTCTGTGCAATTCATAAGCAAGCCACAAGTAAGCATCAAAAAAAGGAAAGGCCCTTTAACCATATTCGAATCTCTTGACTTATCGCAACTGTAATATATTGGCCCCAAACTTTCTGGTTGAGTAATATAGACGCATTAAAATGACTAATTCCATCATTACCATCAATATCGCTTGGGGGAAAGAGAAATATCGGCCGAAATAAGGGCGACCCCTTCCCTAATCATATGCGTCGCTTCCTAAGACTTTCACGGCCTCGGACGAAATCTTCAAAAAGATCCCCTTTCGGCAAGTCTTTATATCTTGAGTTACGACGTTCTATTATCCCTCTGGAGCTTATAACAAGGAGGCAAGTGGAATAAATATGAAGGAATGAAGCAATGGGGAGGGCAAACGAGCCTTTATTTTCATTTTTTTCCTCCCTTCCCTCTTCCACATGATTTATATCTAAGTTTAGAAAAAGGAAATTCCGTAAAAAGAATCAATTACAAATAACGGGTGTTCCAATAACTTGGACCGAATTTAAATGTGAGTTAAGTTTAAGCGTCTAATGATTTTTTTTCTTTTTTTTTCTAGATTTAACAACTTCAGTCTTTGGCAATTTCAAGCATGGATTTTTTTTTTTAATTCTATAGAGCTCATCTGGCAACTGCCCACTTGGGCATAAGTCACCGAAAAACACGACAGCCTAGAACAGGGGTACTTTAAAATAAAATTATGAAAAAATAAATGATAAATATTGGAAAAACTTAACAAAAAGGAAGCAATCTCTGGCAGCGGGGAAGGTCCCCCTCACCCCGGTGCAGGAGAGTGCAACCTACAAACAAAACAATAAAAAACGAAAAAACAGAAAAGATCCTTAAATAAAGGGGAGAAGCCCGGCCTCCCCCCAAAAGTCAACAAGTCCACAAGTCAATGTGCACGAATCTGTCCCCGAGTACAAGGAACAGACGGTAGCGAACCCGACAAACCCGGTACCGGGACAGGTATCGTACGCGAAGATCACCCAGACTGAGACATTCGACAAGAATGTGCCCAACAGTCTGGGGGACCACGCAGTTGTTGCAATAGGGCGCAGGCGAGCGCTCCATCAAATAGCGATGTGTCACACGAGTGTGTCCGATTCGGAGACGACATAAAGTAACCTGGGGCCGCAACGGCATTGAGGGATAGGTCCATGGGAACAGTCGCGGCGCAATGGCACGCAACTTTTAAGTTCCCTTCGACCGTCTCCCATCTTCTTTGCCAAGCGGTCCGAAGAGCTGCCCGTATTCCTGCCATAAAGTCGGTGTAAAGAAGAACAAAACGCTGGTCCGGTCGCAGAGTCCTCGCGGATTCTTTGGAGCCCGCATCGGCGCGCTCATTCCCCGCAATTCCTACATGTCCAGGAACCCAGCACAAGATAATCTCGACATCTGCCCGGCTCGCCAAAACCGTGGCGTCACGGATATCGCGAACCAGGGAATGCGGAGATTCCAATGCCCCGAGAGGACTCAGGGCGCTCTGTGAGTCGCTATAGATCACAATCCGGTCTCCGAACCGGGCACGTCGCGTAATCTCCCGTACCGAGTGGTGTATTGCCACCAGCTCGGCCGTGAAGACAGACGCAGCGCCTGGTAGAGCCCCGCTGACTTCAAACAGAATGGATACGGCGTGGAAGCAGACCCCCTCTTGGGATTTGGAGCCATCCGGATACACTGGCACGGTTCCAGCGTGACACGATGTGTGCTCCAAAAAGGTCGAACGCAATACTCCCGGCGCAGTACAAGCTTTGGGAGCAGAGGCGTGGCGACAAATAGCCAAATGTGGTACCCTCCAGGGTGGCGTCCTAGGCAGAACCAGGGGCGCCACCGGCCCGAGAGCTATATCTACCTCTCGAAGGAGTTTTCTGGCCCTAAACTTACAGACTTAGGGTATGACTGGCGTCTCTCAGCGGCATAGGCGCCATCGAGATCAGCTGCGGATGCAGTGAGAGCTGTTGGCGACTGAGGGAGGCGCCGAGCTTGCGCGTACAGGCGAGTGATGCACTGCACACGGCGCAGAGCGAGTGGCATCTCCCCAGCATCGACCAATAGGCTCTCAATGAGGGAAGTGCGGAAGGAATCCAGAGTCGAGCTTCGAACGAACAAAGGATCGATAAAAAAGTAGGGCAGTAGCCCTATCAGCGCCCCAAGCGCTGAACGTCACGGAACGGAGAATGTCCATGGCGCGGGTACAAGAGACCCTAAGGCTGCGAATATGAGCCTCCCAGGTGAGGCGTCGGTCGAATACAAGACCAAGGAAACGGGGCGACTCAACCACATCCAGGCGCACCCCATTAAGAAACAAATCTGGGTCGGGGTGAAGCCGTGGATGGCGGCAGAAGTGCACCACCTTAGTATTAGCCAAAGAAAACCGAAACCTGTGCGCTTCGTCATAGCGAGAGACGCGGTTCAATGCCTGTTGGAGTAGACGCTCCAGAGTTGGCATCTAGGCCACGCCAAAAGAGATCGAAAGGTCGTCCACGTAGAGCGTAGCGAGCACATCTTCCGGCAGCACCGAGGTGATGCCGATGATGCTCAGGGCATAGAGTGTGACACTGAGGACACTTCCCTGCGGGAAACCCTATTCCTGCTCCTTTGGGCTGGAGAGGGCTCCCCCCACCCGTACGCAGAATCGACGATCTCGCAAAAATTCAGATATAAAGACTGGGAGGCATCCCCTCGCCCCCATCGTGTGGAGAGTCTCCTGATACCGTATCGCCATGCAGGATCATAGGCCTTCTCCAGATCGAAAAACACCGTAGCGTAGTGCTGTCTACGAAGGAAAGCCTCGCAGACGGCATTTTCCAGTCGGAGCAGAGCATCCGACGTGGAGTGGAACTTGCGGAAGCCGCACTGTGCAGAAGACAGATGGCCTCCGCTGTCCAGGAAAAAGGCTAGTCTAACATTTACCAATTTCTCCATCAACTTGCACACGCAAGAGGTTAGAGAGATTGGGCAGAAACCAGACAGTGATGCATAAACTCATCCACGTTTAGGACACCCATCTCAAGCTCTTCGATCAGATCGGCAAGGACTTGTCCCCTGGGATATATGGAGTAATCTCCCCAGAGAAGATGCCTGCCGTTCAGATCTCCAAGCAAGAGATAGGGCCTCAGCAACCGTGCCACGACGCGGCGGAAGTCCCCCGCGTCGAAGTCAGCTGACGGTGGAATGTAAGCAGAAATGATAGTATACCTCCTATCCAGGTGCAGCTAAACAGCCACTGCCTGAAAGAAGGTATCTAAAGAAAAAGGAAGAACGGAGACATCATGCCGGGTGTAAAACGCGCATTCCCCAGCCCGGATATCCCGCGGTGGTGGGGTCGCAAGACCCTTAAACCCCGGGAGGGCAGGCAGGGGGCACGCGCCTAGCATGGTCTCCTGCAAAAAGATAGCTAACGGGGAACGGGACGAGACGAGCCTCCACAGCTCCTCTCAGTTGGCCCGGAGTCCATGGCAATTCCATTGAAGGAATATGCCCTCCAGGCCTAGCTCGGAGGAGACGCGGGGGCCCTTCTCGAACTGAAGACCCTCACGGGAATGACCGTACACTTCCGGGGGCAGAACTCCAGGCGCTGTTGGCCGGACAAAGCACTGAAGGCGCTGTCGCCTTCGAGGACTTATTGGGGGAGGTTGGGCTCGCCATTCGAGTCTTTTCCTGCCTCCACCTCGAAACCTTAGGCGGGCGTTGCGGCTTCGGAGGCGGGGGGCCCTCTTTTCGAGGAACCACCGTCTCCGATCCACTCGCTCCACCTCGGGGCGTGGGCGAAGGAGCCGAAGCTCCTTTGTTGCTGTCCTGCTTTCGGGGGACAGCTTTAGGAACCCCCAAAGATGGCCTAGCGACCATCTTCAGGGGTGTTGCCTCCTGTGAGCATAACGACTCGGTGGAGGCGCGTGGCCGTTTCGCCTTACGGGAAACGGTCACGCTGGGGGAAGAGGGAGGAGCCCTGGTTTTAGCCGGGGCTGGGTATGAACCCTTTTTGCCGCCAGCTTTACCAGGAGAGCGCCCAGGTTGGGTAGAGCCCGCAGAAGGGCTCCGAATGGGCGCGGAAACAACCGTGCTCGTTGGCCTGGATGGGCCAGGAGCAGAGGGTGCCTTTCTAACTATTGAGGCATATGACGTCCCAGGCAGAGACAGGCGCGCCAGGACCAAGTCCTTAGCCTCGCGGAATGAGAGTCGATCGTGGGCCTGAACGGCCAGGATTTCTTTCTCAAGGAGATATGCACCACATTGCTTCGAAGAAGCGGGGTGCGGCTCTCCGCAATTGACACACTTGGTCACAGACGATTTGGACTTATCGTGTGCGACCTTGGAGCAATTTACACATACTTCGGGTGACCCCGACTTTTCACGTCTACATGAGCGATTCGTATGGCCGAAGCGGTGACAGTAATAGCACCGCCGCGAAAGTGGCACGAATGCCTTCACGCGGTAGCGGTACCAACCGGCACGCACCCACTCAGGGAGATGGCACAGTCCAACGTGACGAAGAGTGTAGGGGTGGGTCTCGAGGCCCCTCCCTGTTTTCTCATCACACGTTCGACCTTGACCGCCTCATGGTCGGCCAGCTCTAGGGTGATGTCCTCAATGGAGTAGTCAACGAGTTCCCTCGCATAAACTACTCCTTTCACAAAGTTCATGGTAGAGTGCGGCGTCACATTCACCGGGGTGCAATGAAGTGTCCAAAGAGCACTTATCTTGGCCGCCTCAGCGGGATTCGCCGCATTCGCTATAAGGCTCCCGTCCGAGAAACGGGTCACCTTCGGCTCTCTACCAATTGCACTAGCTAATCCTCTCCTCTGATGGATCATGTTGCCCTTGGCCAACATGGTGCCATCAGTGGAGCGAATAACGAGGAAGCGCTTGAAGCCAGCGGGCTCGAAAACGCCAGGTAACCTCTGAATGAGGGGCCCCGATGTCATTGAGGCTCCGCCCTGTGCACTTTTGCTCTTAGTCAGGGGCTCTTCAACCGGGAGAGCAGAGGGGCCGGATGTGCCGGTCTTGGCTTAGTCGCTTGCTAAAGTGTCAGCAGACCCATCCGTCCCCACATCCCCCGCGGATGGAGAGGAGCCGCGAGTCTTCTTAGTCTTTTTGGTCTTTTTCGTCCTTTTCTTTTTTCGAGATGAGGGCAGGGAATGAACCCGCTTCTCACCTCCGCCGGTAGAAGCCCCTAGGCCAGATGGACCGGCCTCAGCCAGGTCCTTCTCCGAAATCGAGAAGGTCCTGGTGGTCGCAGGGGCATCATCCGGAGGAGATCCCTCCCCTCCTTGTACTGCCTCAGAATCCCCAGCCGTTTGAGGAGGACCTTGCATAAGGGCGGATTCGGGTTCGGTGCTTGGCGCCGAGGCCGGATTCTCCCCCATGGAAGGCCCTACCGTATGAGGCTGAGTTTCCTCAAGGACCATGTCTATCACAGGAGGGGCCTCCAGTTGGCAATCCCCTCCCAGGACATCGCAGGTCCCCTTGGCAGCGTCATGAGTCTTTTATGGGGAGGCACAGGCCTTGACCCCGGCAAGGTTTAGTATTCTTGCCAGCAGGTCTTTTGAGGGAAGCGACCGAAGGGGCCTGGCTTCCCTCTCCCCCCTAAGGGGGTTTGCCCTACCGAGCCGCTTACACGAGGGGATGTCAGAAATGGGCTGCCTGCTGGCTTTCTTGGCAGTCCCCTTAGAAAGAAAAGGAGAAACTGCCGCTGGAAATAGGGAGGTGCCTGAAAGCACCTCCAGAGAAGGGGGAGAGGGCGAGTCCCCTACACCCTTAGGCGTAGGAGAGGAGTAAGCCTCCTTTCCGGTTAAAGAAATATAGAGGGTCTCCTGCGCAAGCACAGGGGGGAGACCTCCAATTTTTTGGTGGAGCTGCACGATGGCGGCTCCGTCGATGAGCAAGGGGGAATTAGGGGCAGATTGTTTTTTTCTATCTTCATTGGGCATGGTGACCCTATTTGTGCTACGGGACGCAATAGCTCATCACCTCTCGCAGTTGCTCGCACTGCAAGAGGTGCTTACAAGCCCGGCAGAGCCAGGCGCCGCCATTTGGGACCACCCCTCCCACCTGGTGGCCTGGCGGCTCCACCTTGGACACGTCGTAAAAATATATAGATTGTGAAGAGGAGAGGAAAAGGGATGTAAGGAAGGTATGGATGGGGATGAAGCAGGTTGTTAAAAACCAACCACCCCAGACCGGAGCTCAGGGGTTAGGGAACATTGTCCCCTTCCCCTCAGCCCCGATCCGGGACGGTTGACTGAGAAGAAGGTCAGCATCTACCCTGTGAAATTAGAGGCTGACCAGAGAAAGTTGTGGGAGAGGTTGTATGAAAAGCAAGGAAACATGTGTTTTGAAGGAAGGAGAAGAGGCTAAGCTGGGGTCGGACGGGGTGCTGAGTCCCGTCAGCACGGCGGCCAGGATGGCAAATCGCCGCGCCCCTTACGGGGTTGTAACCATGGAAAGATGAACAATCGAACTACGTGTTAAAGTTATCGAAGCTCATTACGAAAATGGACGTTCAAACAGAAACGCATTTCGTTCACTTCGAGATTTTTTTGGTCAACATAATCAACCAACCGAGATTTTTTTTTTTTTTTTTATTCAACCAACCGAGAGTGCGATTGGGAAAATTGTTCGTAAATTCAAACAAACGGGTTCGGTGGCAGATATGAAAACGCCATTGAGTGCTCGTTTACGCCGTTAAGCTGAAAACATTGCTGCAGTGCGCGAGAATGTGGCCGAAGATCCAGAAACCTCTATTCGTCATCGCACGCAGGAATTGAACATCTCCACAACAACGTTACATCGAATTTTGACAAAAGATTTGTCTCTACACGCTTACAAAATTCAATTGACACAAGAACTGAAGACTGCTGACCATTTGAAGTGTCGTACATTCGTCAATTCGGTGCACGAGCAAAGGCGAGACGATGATGATTTTTCGCAAAAAATCATCTTTAGTGATGAAGCCCATTTTCATCTTGTTGGATTCGTTAATAAGCAGAATTGTCGCATTTGGGCTGATGAAAATCCCAGGAAGATTGTTGAAAAGCCACTGCATCCACAAAAAGTCACTGTTTGGTATGCATTTTTTGCTAGCGGAATAATTTCTTCGAAAATGATGCCGGGAATTCTGTTACGGTGACAGGCGAGCGATACCGTGCCATGATAACCAAATTTTTATGGCCTGAATTGAATTCTATGGATGTCGAAGGTTTGTGGTTTCAACAGGACGGCGCCACATGCCATACAACCAATGCAACAATGGCTTTATTGAATGAGAAGTTCCCAGGTCGCATCATCTCTCGAAACAGCGAGGTCAATTGGCCACCACGATCGTGTGACTTGACGCCGTTAGATTTCTTCCTTTGAGGTCATCTCAAAAGTAAGGTCTATGCCAACAAGCCAACAACAATTCAACAACTGAAGGATGAGATAATAAGGCATATTGGTGAGATCGATGAGCAACTATGCAGAGACGTCATAAAAAAATTTGACCATCGAGTGGAGGTATGCCGCCGAAGCCTTGGCGTACATTTAGGCGATATTATTTTTCACACATAATTGCCATGACTTAAATAACATGATCCAATAGTGAAATCAATAAATTTTCACCGATAACACTTTTATTTACTGCTAACTTCGATCCGTCTTAATGGAACACTTTATAATCGACAGTGTAAGTAATGGCTACAGGCGAAAGACAAAGACATAACAGTAAGGAGAACTACAGCAATTGAGGACAACAAATATCGTGTGTCGTAATAATGACAGAAGTACTCTTAAAAAGTTACACAAAACCACAAAATGCAGTAAGAGAACTCGATTTCAGTCTTATTTGCAGGCTAATGAATGAAACAAAATTTTATGGACGATAAGTACATACATCAACTTGTTGGGGTCATTCATTCAAAACAGCGCCCTCACTCCAACTATTATGGTAGTGTATATTAAAATTGACACCTTAAGGATGTGGTTGGCGAGTGAAATTTGCGTTCTGTAAAACTTCCAAAAGTGAAACTTGGTTCGCTAATTGTATAACAGGTGTTTGGAGAGTCCTCTTTTTCTTTCGTTTTCTTTTTTCCTAAATCGATTGGTACCAAATGCAGTCGGCTACATACATACGAGGGCGGTCAATAAGTTTTGCAATTCGGATATAAGGAAACGAGATATGAGGAAAAGTGTTTTATTATTTTTCAATATAACTACCCTCGAATTCAATGCACTTGCGCCCCGTGTCCATGAGGCTTCGAATTCCCGAAAACCAGAAATCTCCCGACTGCTATTCAATCCACTCCTGGACGGCGAGCTAGACATCTTCATCGTCCCCAAACGGGCATGCATGCAGGGCAGCCTTGAGATGGCAGAATAAAAAGTAGTTGCTAGGGGCTAGATCTGGACTGTAGGGGAGATGGTTGAACTCTTCGAATCCGCACTCACGCAAGGCAGCTTGTGCAACTCTGGTCTTGTGGACTGGGGCATTGTCGTGGAGGAGCAGGACACCGCGTGTCAACTTGCCGCGCCGCTTCTGACGGATGCACTTCTTCAACCCAGCCAGTTCCTCGACGTAATATTGGCCTGTGATGGTCTTTCCACGAGGCGCATAGTCCACCATCAACACTCCCTCAGAATCCCAGAAGATGGTGGCATGATCTTCTCGGCTGAGGGTTGGGTCCAGAACTTGAAGTGGGTCGGAGAGCCCCTGTGCTTCCAGGCCATGCTTTCGAGCTTGGTCTCGGGATCCCAAGTACGGACTCACGTTTCATCACCTGTCACTATGCGTGACTCGAATCCCGCCGGGTCTAGGTTGTACAGGATCAGCAGCTTGTCCGAACTTTGACGACGTTGAAGTCGATAATGGGGCGTCAGGTTTCGTGAGGTTTTTAGGGACCCAACGGGCAGAGACCTTAGTCATGGCCAAATTGTCGTGGATGATGTTGATAACACTTCCATGTGATATTCCAAGTTCTCTCTCGATTTCTTCGACCATCACCCGTCGATTTTCAAGGATCATCCACACGGGCCACATTGTCCTCGTTGGTCACGTCTGACGGGCGTCCTGGACGGGGGTCATCTTCAAAGGACTCACGACCATGGCGGAACTCCCTATTCCAGCGAGCAATGGTTGCATAGGGTTCAGTGTAAACTGCACCAATGCGTTCATAGATCTCTTTTGCATTCTTGCCTTCCTTGGTCAAAAATTTGATCACTGCGCGGTGCTCCTCAACCTTCTCCATTGTTGAAAATTTGTGACTGAGGATCTGCGATCAGTAACTGCTTCTTAAATAGAAGAGGCAGGAGCGTGCAGCTGCAGGTCCTGACTTGTCATAACTCGTCCTAACACCCCTACAAACAGCCATCCCCCTTGCTCTGTTTTGCCCTACCGATTCGCAAAACCTGTTCACCGCCCCTCGTATTTAACGAAGTTTGTAGTTGAGGCAATTAAATTAATTAATTATTTTCTCCCGTATAAATTAGATGCTCAATAACAATAACCCATAGGAATAAGGAAAGACTAAGTGACAAGTGCTGTCTTTTATTATTAAGAAAGAGGGGGATAGAAAACCAAATCAAATAATATACATAAACGCTTTTACCCGTTAATACATTTATTAAATACAGAAACTAAAATGCGGAAATTATATTTATATTTTCTGGAATAAACGAAACTTTAAACGGCAACTCGTTTAATTAATGTGTAAGAACTTTATGTAAAACATTAACACAGCAAATCTGTTTTTTAAACTCTGAGAAAAGTATTGGCAACGTAACCCTGCTGTGTTTAGTGAAAACTCAAATGAACACACCGTCACGGGACTGAAAATTCTACTGTTGAAGAAAGGTCATTAAGAGATTTGATAAGAAAGTGTTCCTTACTACAAAGAATGACCTACCCCACGAAGAACGGCATATTGGTGCGCCGGACTCACCAGCAAGTCATTCAGCTCTTTATGCGAGCTTCATCATCCGATTGGGAGATCTCGACAATGATGCGAGGGACGACTGTCGCAACTTGCCTAAATATTTATACTAAAAAGAGCTTAAGTCGAGAAAGCACGAATTAGAAGCTCTTATACCCGGTCAATACAAAGCAGACTAGTCCCAAAACAACAAGAGATATTAAAACACAAAAGATGTTCTTTTTCACCCTTTCACCTCGTAAAAGTAACTGGGTGTCCTGTTTATATGTCGAAACCTTTCAACTTCTAAACAGTTAATTCGTTTACACAAGGGGCTGTTCTCATATTTGGCATGATTATAGTTCTGTATCCTTACTTGGCAGAATTGGATCGAAAGCTATCCGTCTTATAAACTGCGTAAGACTAACCTCCAAACTAAACCTCACCTCCACCTTTCGCCGCAATGTTGGTTCACTTTCCCCTCTTCTACAGGTATTACTTTGGTCCCTGCTCTCGTGAGCAGACCGATTATGTAGCCCCACCACTAGTTCGACCACGCATCCCCTTTCCTTGGGATTCAAAGCATTGGAATTCTCGACCTTATCATGTCTATGCCAATAATTATGATTTGGCACCTTTCAAAACCATGTATTACATTTCTCATTCGAAAAAAATTCATAAACACTGTCGCCGGACACATCGCCATTTGATGAAGCGCTTGCCAGCATTTTATTGCCATTATTCAATTTTCTAAAAATGCACGATTAGCCTCATTATTAAAAAAGACACACTCTGCTCCTATTACTTCCCAAATCATAATCTTTGGCGGAAATTTCACCGTCTTCTGTAAAGTTAGCGGTGAATAATTTAGCGGCCATTTCAAATTCAAACGATTTAAATTTAGGCCAGTCTTGATGTGGACTTTGGTCTGGTGCCTAACCCCCCCCCCCCCCGCCCTACGCAAATTATATACGAGAGTGATAGAAAACTGCCGTAAGCCGTTAACGACACACACGCACACGCACAATATATATATTGAAATAGATCTCTGCAAAAACCTTTGCCCATGACTGTAGAGCAAGATGACCAACACTATCACAGAAGATATATATATATATATATATATATATATATATATATATATATATATATATATATATATATATATATATATATATATATATATATATATATATATATATATATTGCTGTCATCAGAAACTACCTGTCGCACTCGGGACCGCGAGGGAGCACAACTCTCCAGAACCCACTCAACCTCTTTAATGAAGACACCTTCCTTGCTGAAACTATGCACATTCGTATACATGCATATAAAGTATATACACGGATTCGCGCACACATTTTGGCCAACACATTAAAGGCCAATCAATGATTGATTTCTTGATAAATTCCTCTTGTCCCAAACCTCCAAATTTGACCAATAGGAAAAATCACCCAGACACGGGGAGGAGCGATGTGATACTTGTTAACTAATGGCAGAGTTAATAAATAATTAACGACCTGGGCTAAACCAATAACAAATTAGAGGCCATTCAGATCGTTTAAAACTTTAGCTAATTAATTTAAGCCTTTAGAGACGAGGCTATTCTCGATATCGATCCCTACTAGCCTCAGGGGGGAGACAACGCCCAACCGCCCGAGGTTGCTACAAATCTGATCGGGATAGGAACTCGAGGGTTTCACGTGGGGATAAATTACTGGAAAAAGCCTCCTAACTTGGACATCTAGGGTGACATTTAAGATCCTTGTCATCGAAGATTTTCTCGTGGGTCCAGGGGTTTAGATTTCGCCAGCTATCCACACATGTGCATGAGGGTACGCGTAACTCCAGGGCAGAGTATTTTCAAAGGCCCATCCTAGCGACTGCCTTTATAGGTATAGGTCGCGGTAAAAAGAGCTTAGTTAACTAATTGTGCTATATTAAAATGCAAAAAAGAAAAATAATAACCCACACAAGGCCAACCGAGGGATCAGGCGACCAACACCAAAGAGAGTCAAATAGAATGGAGTCAAATAGAACGAAAGATGAGGACCAGAAATTCAACTTAGTGAGAGAATTCTACGAACGGAAAAAGTTTGCCACCACAAAACAGTAGGGCCAGAAGGGTGGCTCAACCTGTAGACAATTTCTGAGTTGTGGGTTTATCGTAATTATTCCCATTATCTAAATTATCAGTAAGGAATAAAAATAAAATTCCGAGCGCTTTCGCTTTAATTAAACAGGCACATTCAGGAAATGATGCCTATTTAATAAAAGTCAAAAACACTAAATCTTATTTTCTTTTTTCAGACGGTAATTCACATGGTCTCATGCTATACCCCCCTCCCCCTCCCCAACCGCTTGAAAAAAAGAAGCTCGACTATAGCTCGCATAAAAGCAGCAAAGTTGGAAACCAATAAAAAGTTGCCCTTCAACGAGTGACGCCGCCATTTATCGAAACCAACAAAAGTGTTTTGCAATAATTACCCAATTACAAGATTAAATTGCCATCATTTCGCCCAGGCACGACCCCGATATTCGAAAAACAGCAGTCCTTTCGTTGTGCAGTACCCCCCCCCCCCTCCCCTAACAGAAAACACGTGGGGAATACAACCTTCACAACGAATGCTAAAAACCAGAGAAGTGCCCCATCCCCGCTCCCCCAGCCCTCGACCTTCTAACTGCAAGATTTTTCCCAAGGGGGTGATTAGGCAGGCAAACACGCGTCCCTCTTTGTAGCTGGAGTAATAAAGGCGGAGAGGAGTAGGGCGGGGGATGGGGGGATGGGGGGATGGGGGGATGGGGCTTTCGAGAGTGAAGAGAAACGTCGATTTAAGAGCGGAGCCGACAATCCCGGATGCCTCTGACGCACATAAACAATACGCGGATTCCATGCAACCCAATCAGGATTTAAAGGCAGTCAACTTATCAAGATAACTAAATATGACGAGCCCGTATTATTTACGACATAATGAGGCAGGTCTGGATGACCTGCGATATCTCATTGGTGACTTTTGTCATTTTAACAATATATAATACAACCGAGACTAGTCATCTAGTTGGGAAAGACTATTCGAGATGGCAGACAGGGGTAAATAGGAATCGAAAGGGGAGAGCAAAATATACGGAGATAGGTAATATAAACAATTTATGGAAAGACAAAATAAAAATAAGGCCAAACAAACGACGGTATATGGGTAATAATTTTTTAAAGACGTAAGTTAGGAAAGTGATGAGGTTAAGGGAAATAAAATGGTAGAAGGTAGTGCAAGGGCCAAAAATAGAGAGAACTTTCTTAATACCCGAATGTGCCGCAAACATTCCTCCCCGTTCGGCATCAAAGGCTCCTTGAAGGGAGGGGGGGAGGGGGCTAAAAGACAAACAAACCAATATAAACATCTTTTGATAACATGAAAACACCATTTCTTATGAATAACAATCCGGCCAGGCAAACGTATTCCTCCCAACTTGCAAGGAAAGCCCAAGGATAAATCAACCTCTATCCTTATATGTGGCGATAATAATACAAGTCGACATCACCCATTTTGTTTTGTATCCTCAGCATTAGAGTAATGGTTCGTTACTCTTTCAAATTGCACCCTTCAATACCATTTTCAGTCATTAGTACCTTCCCAGTTAATGTCCCTCCCCCTGAAACCTTACTGTGATGACCGCTTGGTCCCTCAGGAAGGGATTTATTTTTCTCTTCAAGATCTCTTCCAACGACTACCAGCAAGGGCATAGCCGCCGAAATTACGAATTAATCTTTTATCTTTTTACCTACAAATTGGGGCAATCAATTAAATCCAACGAAAAAAAATATAAAAAATAACAAGGAAAAAGCACGAGCAAGTGACGGAGCGAGGTCCCCACCCCACCCACCCCGAGAATGCAGCCAATACCCACACGCTGCTTGAGATCCACCTCCTCCAAAGAACTCGATCAGTCCACAATCGTGGGTGCACGAACTCGTCGTGAGAAAAAGAAACAAGCGGTAGCGACCCCGCTCGTCCCGGTAGGGAGGGGGGGGGGCAAGTAGCGGGCGCGAAGCTCCCCAGACTGGGACATTCAACAAAAATATGTCAGGCAGTCTGGGAGTGGACCATCCTACGAGTGTGTACGATTCGGAGGCGACAGAAAACGACCTGAAGATATTGAGGCATTGGGGAGGTAGAACCGCCACGGTAAAAGTGGTGGGGAAATGGCGCTAAACTTTAGAATCCTGTCGTTTCATCTTCTTTTCCATGCAGCCTCGAAGGGCTGACCTGGAGACGAAAAGGCACAGGAAGGGAAACGTGGATAACTTAAAATTCCGAAAAGGGCCAAGACAAAACGAACACTACAATACTACACCACATTAACCCAACTTACTGGGTCCAAGAAGTATTAAGGTCTCTATCCATATAGGGGATTTGGTACACGAATTCACTGAGAACTTAAAATCAAGAACTTTATGTGGAAACGGCAGTGCAAGCAAACCCATTAGCAAAGGTGATGGGGGTAATGAGTCGGAAAATATGGTCAAGGTCGATTAAAACAAGTAACTGAATTCGTCCTTGCGGGAAAGGAGGTTACTTACAGTAAACGCTAAGAGCGACGGAAGCGACCAGGGGTTTGGGAGTGAGCTTGTTGCGGACTTCGCAACTGTACGTAGCCCCGTTGTCCTTGGATTCTACGACGAAACGATGGTCGTTGAAGCTCTCGCCGCGCAACTGCTTGTCCGTCGTATCCACGATCTCGTTATCTCTATACCACCGCAAACTACCCAGGGGGTTGCCCCCCCGGGACCGACATGTGAGGACGCGCTCCTCACCTGCACGGATCGTCTCTCCCTCGGTGTAACCCGTTATTATGGGTGGTCCAGGGGAATCTGAGAAAGAGAGCCGTTACCGGAAATATTAATTTTCCCCTTGGTTAAAAACAATCTG
Organism: Ceratothoa steindachneri; assembly: GCA_963969495.1. Taxonomy (NCBI): domain Eukaryota; kingdom Metazoa; phylum Arthropoda; class Malacostraca; order Isopoda; family Cymothoidae; genus Ceratothoa; species Ceratothoa steindachneri. The sequence goes on from OZ018321.1 coordinate 127,167,109, forward strand.
TTACGTATTACAATACAACATTACCATGCCTCTAAATGTCAGCTCAATTAAACCTTGCCCAAACAAAAACACTTTTAAGGGATAAGACCTGTCACTTTCAAGCTTTCACCCTGTCACTTAAACTCGCACTAAGAGAAGCAGCTTAGTGGACTGAGCCTATCATTATTAGGTTATTTTAAAGTACATAAGAACACGAAATGAAGCAATTACCAGACTACACTCCCCCCCTCCTCAAAAAAAACTCGACAGAGACAAAAGAGCGCATCTAACATATTAAATGTCTCAATAGCATGGAGGAGGCCCAACTGTTCCAAGAGTCTAATACACCAAAATCGCGGTTATACGAACCCTTCCAGAGTACATGAGACAAGCGGTAGCGACCCCGTTTGACACAGTACTGGTTGAAGCACGCGTACGGAGATCCCCCAGAATTGGGCATTCTATAAAAAATGTGTTGTACAGTATGGAGGACCGAGCAGTCGTCACAATAAGGTTGTAGGGAGCGCTCCTTTAAAGGGGACTGTGTCCCGCGTGTGGCCGATTTGGAAGCGGGAGAAAACGAGCTGAAGCCATAGAGGCATTGGGTGGTATGTCAGAAAGCCTGACCCGATTCCGTTCATGTAGCCTGTGTGAAGAACAGCTCAACACTGATCCCGTCGCCCAGTCTTTACAGACGCTGTGGTGAACTACATGTCCAGGAACCCAACAGATGACAATTTCGAAGAATTAGAAGCGAGCCTTACCGTAATTAACACCTTAGCCTTACATGTTACAGCTTTATCGTGTTAGGCCTTTGAGCAGTTAACACATTTTAAGTTGAATCGACTTAGCACACGGACAAGTTCTATTAGTGTGGACGAAGTGGTGGCCGTAGTAACACCTGCGCAGTAACGGCCCAAATGCCTTAAAACGTTAGCGATATCAGCCAGCTCATCACACGCTCTACCTTGACCGCTTCCTGGTTAGCAAGCTCTTCGGTGGTGTTATCTAGACCGTAGTCAACGAGTTCCCTTGCCTAGAATGTTATTTTCTCAAAGTTCATGGTAGAACGGGGCGAGCCATCGAGCGTCCCAAGAGCACTTACAATGGCCCACATTCACCAGAAGGCTGCCACCCGAGAAACGGGAACTATTTGGTTCCCTACCCAGAACCCTAGCTAATGCCTGGCGTTGATGGAACATGCGACTTTTGGACAACATATCCCTACCAGGAGAGAATTAATCACAACCGTTTAAAGACGGCGGACTCGAAGGAGCCAGCAGCTTCTTGATGAAGGGCCCCAACGCCACCGAGGATCCACTCATCTTTCCAGTAGTCAAACTTGGAGTTTGGCCTTCCTCCGAGGGCGGATAAGGCATCCCTAGTAAGGTCACCCACCGAGTGAGCAGGTCATCCGTCCATCCACGGAACTACCTCCCAGGAGGTTAAGCCCTAACCTTTTACACTTTTTGTTCTTTCGGGGAGCGGGAGAACACACTATGCCCATTACTAGGGGACCCCAAACCCAGTCTGGGCCTCCTTAGCCTGCTCTTGGCTGAAATGGTAAAGGATTTATCCGTCTGTGGAGCTTCCCCCCTCTTAGCTCGAGTCCACTTATGAAGATATCGCCGTAGAGCAGACTTAGGCTTGGTGGTGTTTCCCACTGAATTAAGTGTCCACTTCGGGAGAAAACCCTTCTGTCCAGGACCGGTTCCCGCTTTCGGGTCCAGCCACCCACTCTCAAGGTGGCAGGGATCCCGACTGGACACTGGCTAGGCCTATGATAGTTGTTTTTATATATGCACATGGTAAAATGGAGGTCGGTTCACCAGCCTAATTGATATTAAAAAAAAGCATATCATTAGCCTAGCGAGTCTTCGGTCGGGATAAATGACACCTTGGAAGTGGGGGGTCGAATGGGCACGCCCCCCCCCCCCGCAAGGTTACAATACGCGGGTCGAGGAGGCGAATTAGTGCGGCCTAATGGACCCCGCAGTCCCTTGCTCTTCTAAGGGAGTTCGGTTCGCTTTTTCTAAATGCTCCCATCGGGTGCAGTCGACCCTGCGGCGCTGGTTCCGCTTTCTGGGGTGTCAGTTCCATCTCCCCAAAGTCATGGGACAGTGATCATACTGTGTTTGAGAATGGTCTATGGAGGAGGTAAGAGACGGATTAAGTCGTTTTTGGACAACTTTAAATGCCTTCTCCAGAGATTGTTTGAGACTAGTTGAGTCGCAAATTCACTCGTTAGTTAGAAATTAATTATATAAATAAGGAATTTTATTCTTTGAACGCTTGAAATAAAGGAATGAAATTTAAAGAGAGGTTTGCTACAGTACGAAAAACCCCTCGTTTTGATACGCTAGAATATTTGAAAATATAAGCTTTGAAGTATGATTAGGGTGATCTGCTTCAGAGTGCAGAATACTTCACTAGGACAAGCTTGTACATAAATTTGAAAATCAAGTTTTTAAAAATTTAATAAAGGAAACCTGTGTCAGAATGAAAGCACGGGCGTTTGAAAGAGATGATTGCTAGAGGTCGCAGTCTCTCGTTTTGAACAGCTTCAAGTTAGGGATAGAGAAGGAAGGCGTTTCGAACTTCAAGAGCAGGTTTAAAATGGGTAATTGAATCGTTTGAAGAAACGCACACGCTCAACATAAAGCGAAACCATTGTTCACAATTTGAAGCTAAATATGAAAGCGTTTATCTTACCTTTTCACTTTGATACCGATATTAAGTTGACTTAGCGTTAATACAAACAATAGTATAGGAAAGAGAAAGATGAAAAGTGTAAAGAGGGAGATAAAAATTGGGGTTCTCGGTAAGCGAGAGATTGGGGAGTATTCTGTCTTAAACTGTGGAACGGATATTTTACCAACTAGATGGAAAGGTTCGCTCCTAGAGTGGATGGGGGAGTTTTAACTGCACCCACACAAAAGGTCCAAGATCACATTGAAAAAAAGAGGGTGTGCTGAAAAGCGCAGTTGCAAAGGCCATAAAAATCACCGCTGTCGGGCCCAAAGCATGATAGTAAGAACGAGCGATGGGGAAATATCCACAGGCTGAAAATATAATTTTACTTATTTTAGGGGGTTGACCGCCCATTTTATAATTTTAATATTGTCCTCTGTAAAAGAGAAGACGCAGCCGCTACTGGGACCAATAGAGTTGCCAGATAAGGTGGCGACTCTGATGGGGGTAAGAGGGAAACTCCATTACCCGCAGGTATAGAAAAGGGAAAGCATCCTTTCCGTTAGAAGTTTGGGGGTCTTGTGAAAGGATAGGGGTGGATCCTCGCCTGTGAGGTAAACACACCGACCGAAGTTGCGCATCGGACGGTCCCTCCTCAGAGGTCGCAGCTCTAACTGAGCAGCCAGAGCAGAATCCCTTTCTAAGATGCATTAGTCATCGACAAGACTGTCAGGAACTGAAGATTTGTCGTGTGTCAGACTAAGATACGAGGCCTTTAGTGGGTCCGGCAGTTAACAAGACAATAAATTCAGCCAATATACGCAGTACAGCCTTATTATGTATGCATCAGGTAACGGCCGCAGGGGGTAGGCAGCCCATTACACACAGGAAAAGGGTTACTGGGACAAAATCGCAGAAGCCATTATTCTTGCCTCAACGCCCAGGACCACTCAAGCCTCGTCTCGTGTAACCTGCGACATGAGGTAGCTGGTTAGGTCCATAACTAGATGGAGGCGGAAATAAGGCAGGTTAAAGGCGGTGAAGAGTCTTAAAAAAAGTGCATAGAAGGACCGGAGGCAACGCGCAAGCTAACCCCAAGCGGAGCCAAGAATTCCTTCGGGCAATAAGGCCGGGAGGAGGTGACATCCCTCCAGGTACCAGGTGCATGAGTCTGCATTGGCTATTTCCCCTACGGGTCAGAATGAAATTAGTAAACGTTATAAAGTCGCAGGTCCTGTAAACAGTCGGGGAGGGGTACACAACTGCGGGCACTGAGACCAGAAGGACGTGCTTTCTAGGTATCACAGGTGTAAAAGTCTACACAGGGTACCACCCTGAAGGGATCTGGTTTGGGAAAATAATCCACTCTTAAAAGGAAGGAACCAATCGAGAGTGATCAAAACAAAGACCCACTTACATAGAACGGAGATCCTGAGCGTAGATCTCAAAGGGTTAGGCAAAGCGGGATGGGTCGCTTGACAGACGAAACGAGAACCATCATCGGCGGATGTCAATTTCATGTTGATCTTCGACACGACGCTCTGTCGCCTCTCAAAGGAAGAGTCACGAACTTCGTCTTTGCGATTATCTGGAAGGAAACAAATGGTATTTATATAAATAAAGATTAAAAGTAAATTAATAAACAAGGGGTGGGTGGTGTAGCATGATATTCAAATGAAATCTGGGGGAACGACACGTCATCCATCCCGGTCTGTGCATAGTTCGTTGTGCACTCCCGGCACTAATGCCTGCAGGACTTATAGCTATCCATCTCCCACTATTTTCACTTCGTCGGCCTTGAGTACTTTCTTGGTGATAGTTCAAGTAAAAAGAAATCGAGTAAAAAAATTAAACATCAAAGAAGCCTCAGAAATTGCTCAAACGGAGGAAAAGGCTCTCGCTTTAAGATATGAAACAATCAAATAACAAATATTCAAATCATTTCTCTTTTATTTTTTGGACATGGGCCTCGACATAGTCGAGTTGTTCTAGCGGGCGACACATTTTCCATAGTTTCTAGGCCTGCGAAACGAAACTTTGCTTATTAGCTTAACTTGAGAAGCCGAAAGTGGCTGCATCTAAATAGACCAAAGAAAAATTCAGGATAAGAACCAATGCGAAGCTATCAGTAATAATAATAATAATAGTAGTAAATCGATTTAGAAGAGTGCTACGCACAAGACCTCTTTTATCCGAAACCCATAATCCCACAGAGGCTCACTTCAATCTTTTTCGAGCAAAACTCGCATACACGGTAAAAAAAGGGGGGAAAAAATAGAGAAAGTAAAACCTAATACCCTAAGTCTACCTTCCGTTCTCTTTTGAGCTAAAAGAAATCTGCTTTGAAATCTAAAGGTACCCACATATACAGCTCTTTTTAATAGGAGCTAAAGCAGCAAATCAAAGACGTCTTCGAAAGCTCGACAACGAATACGTCTAACCCACGCATAGGCTTTCAATGAGGAAATGGCCCCAGAAAAGTAAACCTCTCCCCCATCATCTTTTCTGATCTCGGTCACAAAAGGGTGCTTCTAGACAGTATCTGAAGTAATCTAAAATGATTTGGAAGCGTTTAAATACAGAGTGGATTATAGAATTCAACGATCCACAAACCCCGAAATCCAGTCTCTTTTTAAAAGCCCCCCGCCAAAAAAACGACAATCCTGGAACGGGGAAACATTCTTCCAACCCCCTTCGTTTATGGAGCGAAGACAAGAAAACCACATATACTGAAAGATATGGTAAATATTCGACATACATAAGTTATAAGAAGTATAAAATGAGTGAAATCTGCATTCAAAATCCGCCTTGGTCTAAAGCGCAAGTGGGCCGCCGAAAGCTCGCGGCGAATATATAGTACCTTTGTAACCTACTTAAGAAATCTACCATGCCTCTTTCAGTCCATGAGCTTATTATAAAGCTGAAACGCCAGGAAGATGGTCTTGCAATTCAAGCAAATGCAGAGACTGTCAAGGCACAGTCCATAATCAACCTCTATCAAAAGAGGTTTATGTTAGGCTGGTAAATCCACTGGTAAAGTAAGACATGAAAAAGGGAGCGAACCATTACCCAAATTGTGATGAAACAGTTTCAAGACGGCTGCAGTATTTTCTCGAGACTAATGATATTTTGGTAATCAAGGTCTCCAGGCAAAATGCGTTACTCTGTTAGAGTAAGACGATCTTCACGCTCGCACACGCGCGGTTACGCCAATGATCAGCCCTAAGAACTAGACGGCTTGTCTTGCATTCACCACTGGGCACGTTACATGGACGGATGGCCAATGGATCCAAGTCCACTGCAGTGACGAAGTGTTCGGATCCGATGCCAGGAGGTTCGCTGGTCGCAAAGGAGGCGAAACAATGCCTGTCAATTGCGCCAAAATGAGTGTGAAGTTTGGCTGAGGAAGTGCCATGGTGTGGGGCGGGATTTCGGTAGAAGGTACAGGGCCACTTGCCCAGTTACGGGGCAGAATGAATGCACAAGTATACAAGGAATAGCTGCGACAACATGCTTTGTCCCATCTACAAGCCTCCAAAGCCATACCTGCAATTTTCCAGCAGGACACCCCCGCTCCCCCCCCACTTGCCACATACCCAAATAGGTGAAGACTTTCTTGAACGACGAGTACATCACTTATTCTCTGGCTCTAAAGTTATAGAAAATGTTGTAATAGAAATACTAGTGTTCTGATCCTTTTGGACGGTATTTACGTAAGACAATTTATGCAGGCTCAAGATTTTTCTCAGTCAATTTTATAATTTATATTGCAAAATTACCCTAGATTTGGTTTCAAAACTCTATGAATCGTAATTCATATGTTCGTCTAAAATGAAAATTAATTAAATTACGCAAGTAAATAACTTTTTTAAGTTAATGTGTTGCCCAAATTTAGATGGAAAATATCTTCAGTAATCCTCGAGAGCCAAACGAATGTCCAATATTGTTCGAGCCTATCATCGACGCAAAAACTTTAATATTTGCTCCCAGTTCTAGAAAACCACCCTTTTCATTTATTAGTGAGGCGTCTGGCATATCAATAAAATCGGAATAACTTTTGCATCAATTGCAGTTTCGCTACTCTTACTCGAACCAGATACAAGCACACACCTGAACACATACATTTATAACAACCAGCGAAATTACATTTTTTTAGAGGGATCAGGCAAAAAATGCGAACGCAATAAATAACGCGTAGAGTGCCGTGTTTTCAAGACGAAAGCACGCGCCGCGCCACGACAGAGATCTTGAGAAACCAATTTGAAATGTTTACTTTCACGTCAAAGGGAAGAGGCGTACCAAAGCTCAAAGAGCTCCTGCGCTACAAATGCTATAAGAATATACGGAAGGAAATTTCAGATCTTATGACACGAAATCTTTGTATATGCACAAACATAGGTACATAAATATGTGGTTTTATTTGGGATATCCCAGCAAGGGCAAACACGCTGCAGCTGTCATTTAGAGCATTGAGTCCCATCCAGGCCTGAATGCCCGCAGGTATGTATCTTCCACATATTTTCACTTCCCCATTTCAGCGCTTTCTTGAGAGATGTGCCATAACAAACACGCAATTTTGGGGATGTCCATTTCGAGTTGACCTGCAGAAGTTACATCGGAAGAATGAGGATAAAAAGACAAGAAATTGGTCAATTTGATTATGAAGACAAAAAAACGAACCACCTGCCCAAGAAAGTTTGAGAAAAGTGTGTCTTAGGGGAGAATTGTAGATGACTCTGAGTACTCGGGAAAACACAAGAAAGTCTTGTGTGAAATCAGTCTATGCCGGTGAGGGGTAATTGAATCAAGGTACTCAGAAAATCGCATACGTACTCGTATCTTATAAAACCATATTTTAGATTTTCAAAATAAAAAAATAGTATGTCATACTTTTTAAAAAATAGAAATTATGTAAAATTCACCATAGATACTGCAATCTCCGCCATCACGCAAATATTCACCCCTCCTGCCTCAACAAAACAATCCCCTCAATCTGAAAAAATCCACATCATAATGATATTGAACCAGCAAAACACCCAACTCATACCACCCCATTTTACTACTGTGCAACTAATACACAAAATAATAAGTCCAAATATTAATCACCCTATCTCAAACACAACACAGTTTCTGAAAAGAGCACTCAACCAGAACCTTCACTGACCTCACGCAACACAATCGATGGCTTCAACAAGCACTTCCCGAATCACAATTTTCGCCTATAGACCTAAACAATGTATTCGACACAGTTCCAAAGCACATACTCGCACAAAAAATCCTGAACACCACTTTAGCCAACAAGGACCTTAAAATGACTAGCAAACTTCATCTTTGGCAGTGATAACTATAGCACAAAATCATGCACCAGGACGCTTCAGAAGGGCGTCCCCCAAGGAGTCGTAGTCTGCCCTTTATTTTACAACTTATTCACAGGACATCCCACTACCATAATCCCCCAAACCAACATCTACGCGGATAACATCTCAAACACTGCACAACACTCATCAGGAAGTACAGCAGGCAGACTACTACGATACGCAGGCAGACTACTACGATACATAAACAGACTGGAACACTGGCTTCACAAAACCACCTCAGCCCACAAATCAACCACCACACTATTCACACCAGACTACCATGAATCAAACCAACACTATAAAATCAGCAAAACGGACAACGCCTTCCACTAAACAAAACCACACCACTCCTCTAGAAATCGCACTAGACACTCACATGACTCAAAATTCACATCACCAGCGTCACAAACAAAACAAACACTCAAGCATCACATTCATACAACAGGAGACGCTCGCCGCTATGCAAGCAATTCATCCGCGGCATCTTCAACTACACAGGGCCAAAGCATGACACCCACCCCACCCCATTCCAAAAAACTCCAAACCGCTAAGAATAACGCACTGAATCAGCATGTGATGTACTCGAACCACACTTATACACCGAAAAAAAAGGCGCCCTCTCAACATACACTTGGAACTCAACACCTCAGGAGAGCAGTGAACACAATTCACCCAACAATCACCTAACAACGAAACCACCACCACCTAGACACACAAAAAAAGAAGCCCCAGGACACTACTTCCAAAACTTGTTCCGCAACCTACTTCCCACCACTACCAAACCGCAACATAATAAAAGGCATCTAAATCACCCTCACTCAAAGACACCTGAATACCCTACCACCAAACAATATCCTAAATGAAACCCCTCCCCCAAATAAACCAAGCGGAGGAATTAATACACCGGACGCACATCAACCTGATCAAACCAAGGTCATGCTATCACTCCACATTACTGCAACACTACAAACATCATAACATCACTAAAATACACCAAATGCAACCAACATATTGACAACACCAAACACCTTCTCCTTGACTGCTCGAACCTCAGACCTTAAAGACCTGTGGACCCGTCCTGGGGACGTGGTGGCCTTCTGAGGGACCGCTCGCCTTGCAAAAGACAGGTCTGGAAAGTAAAGTAAGATTTTTTTTTAATTTCACGCGCGACCAGGAAATTATGTGGAAAATGCTCCATGATAGACCAACACTGATCCCATAACAAATCCGGTTTCAAACGTTCGATTCAACGGGTTTTATCAAATCTGATCTTAAGGATACCAAGGCACGAAAACCAGTGTTAAGTTTTTATTTCATTCCAAAAACTAAGAAAACTGGTGTAAAAATTCATGGAAGAAAGTAACATAAAATCTAAAATTAATTAAAACAAGAACGAGTGAAATTGGATGAATCTGTCGCATATTCTAAACCTGGATGGACCAAGCTCACCCAAATATCACATTCAAAATCAAGAAATCAAAACACTTAGTAAAAAGTCACGCAACTCTCCGCAACCAAACCAAATCTCTTTGCGGAAGGAGAGCTAATTTTTTAAGTCCGGATTTCAATCGAGTAAAAAACACTACGGAAATATTCCTTCGAGAGTCTCCTTCAATGGGGGAGACGGCTCGGAATGGTCTAATTGGGCGTTCAATTCGAACATCGACCCTGAAGAGGCTTGAAGTCAATTAAAATGAAAAGCATATCCATTCAATTTCACAGAGGGAGGCATAATTTATTTTATATAATAAACAAATAAAGTCAAATATTTGGGGCAGAGGAGTTAGGTCGCTTTGTGGGAGTTCATGAGAATGGAGAGGAGTTGATATGGGACAAAATAAAAAATGGAAGCATAAAAAAACAGCCCTGTGAAAGGCTGACCGCCGCTGGTGCAGAGATGGAGTCGTTCATGGGCGACTCTACGGTTGAGGGGGAAACCTCTCTACTAGAAGAAAGTTATATGAGCCCCTGAAAAAAGCATAGGAGGGGGACCTTTTCTAAAGATGGCAAAGGGCAAGTCCCTTTGTCGCATGGGGATGGTGAGAGGGAAGCCCCTACACCGGTCGAAGGAGTGTCTCTAGTTACCTCGTCCTCCCCCCACACTTTGGGAGGGCGAGGCTGCGCTTGGAGACGGTTCTCCGTGCATTTCCGGTCGCCCACTATTAATTTTTCTTGTCGCCAGGATTAGTATGAAAAGAGAGGGAGGGGGTGGGGGTGCATGGAGATACATATGATCAGAAAATCTCAGAATGGGATCATTTATACACCCTCGGCCCTCGGGTTCGAGCTAAGATGGGCCTTGACAACCCTGCCCACCATTCAGGCGAATTTCTCCTCGGGCTTAGACAATAAAGGATGGTGCCGAGGTAGCTGCTGGAATGTGTACTGGTGGTGAGCAGTCTACGGCCCGGCACACCCCGTACCTAATACTTCCCTCAGCCCTTGCCCGCCGGCAGTATATACTGCCATGCGACTGAGGACGACCCATAAGAGGACGAAAGTTGAGAATGGGGTAGGCGGGTCTACTAACGAGCAGGGTGGGTGATCACCTATTATTATCATACCCCGACACTAGAGGGTACCGGGATGGCGTGCAGTACTGCCGGGCACCATGTCTAGCGAACCGAACTCAGTCCAGGAAAGAACAGTTCCTCCAGGTACCAAGTGCAGGTAGACAAAAGGTTGAAGAGCTAGTCGTAGAGTAAAAAAATAAATAAATAAAGTAGCACAGAGAGAGCGAGGGAGGAGCGCACCAACCTTACCAGGCCCCATCAGAAAGTTCATGTCAACCCACTGACATGGCTTCCCTAATCAGGACTCAAGTCCGTTGATGTGTAGCTCCTCTAGGTATTAACTGCAAAATGCCACAGAGGGTACTTCCCGAAGGGGGAACAAGACGACGTCCACGCTGATTCATTTCCTTGCGATATGATATTACCACTCGAAGTGAGTTGATCCATGCTACTAACGTAAATATGAACACGGTACGAGGATGATCCATTATCTTCTTTTGGCAATTCTGGCGACAGAAGTTAAACAATTTACCCCAAATGTTTTTATCTCAAATACTATAGGAATCTTCGTGTCGGGTATTTTTTTTTTTTTTTTACATGGGGCGAAGGGCCAGGTCAAGGCGTCGCTTTTTTTTCAAAAGGAGTAAAGTTCAATTGTACCCATTTAGAGCCATGAAATTACCCATATGACCATGGGACATATGATTATTCACCTTGGATATTTCAAATCTGCCAATGAATTTGGCGCTGGGTGGCGCCATCTAGTGGCAGAAGCCTCATTTAGCCATTCAAAGGCGCTTGTCACAAAACGCCGCAGGCCATTGGAGGGACTGTCCCTCTTGTTTTGTATCAATTCGAAATTTTGAGTGCGTAAAATAAACAGTATATACGTGTTGTGCTCAAAGCCCCCTTAAGATATTCCGAATATTTTGTAAGTGGTCCCTTTATCTTCTTTAAGAACCACAGACACTAGACACAGAGAGGTGGAGAACATTATTTTTTTATACTAAAAAAGTGGCGAGAAAACCAACGAAGACATTCTTCACCCGGTCTTAAAAAGTGGTCCGTAAAGAAAGAGGTGAAGCACGAAAGTGAAAATGTACGCAAGGCAGCCGAGTACCCAAAAAACTACTACTTGGTCCGAGTGCGAGTAACTCGTAAAGTTACCGCATGTACAGGAACAAGGGTTGGTCCGGTGAGCCTTGAGGGTGAAAGTGGGAAGCGAATATTTCTTCTACGGCAAGATTTTCTTTGCGTCGTCTGATGATCAGCTCGGTTAACAAACTCATAGCTTAATGTCCGAGAAAAACGCCCTTGTTGACTATGGGGGTCAAAATCGCGCGAATATTTTGGGGAAAGTACTCATGCGTGCCATTTGTGTGAAAGAAGAAAATACTAATATTGAAATTTCAATTAATAAAGGCAAGAGGAATAAAATTAAAAATCGCACTGGTGCTGTACATTAGTAGTCCTGCGTAATTAGCATGTTTGTTGTTTAAGGACATTTTGGATTATTTAACTTTCCAGAATAAAAAAAAATGTAATAAGTCAGGCGAAATCCGAAGCCCTATGATGATATTTAGATTTCAATTCCTTAAGGCTGCGCTGAGGAACTTCGCGACCCGAACAAAATTACACGCCTGTCATACATGTAGGCCTCTAAGTAACGACAGTCTTCGTGGGTTTGAAACGATTCACAAAAATATGAGGTATCAGTGGGTTGTGCACTGATCAGATTTCCTATCTAATTACTAATTGGAGCCAATGCCCGCCCCCTTTTACATACATGCACATACTCTAGTTGGGTAAGAAGTGGTACATCATGAAGATTGATTGTATCTTCATGTGAACCACCAAAAGCTTCAGAACCAATTTCAAAGTAAACGCCAGTTTCTTTTCATGTAAAATTCCGATTTTAAGTGCAAAATGATAGGAACCTAGTGTAATTAACAAATGGTATTTACACTAAGTATGAGGGATATAAGACAAGGAAATGTGGATAGTATAGTAATATAGAAATAGCACAAAGAGCGGTGCTAAAACATAGTCTTGAATCGCATTGTGGGATCGTAAATACATACATATAACCTTGAACGCTATAGCCATAATCAACATGGCGAAATTAAACGAATAATCCCCAAGCCAACTCAGAAGAACATTTAAAAGTTCATAGATACGTACACATGCACAACGAAAAAAAAATAAACGGGTACAACCATCGACTGGCAAAAGGAGCAACTGCCTTTCCACCAAATTCCAAATCTTTGTTGCACCGAGAGAGGCAGAGATATGAAGGAAGCCGATCCATCAATCTTACCTCTCCCAAACCCGCCACGGGAGCAGCAATGTCCGATAACTCTAAATCCCGCGTCCGCCATTGCAATCCCTCACTTATCAAGTACAAGCGCCCCCTCTCCCCCACGCCGCGAAAATCATAACATAGATGCGACACAAACACGTCCTCCCTCATCAGACATTTCCGACTGAGGCGATGTTTGCTATATTCCCTCCTCGGGGCAGGCGAAGGTTAAGAGGGCGTAGAAGCATCGGGTATCGCGAAAGGGCGGTGCCTAAATGACGGAGGGCAGGGGCCTCACCAAGCGCAGTTGAGATAAACAATGAATATTCAATCCGTGCGTCTCGGATCATCATCGCTAGTACGACCTTCCCACTTTGCGTTTGAAATCAGGGACTTCAAAAGGAGGATCTCTACAAATCCGCCCACGATGCGCGGTTACTCAATTGCGACGTCAGCGGCACACGCATATGTACGACACTCAATTAAAGTTTGGGAGCAATCCCATACTCGCACTCCGCTCATGAGTGAGTGGCAAAGACGGAAATTCTCAGGGATGGCGATAAGGGTGCATCGGAGCACCCTTTAGGTAAAGATAATTAGGGATGCGGTTGTGAGAACCCTGCAAAGAGGTGGGCGAAGCGCCAGTGACAGCGCTGAATTCTGTTTCAGGGACGATAGAAGTCCGCCCAACACCGGTCCCTTTTAAGGAGCGACCGTGACGTGGCCGTTTACCTGATGAGCGTGGTCCTGGGCGGAAGTGGGCGGCCAAAACAAAATTTCTCATTTGTAAAGAGGTGTCTTAGCCTTTGGACGTGCAAGCGTACGTATTTGTGGGTGTGCATATATGTACAGGCATGGTTTATGTAGGGTATATGTGACGATAAAAGTAGTGGGAGATCAAAGATGGCGTTTTCTATGGAAATTAAAAACGTGTGGAAGATACAAAGAGACAGAGTATCCTAAAAAGAGGAGACTACTGGGATGCTCGTGACTGGAAAGACGTGCAACTCTCTAGAACCTACCCAAGTTCCGTGGGACGTCGTCCCAAAACAAAACTCACCAAAAGCGGGGTCGAAACAATATGGGGAAGGGCACAGTGTATTGGGAAAAAAGAAAAAAATGACAAGGGGCGGATTCAAACCTGTCTGCATTTTAATGAGGTGATGGCGACTCGACCCCATGCGAGAGGAACCGACGGTTGTGACCAATGATCTCGTAATCGATTGACCAACAACAGGTGATCTCTTAGTCCGTCGACCAAAATGCTAACTGCATCTAGAGCAGTGGTTCTTAATCCAGTTTAAGGGGGACGGGGGTCTTTTGTTCTCTTTTTTCAGTGATGCATGGGCCCGTCCTCCACGCTAGTGTTAATTTTAGAATGGTGTTCGCACCCTTGGGCAGCAACACACGACTAAAAGTTGCTCAGTGGCAGGTCCTTCCCCAAAGATCGCAGCTCCTAACTGGGGAGGCAGAGCTGATACTCTTACTAAGCCGTAATAATCCTAGACAGGACTGCCAGGATCATAAGATCTGTTGTGGCAGACCCAGACACGCGACCAAGATAGTTTTAGTTACCCTGGCAGCCAACAAGGCAGTAAAGCACATCCGTCACAGGCAGTACAGCCTTATGCACTCAAGAACGGGCAAAGTGAGGTGGATAGACCATCACACGCAATGAAGTGGTTATTGGGCAAAACCAAAATTCCCTTTATTCGTGCTCCAACGTACAAGTCCCTTCAAGGCCTGGTCTCTTGCAACCTGCAGGCATTAAAGGGTTGGTCAGGTCCTTAATTCTAGACTGAGGGTTGAGATGATACTCTTAATGAAAAAGAAATGCAAGAGGGAGCGAGGGGGAAGCGCACTAACAACTTTCTCAGGACCCATCAGAGTTCATGTCAACCCAGTGACAGGACTTCCCTAATTTGCACTCAGGCCGGCAGGGCGTGCATCTCCTCCAGGTACCGAGTGTAACCGGCTGCACAAGATACCCCACCCCGGGGTGATGAGACTTCAACCCATCCTAGTGTTGTCGGGTATATCGGATGGGGATGAACACCGATCGTTAATGCAGCGACCCTCTGCGAACGCGACTAGTACGCGACCAAGTAAACTGCATATATAAAAAATAGAATTGTTCATAGTATAATGAAGCATGTAATTATTGATCAGTGAAGTATTCTTGTAATGAAGGCCTCTCGCGGGGCCACTCTGTCAGCGGAAACAATCTCTGATGAGGGGTAGCCTTCGGCTTTTCCAACACTCGACACAATCACCAATCCAGCCCCAATTTTATGCTAATACGGGGTCAGGTTGCGAGCGATTGGCCATCGACTCAGTGACGAAAAGCGCCGTGTTCAGAAGTCAGCGTCTAAAGGTTTAGCACAGAGTTTGTCACAAAAGGTAATGCATGGTTTCTTACGTGGCTGGTTAGGACATCGTTTCGAAGGCGGTAAGACGAATTTGATTAGCATTGCCATGTCAAAAGACCTAATAATTAATAACAATAACTCCCATGGAAATTGAAATTGTTAAAAGTAAGGTGAGTTCGGTGGTCGCCCTTCGCTCCTATCTCCTGAGGCTCGAGCGTTGTTATTCGAACTCCGAGTCGGCGGGTGAGACGTTTATTAAAGTACGAGACGATGATGCAAACTCTCAACCTTCCTCCTCAAAAAACAAGAATTGGGAGGGCACATTATAAACCTTGATGGGAAAGTTCGTACAGGATGCAGGCACTTTAAAGTAAGAACTTCAAGAGATCTTAAAGCGTGAATTGGAATGAATCTTGAACGCTTCACCAACATACCGCGGTTCAGATTTCACCGAGTAGACGGCGGATGCCATCTGCTCTAAATACTCATGGTGCGGACGACACGTTAATCAATAGCTCCTCACTGAGAAATAAAAGACATCGCAAATGAGTGCAGATCGGTGGTAAATTCAATATATTTTTCACCCAGTCGAGTTTCTCCCGGGAAAAAAACACGACAAGAGGGGATTGACAAGTTCGATTACACTCGAATAAGAACCCATAGTAAAATATCCTTTGCTTACTTGAAGGATGCATCCGAAGGCTGATTTGTGGACCCCCTCAAGAACAAGGTGGCACACAAAATGATCCCACGCCTGTGAAAGAGAAATGATAGGTCTTTCCGCGAATTTTAAACGCAATAGCAACGAGGCCGTATCGCGCAGAAAGTTTGTGTGGAGAGATGTGTATAGAAATGGTGAATATGGGGGTGGGGGGATGTATGGAATATCATGCATTGAGGCATAGAGGGCAAACTGTGGGTACTGGAGTTGGGAAGGGCAACCGAAACTCCAGCTATCACCTGACATCATTTTGCCGGTGCCTAAAATAATAATCAAAAAAGAGAGGAGAGGGGGGTATAAAATATGCAACCAACCACCTTAATCGGAGCCAAGAAGGAGAGGTGAACCAGCGAGTGAATTAAAGCTGACTGGTGACTAGCCTGCGATATTAGCTGCCGGCCAAGAAAGGACAAAATAAGTCTCAATCTAGTTCAAGACTCCTTGAGATCCTGGGGGAGAGCGTGCGGCTTTTTCAGAGAGGAAGTAAAAATTCTTTCACATTTGCGGGTGAGAGAAATGGCGAAACCGGGCTGTTAGGAGAGAGGAAAGCTTCTTTACTCTTCTACCCCCCAAGTTCACGAAGGCTCAAAAGCCTCGACACCTGCACAACACGTTATATATAACCCCCCATCCCCGCCTCCCAGTCACAGTGCATTCCATTAATAAGGGGGTATAAAAATAGGTCGCGGTTTCACCAGTATCCACTCGAATCAGATTAGCATGACGTTAGTTGACGGTTTTAGCAAATAGGAGGGTGTGGTGTGTATTATGTAATTTCCTTGGAATCGCCCTCCTCTACCCACACCTTTCTCGACACTCCATCCGTACCAATTGCCAAATCCAGACACCCCCGAAATGCTTCGCTCTAAAAATTCTCAAAAGCAATTAACTTAAAAGCTTTCCTCCTTTTACTTCTTCAACATTGCAGCGCGCTATCCATTCTCATCCACTCCTTTCGATCTTCCGCACTGCTCGAATGAAACCACTAATAACGAAAAGTTGACTCTCTTTCCGAATTGTAACACATTTCATTCCACCGAATCTTTTGAGAAAACCTGGACATAGTACAAGCAGCCACTTCGTGCCAGATGCAATTTCTTAAGTCCCCTAAAATGTGAGCTCGTTCCACACTTACACCTCAACAGACAATTGAATGCAGCGGCGCGAGGCATTCAACTTTAAAAGAGTGTTTCAAGTTAGGATTTTTCACCGTTTCAGAATCGTAACAATTAAGACCAGGTAAGAATTCCACTCACCCTTTAATGTGAAGTATATATAACTCCTATATTAAGGAGAGAAGCCTTGAGAAGATTAATATAACGGCTCATAGATAATGACCTCGCTTTAGCAAAGTACCTGAATAGTATAGTGTAAGGGCCCTAAAGGCAGGTAATGACGGCGAGAAATGTGCATAACATCCAAACTAAAGTGACTCAAGGTTTAACAAAATTGAGAGCGAGGGGGGAGGGGGAGAGATGCAAAATGAGAAACTTAAAAAAAAAACCCCACAAGAATAACACAAGATTCCTCTTTTCAGGAAGATAGTGTCATGAATATTCACAGTAAAATGTATCTGGGAAGAAAGACAACTAAAGACCTTGAATACACTCCCCCTCTCCAAAGCCTTTTGAAACTAAATTCAAAACGATAGAACAAAAAATCTGTGGTAGGAAATTTTAGAAAAAGAAGTTCATAAAAAAGTGGAAAGACTTGGAAGGTACACAACTCGAGTAGATTTGACAATGAGGTAAGGTCATTCATTAAATAACAAAAAAAACAACAAGTAATTGTAGCTCCCCCCTCTTCAATGGAAGATGGATCAACTTGTAATGATGATTAATGGTGTTTTCAGCAACCCATAAATCCATTAAGTGGTTACAATATACCAGTTAGTTGTAAAGAAAGAAATCGAATAAAATCAAAGTTGGACACGTCCCATTCAATAATGAAGTAAGGCCCCGGCATTAGGATAGAGGATATTAGAATTAACAAAGATCAAAAAGATAAATATTGGCAAGCCCGAATACACGATGAGCCGGTGCTCGTTGGCGGATGCAGAAAGAGCGTTAGTAGATTCCGTGTTTTGCCACCAGCCAGCGAAAAGGAGAGACCCTACTAGGCCCGAGGGAGAGACGACCGTTCCCCGGCAGAGAAATATGGGTATGAAATCTTGTTCGGCATGTTCCGTTCAAGGAATAGTGGTGTGAATGTATGTGTGCAAAGAAAGGAGGATGGAAGAGACAGCGGTGATGGAATTGGCTGTGTGTTGGCGCTTTGGATGGAGCTGCTTACACAGAGACTGGTCGCACTGCGAATTGGCGATTTGCTCCGTGCGAGCGCCGAAGTGTGTGTTCCCTCCTCTGAATTGAACCCGGCCCTTCAGCGTCAGGAACAAATTCGTAGAATGGTAACAAAGGTCCGAAAAAGTTGGAAAAAATTGTACCCTCTTCTAAGCCAACCCAACAGACCTTTCCGTTTCATAACTTTACGGGCACCAAAACCCTAAACCAAGGATCGTAAACTGCTTATATTGCATCTTTTGTTGGTGTTCTTAAAGGTCAACTAACTCTACTAAAAAATAGCTTTAATAGTCTATATTTCACATATTTAAAAAATACAATGAGGGCATCTTCATGTTTTCGGGAGGATTCGCAAGAGAAAATGTGTGGAAATAGCCAAGTAGAATTACTTTAGTCGGCCGGAAACTGGGAGTACGACTCTTCTTAGATCCCTCTACGGTGAAGGGGGTTGGTTTTACTATCAACACATTTTAATTGATCTATTCCTTGAAAGTATAAATGTTCATCAATTTGTTGAAATGAACGCGCCTCTAATCAATATTTTTACTATTTTCTACTTTACAGATATATATATATATATATATATATATCACCAACATTCTGCGTGACATGTCCTGATTAGATTTGACATGTCCTAATTAGATTTGCTTTTTTAAACAATCTTTTCTATGACAACAAAAAAGAAAATTGCCATAACAGAGTACCGGTAGAACAAAAAAACAACTAGACATACATACGAAACGGAACATAATTACACCTCGTTAGATTTCTAATATTGGGAGGGAACATTGTGGCATCCAAAATGGATAAAGTTTATTCGGGAAGAGGCGGAGAACAAATGGAAACTAATGAAGAATCAAGTGACAATGGAAGCTATAACAGACCTCGTTAATCTTGGGATTCATTTCGAACCTAGACACAAATGACAACAGATTCAAAGATCTCGAATATCTTACATGGTAATTACCATTAAACATTCAAACATGCTCTACGATCATGAGTATTCTATAGTACGTTAGAAGGTATATATAATGCCTAGTACGTTCTGGCAAAGATTCACCCAACACATTTCACGAAATCAAGCCAGATAGGGTGTCAATTCAACCTTAGAGGCGCTGGCATAGATTAAAACCACCCAAGGTTCGGAATTTTTTAAGCGATAATTAACAATCGAATCTTCCTCAGGAGGTTTGTTAAGACAGATCTCTAAACTATGTTAAAATAGGATTTTTTTTTATTGATTATAAAGGCCTCACACATCTGGCGATTGTCACCAAGGCCATGAACTCTCGAAATTAATATTCAGCATATTTTAGGCTATATTAAAAATTTCTATATAAAAAAAAACAACAAAGACAATAAAGGCAGGTTCGGGCGCCGGAGGGAAGATCAACTCCCTCCCACATGCACCCCACCACCCAAAAACAATGGAGGAGACCCGCCTAATTCACGAAGTCTACAGTCGGGGAAGTACGAACACGCCCCGATTACAAAAGAGAAACGGTAGCGACCCCTCTTATCCTGGTATTTACAGATTTAAATACATAAATAATCAAAGTATTAATTAAAAATAGTCATAAAATCCCTAGAGCATATTTAGCTACTCAATGAAGTAGTGTTAGTTACGCTCCCCCCATCAGTATTCAGTTGTGAATGAGATTTCCCGCTCGATCGGTTAATGAGAAGTCACATAAAGATCAGAATGATTATTGCTGGCAAGCCCAAAGGCACCATCGGTGCGATCCTGGTCGAATGGGAGGGGGGGAGGGGGGTGTAAGCACTGTATTTAATACCAACCAATGAACGATCGGATAACACTTCGTGACCTACGTCACGTCACGGATGTGTCGAAGTGGATACCCGTTACGGAGGGGGGGACGACAGGATATGTTGTATGTTGTGTGAAGACGGGGGATGTTTTTTAGCCCCCATCTGGCGACTGCCTACAAGGGCATAAGTCACCGTATTAATTCCAAGCCTAAAACTAGGCTACATGAAAGTAAAAATAAGTCAAATAAGGCAAACCCTCAAAATAAAAACAAAACCAAGCAAAAAAAACCTACAAAAACAACAACTGGGACGGAGGGCAAAACTGATATTCCAATCATAGGCGCCCTAGCACCCAGATCCTCTAAATGCCAGGTCTCTTGCAACTTGTAGAAGTTGTTTAGAGAGCTTTCAAAGCCTCTCTTCTGACACGCTATGGGGTAGCTGGTCACGTCCTTGAGCTTGGACAGAGTTGAGGCGATGGTCGTAGAAAAAAAAAGGTGAAGCTGAGAGCGAGTGAGGAGAAAGCGCACAAACAACTTGCCCCTGTCCCGTAAAAGAGTTCGATTCTACCCAGGGGACGAGGCGTTCCTAATCCGGGTGAGAAAAGTTCCTCCAGGTACCAAGTGCGGGTAGACAAAAGGTTGAGGGGATGGTCGTAGAGTAAAAAATTAAAATAAATAAATAAGGTAGCGCTGAGAGGAAGCGACTTCCCCAGGACCCATCAGAGAATTTAAGTCAACCCATATTTACACTCAGGCCGGGTGAGGATGTGCAGCTCCTCCAGGTACCAAGATGGGATGAAGATGGGAAAGGAAAAATAAAGCGGCGCTGTTACTGGATATGTGCAGTGAAGCTCGACTAATGGAGCGAGTTTTATGCATCCGCATTCGAGCGTGTATTGCAGAAGGTGGACTCGATCCACCACACGAGCCTTCGCCTGGAGACCGATACCTTCCGCACGTCCCCGAATGAGAGACTACTTGTCGATGTTGGAGAGATGGCACTCGCTCTGCGCCGTGCAGTGCATTATTCGCCTGCACGCACAAGCCCGGCGACTCCCTCATTCGCCAACAGCTCTCATTGCATCCGCAGCTGATCTCGACGGTGCCTAAGCAGCCGAGAGACGCCAGTCATACCACAAGCCCGTTGGGTTTAGGGCTAGGAAACTCCTTCGAGAGCGAAGAAGAGCTTTCGGACCGGTGGCACCCCTGGTTCTGCCCAGGACGCCACCTTGGAGGGTGACACCTTTGACATTTTCGCAACACCTCTCCTCCCAAAGCGTCTACAGCGCCGGGAGTATTTCGTTCGGCCTTTTTGGAGCACACCTCGTGTCACGCTGGAACCGTACCAGAGTATACGGATGGCTACAAAACCCAATAAGGGGTCGGTTTCTACGCCGTATCCCCTCTATTAGAAGTCAGCGGGGCTGTGCCAGGTGCTGCGTCTCTCTTCACGGCAGAGCTGGATGCAATACTCCGCCTGGTACTGGAGATAACGTAACGGCTTCAGGTTGCTTTCTGTGGTCTCCAAATTGGACACACTCGCGGGACGCACCGCCATTTGATGGAGCGCTCACCTACGCCTTATTGTGACGACTGCGTTGTCTCCCAGACTCTCCCAGTTGGTGATATTGGCGCACCTTACCTGTCCCGGTACCTGGACGAGCGGGATCACTACTGCTTGCCCATTGTACTCTGGACTGGTTCGTACACACAGACTTGCGGACTAAATGACATTTTGGAGGAGGCTGGGCTCCTCCCCTTTAGTTTGTTGCAGGTCGCATGTTCCTGCGCCGGGGGAAGGCTGGCCTACCACAGACGCCGGAGAGCGCTTCTTTTTGCGTTGTTTTATTTTGGGGGATTTTTTTTAGCCTTTGTCCTTTTTTATCTTTGTTATTTGTTTTTTAATCTAGCCTAGTAGTAGTTAGTGGTGCGAGTACGGTGACCTTTGCCCTTGTAGGCAGCCGCCAGATGGGTTCCTTAAAAAAAAGAAAAAGGAGAGAGAGCAGCAGCAGCAGCTCACTCAAATAGAACCTGGTCCCTAGGTTTTGGAACTTCAACGCTTAATCCACTAGGCCTTATCCTTGCCCACCCGTGATGAATAATAATTAGTGAAATAAGATAACTATGCAGAACGCTGATCTGCTAAATTAATTCCACAACTGCGATATCAACATCTTATTCACTTTTACTTAATTACACTCACAACCGCCATTAAATTAGCAGGAATATGTAGGTAAATTGGGATATTCGTCCCTAAAATTGTGGGCGAAATCCACCGATAGTGAAATTCACTAGATGTAAAGGTTGAGAATGCTGAAAATCTTATCAGGGCATGTTGCACGTTGCACAACTTTGTAAGAGGAAGGGATGGTGTAGAGTTTGAACACACACTGAATGTTTTAGGTCTCTATGATGGTAACGGTGCAATACAAGCAGGAGGCCCTCGATCACCTCTAACAATAAGAGATAAGTTTACAGAATATTTTTCCACTGAAGAAGGATCATCAGTGTATTGGCAAGAAAGACTGATTGGATACAAAGTGTTGGTATAGCGCTAAGTTAAATGTAAACAGCCTAATAGGACTTAGTTTTATTTTCTTATCCAATGTGTTTGTTTTTTATTCATAGTGTTCAATGCATAAATGTAGCGGAGTCGCCTATGGACTTTATTGTAACTACAATACAGAAACATACCTGATTTGGTTATTCCTGCAGAATCCATCTCTCTGAAGCCGGACACGAAGATTCACACATCTCCTCCCATGCCTTGGTTTTTGCAATTTTATTGCTGTAGTCATTGCAGCGTACGTCCCATATCTATCTAGATCGAGTATAGCCATGGTATAGTAAGATGTGTCACTTGTAAACTACTTAACGTTAGATATGTGACTGCCAGGCAGCACGTGGCCGTCGCTCAGCCACAGTCGTTCGTGTGTGCGGGTCCTCGACACAGAGCCGCGCCACTCTGTGGCGGGGATCAGCGACAGCTCGCCAAAGTCGCTTGCCACAGACGCTCTTGTGCGCGGCGTGGCTTCAGAACAATCGAAACTTATGGGGATCCACATTCCCGCCACACACGGACGTGGCGCCCTTTCGGGCGAGACTCCGGGGGAAACAATAAAAATACGATCGTATCGTTGACAGATTGTTGAAATGAATTCAAAAGTGGTCATCGAAAGTCATTTCTGTCAACAATGAGAGCGAGTCTTCTTTAAGGGTGTATTTATCACGCCGAAAAATACATCTGTGATGAAAGTGGTGAAGCTAAGGAAGTGCATTAGGGCTGGCAGGACACGCAGAACCACCAGATATGTCAGCTGCGGCATGAAGGCCAATTTAGACATCTCCCGACCTTGCGATCAACATCATCCACCCCTTTTGCGGGACCCGACTATGAGGGAAACCAATTAATTTTGCTGAACAAGGTTTATTATATCTTGATTTTATGGTCATTTATTAGTCAAGGCCTTTTAACTTTACGAAAACTGACGAGGGAATCTCCCGCATAAGGTTTGCCAGTAGTAAATCTGCAAAGATAGCTGAAGTGAAGATGTGTGGAAGATGTATATCCCGTAGATCTTGCAGCTGGCATACGAGACGGGAGAGCACATGAGGCAAGGTGCATCCAAAATTAAAATTTATGGGGAGCAAAAAGCAATTTTACCATCCAAAATCGAATATAATAAATCTCATCCAACTGCCACCAAGAATCGACGGCAAATGTCAGAAGTCATATGCAAACCGAAATTCAAATTCTGGCAAAATTTAGAAAATAATCTGACAGATTTTGCAAAGGTTTCTTGAAAACAATTAATTTCAGTCGCCCATTAATCGCAAACGTCCATAGATTTTATTCCCGCCTTGACTCCGTTTTGCAGGACGATGGTGATCAAAAACTATATTGTGATCCTGTCCGCTAGATGTCGGGCGCGTCGAAACTGAATTTGTAAAATGGACGCAATAATAATACAATCTGCCAGTTCAGATGTGGCTGTTAAATCATTTATGCTCATTTGTTTAATAGTAAAACTAACCATTTCCACATAATTCAAAGTAATAGGAGAGCACCACGAAATAATATGGGAACAGAAAGCAAGTTTACTGTAAATTAGTTTCTAGAAAAATACGGTGGCTTCATTCTTCAATTGTGAGAAAAAAATCATCCTTCAGACCAAACCCAAAAAGCGCCAATAGTCGAGAAAGGAGATGACATGAAAAAGTTAGGGTGACAAATTACCACGCATGGGAGAAGAATAGGAAGACAAATTACCACGCATGGGAGAAGAATAGGGTTCCGGAAACATGGGACGATAGATGGATGGATTGCGCGAGGTGATCATAGCGTAGTATCCAAATTTGGTTGAACTCTGTTAAAAACTTAAAATTTACGTATTTAAAATTCAATGGGTGGGTGATGCGAGAGGCGGGGTGATGCGAGAGGCGGGGTGATGCGAGAGGCGGGGTGATGCGAGAGGCGGGGTGATGCGAAAGGCGGGGTGATGCGAGAGGCGGGGTGATGCGAGAGGCGGGGTGATGCGAGAGGCGGGGTGATGCGAGAGGCGGGGTGATGCGAGAGGCGGGGTGATGCGAGAGGCGGGGTGATGCGAGAGGCGGGGTGATGCGAGAGGCGGGGTGATGCGAGAGGCGGGGTGATTGCGAGAGGCGGGGTGATTGCGAGAGGCGGGGTGATTGCGAGAGGCGGGGTGATTGCGAGGGGCGGGGTGATTGCGAGGGGCGGGGTGATTGCGAGGGGCGGGGTGATTGCGAGGGGCGGGGTGATTGCGAGGGGCGGGGTGATTGCGGGAGGCGGGGTGATTGCGAGAGGCGGGAGGGGGTTGCGAGGATTTTTTTTAAATTTTAGGAGCCTATCTGGCGACTGCCCACTTGGGCATAAGTCTCCGGAATCACGACAACTAGCACTAGGCTACTTTAAAATAAGAATATGCAAAAAACAACAATGATAAAAAGGGAAGATAGTAACAATTAGGAACAATCTCCAGCGTCGGGGGAAGGTCCCTCTCACTTCGGCGCAGGAGCATGCGACCTATAAGGAAAACAAAAATTACAAAGAAATAAAACCTAGTTAAATAAAAGGGAGAAGGCTGGCCTCCCCCCAAAAGTCTATAAGTCCACCAGTCAATGTGCACGAACTCGTCCCGAGTACAAGGGACAGGCGGTAGCGACCCTGCCCATCCCGGTACAGGGACAGGTAACGTGCGCGAAGATCACCCAGACTGGGACATTCGACAAGAATGTGCCGAACAGTCTGGGGGACGACGCAGTCGTCACAATAGGGCGCTGGAGAGCGCTCCATCAAATGGCGATGCGTCACACGAGTGTGTCCGATTCGGAGACGACAGAAAGCGAACTGAAGCCGTCGTGGCATTAGGGGATAGGTCCATGTGAGCAGTCACGGCGTAATGGCACCCAGCTTTAAGTTCGCTTCGACCGTCTCCAATCTTCTTTGCCAACAGTTCGAAGAGCTGCCCGTATTCCTGCCATGTAGTCAGTGTGAGGAAGAGCGAAACGCTTGTCAGGTCGCAGAGTCCTCGCGGACTCTTAGGCGCCCTCATCGGGGCGCTCATTCCCCGCAATTCCTACATGTCCAGGAACCCAGCAGAAGATAATCTCGACATCTGCCCGGCTTGCCAAAACAGTGGCGTCACGGATATCGCGAACCAGGGGATGCGGAGATTCCAATACCCCGAAAGAATTCAGGGCGCTTTGTGAGTCGCTATAGATCACGGTCCGGTCTCCGAACCGGGCACGTCGCATAATCTCCCGTATCGAGTGGTGTATTGCCATCAGCTCGGCCTGTAAAATAGACGCAGCGCCTGGCAGAGCCCCACTGACTTCAAACAGAGGGGATACGGCGTGGAAGCCGACTGCCTCTTCGGACTTGGAGCCATCCGTATACACTGGCACGGTTCCAGCGTGATACGGTGTGTGCTCCAAAAAGGTCGAACACAATACTCCCGGCGCTGTACAAGCTTTGGGAGCAGAGGCGTGGCGACAAATAGCCAAATATGGTACCCTCCAGGGTGGCGTCCTAGGCAGAACCAGGGGCGCAAGGGCCCGAAAGCTATACCTAGTTCTCGAAGGAGTTTCCTGGCCCTAAACCCAAAGGGCTTAGGGTATAACTGGCGTCTCTCGACGGCATAGGCACCGTCGAAATCAGCTGCGGATGCAGTGAGAGCTGATGGCGACTGAGGGAGGCGCCGGGCTCGCGCCTACAGGCGAATAATGCACTATACGCGGCGGAGAGCGAGTGGCATCTGCCCAGCATCGAAAAGTAGGCTCACAATGGGGCAAGTGCGGAAGGCACCGGCCGCAAGGCGAAGGCCAGGATGGTGGATCGAGTCCATCTTGCGCAATAAACGCTCGGCTGTGGATGCATAAAACTCGCATCCTTAGTCGAGTTTCGAACGAACAAAGGATCGATAAAAAAATAAGGCAGTAGCCCTATCAGGGCCCCCAAGCGATGAACGTCACGGAACGGAGAATATCTATGGCGCGGGTACAAGAGACCATAAGGCTGCCAATATGAGCCTCCCAGGTAAGGTGTCGGTCAAATACAAGACCAAGGAAAACGGTGCAATTCAACCACTTCCAGGCGTGCCCAATTAAGAAACAAGTCTGGGTCTAGGTTGAGCCGTGGATGGCGGCAGATATGCACCACCTTAGTCTTGGCCAAGTAAAACGGAAACTTGTGCACTTAGGCATAGCGAGAGACGCGGTTCAATGCCTGTTGGAGTCGACGCTCCAGAGTTGGCATCTGGGCCGCGCCAAAAGAGATCGAAAGGCAAAGAGTGTGACACTGAGCACACTTCGCTGCGGTACGCCCTCTTCCTGCTCCGTTGGGTCGGAGAGGGCTCTCCCAACGCGGAATCGACGATCTCGCAAAACTTCAGATATAAACATTGGGAGGAGTCCCCTCGACCCCATCGTGTGGAGAGTCTCCATGATACCGTATCGCCATGAGGTATCATAGGCCTTCTCCAGATCGAAAAACACCGTGGCGTAGTGCTGTCTACGAAGGAAGGCCCCGCAGACGGCATTTTCCAGTCGGAGCAGAGCAGCCGGCGTGGAGTGGAACTTGCGGAAGCCTCACTGTGCAGATGACAGATGGCCTCCGCTGTCCAGGAAAAAGGCTAATCTAACATTTACCAATTTCTCCATCAACTTGCAAACGCAAGAGTTTGGAGAGATTGGGCGGAAACCGGCCGGAGTAGAGTGATCTCTCCCCGTTTGCGAAAGGCGAGCACAGTAGCGATTCGCCAGGAATCTGGGAGGAGACCCTCCATCAAGATCCTATTGAACAAATCTAGCAAAGGCCATGCCTCGCTCACCCAGGGGTCGAAGCATGACCTAGGGGACATCGTGCGGACCATGGGCGGTGTCCACGCACGAAGCAAGAGCGGAATGCAAATCATTCACAGTAAACCTGTCGTTGAAGGGTTCTCTGCCTCTGGAGGTAAAGTCTAGTCGGCGGCCTTCCGCGACATGACGACGTGCATTGAATGCTGACGGAGCAGCATCCCGGCTAGAGAATGCGGGGAAAGCGGTCGCCAAGGATTCCGCAATGGACGCGGGCTCCGAGATTGCGGTCCCATTATCCTGGAGAACGGGAGGGGAGGTCCTGCGAGAACTTGTGTCGAATCCTTTTGACTCGCTTCCACACCTCTGCCAGGGAAGTCTTCCCGTTAAGTGAAGACATTGAAATCGTTCGGGCGGCACTTATACCGCATGTAGGCATAACGCTTCTGTTTCAGGGCCGTCTCACACTCGGCCCACCACCACGGGAGTGGTCGGCATGCAAAACGTCCAAACGTTCTGGGAATAGTAGTCAGACCCGCGGCGATGAGGGTGCCGGAGAAGCACTCAACGGCCTCATCTACCGACCTAAACTCCGCGACTGAGAAAGAGAATTCAGTCATTTCCTGAAATGCAGGCCACCGCGCCCGAGCCAAGCACCACCGAGGTGGGCTCTCAGACGGCAGTTGCCCTGAAAATGTTATATGAATGGGAAAGTGATCACTACCATGGAGTTCATCGACCATCCACAATCAAAATCAGGCTGTGCATCCAAAGATAGATCAAGGCAAGAAAATGAAGCGGTTCTCGGGCAGTGATGCGTAAACTCATCCACATTTAGGACACCTATCTCAAGCTCTTCGATCAGATCGGCAAGGACTTGTCCCCTGGGATTTATTGAGTAATCACCCTGAAGAGGATTTCTGCCGTTCAGATCTCCTAGAAAGAGAAAGGGCCTCGGCAACCGTGCCACGACGCGGCAGAAGTCCCCCGCGTCTAAGTCAGCTGACGGTGGAATGTACGTAGAAATAATAGTATACCCCCTATCCAGGTGAAGCTGCAAAGCCACTGCCTGAAAAGAGGTATCTAAAGTGAAAAGAACGGAGGCATCATGCCGGGTGTAACCCGCGCATCCCCTTGCCCGGCCCCCATCTCGTGGTGGTTGGGTCGCAAAACGCTTATACCCCGGGAGGGCGGGCAGGGGGCACGCGCCTAGCATGGTCTCCTGCAGAAAAATAGCTAACGAGTAACGGGACGAGACGAGCCTCCGCAGCTCCTCCCAGTTGGCACGGAGTCCACGGCAATTCCATTTAAGGAATATACCCTCCAGGCCTAGCTCGGAGACGCGGGGGGTCTCTTCGAACAGAAGACCCTCACGAGAATGGCCGTACGCTTCCCGGAGGCAGAACCCCAGGCGCTGTTGCCAGGCAAAGCGCTGTCGCCTTCGAGGACTTATTGGGGGAGGTAGGGCTCGCCATGCGAGTCTTTTCCTCCCTCCGCCAACTTCAGGGGTGTGGCCTCCTGTGAGTCTAACGACTCGGTAGAGGTGCGTGGGCGTTTCGCCTTACGGGAAACGGTCACGCTGGGAAAAGAGGGGGGAGGAAGCCCTGGTTTTAGCAGGGGCTGGGTGTGAACCCTTTGTGCCGCCAGCTTTACCATGGGAGCGCCCGGGTTGAGTAGAACACGCAGAAGGGCTCAGAATGAGCACGGAAACAACCATTGAGGCATAAGACGTCCCAGGAAGGGCCGGGCGCGCCAGGACCAAATCATTAACCTCGCGGAATCAGAGTCTATCCTGGGCCTGAACGGCCAGTAATTTCTTTATCAAGGAGATATGCACCGCATTGCTTCGAAGAAGCAGGGTAAGGCTCTCCGCAATTGACACACTTGGCCACACACAATTTGGACGTATCGTGTGCAGCCTTGGAGCAATTTACCTATACTTCCGGTGACCTCGACTTTGCACGTCTACATGGTCAATTCGTATGGCCGAAGCGGTGACAGTAATAGCACCTCCGCGGCAGTGCCACGAATGCCTCCACGCGAGAGCGGTACCAACAGGCACGCACCGACTCAGTGAGTTTGTCACAGTCGAACGTGACGAACAGTGTAAGGGTGGATCTCGAGGCCCCTCCCTTTTTCTCATCACGCGTTCGACCTTGACCGCCCCATGTTCAGTCAGCTCTAAGGTGATGTCCTCTATGGAGAAGTCAACGAATTGCCCGGCATAAACTATTCCTTTCACAAAGTTCATGGTAGAGTGCGGTGTCACACTCACCGGGGTGCCATGAAGTGTCCGAAGAGCACTTATCTTGGCCACCTCAGAGGGATTCGCTGCATTAGCCAGAAGGCTCCCGTCCGAGAAATGAGTCACCTTCGGCTCTCTACCAATTACACTAGCTAATGCTCTCCTCTGATGGATCATGTTGCCCTTGGCCAACATACTGTACTCAGTTGAGCGAATAATGAGGAAGCGTTTGAAGCCAGCGGGCTCGAAAACGCCAGGTAACCTCTGAATGAGCGGTCCCGATATTATCGAGGCATCGTCCCTGCTCACTTTTCGTCTTAGTCTGGGACTCTGCACGCGGGGGAAGGGGGGAGAGGGGCCGGGTGTGCCGATCTTGGCTTGGTCGCTTACCGAAGTGGCAGCATACCCATCCGTCCCCATAGCCCCCGCGGATGGAGAGGAGCCCCAAGTCTTTTTATTCTTTTTTTTGTTTTTTTTTCTTTTTAGGAGAGGATGGCGGGGAATGAACCCGCTTCTCCCCTCCGCCGGCACGAGCCCTCCGGCCAGATGGACCGGCCTCAGCCAAGTCCTTCTCCGAGATGGAGAAGGTCCTGGTAGTCGCAGGTGCACCGATCGGAGGAGAGCCATCCCCTCTTTGTACTGCCTTGGAAACCCAGGCCGTTTGAGGAGGACCTTGCATAGGGGCGGATTCGGGTTCGGTGATTGGCACCGAGCCGGATTCGCTCCCATGGAAGGCCCTACCGTCTGAGGCTGGGTTGCCTCATAGACCATGTCTATCTCAGGGGGGCCTACAGTTGGCCATGCCCCCCTGCCCAGGACATCGCAGGTCCCGTTGGCAGCGTTGTCACAAGTTACGACACGTGGGAAGGCACAGGCCTTGACCCCGGCAAGGTTCAATATTCTTGACAGCAGGTCTCTTGAGGGAACCGACCGAAGGGACCTGGCTTCCCTCTCCCCCCAAGGGGGTTTGCCCAACCAAGCCGTTTCAATAAGGAGCGATCGGCTATGGGCTGCCTGCTGGCTTTCTTGGCAATCCCCTTGAAAGAAAAGGGGGGACTGCGGCTGGAAAGAGGGAGGTGCCCGAAAGCACCTCCAGAAAAGGGGGTGCCCTACACCCGTAAGCGAAGGAGAGGAGTAAGCCTCCTCTCCGGTTACAAAAATATGGAGGGTCCCCTGCGCAAGTACAGGGGAAGGGGGACACCTCCACTTTTTCAGTGGAGCTGCCCGAGGGAGGCTCCGACGGTGGATGCGGGGAAATTAAGGGGATTTTTTTGTTAGACTCATCATTGGCCATGGTGACCCTCTTTTTCTTACAGGATGCAACAGCTCATCACCCCTCGCAGTAGCCCGCTCTGCAACGGATGCGTACGGGCCTGGCAGAGCTAGGTGCCACCATTCAGGACCACCCCTCCCGCCTGGTGGCCTGGTAGTCCCTCGGCATGGCGGCCCCACCTTGGACACGGCGTAAAAACAAAGATAGATGGTGAAGTAAGAAGGAAAGGGGATGTGAGGAAGGTATGGATGGGGATGAAGCAGGTTGTTAAAAACCAACCACCCCAGACCGGAGCTCAGGGGTTAGGGAACATTGACCCCTCCTCCCTCAGACAGGACCCGGGACGGTTGGCTGAGAAGGTCAGCATCTGCCCTGTGAAATTAGCCGCTGACCAGAGAAAGCTGTGGGAGAGGTTGTAGGGAAAGTGAGGAAGTAGGGGAGAAATACAGGCTGTCTGAAAGAAGAAGAGGCTAAGCTGGGGTCGGACGGGGTGCTGAGTCCCGTCAGCAAGGCGCCCAGGATGGCAAATCGTCGAGCCCCTTACGGGCTTGCGAGGGGGAAGAGGGGGGAATTGCGCAAGGGGTGATTAAAGCGATGAATGAATCAAGGGATGGATGGGTTGTTGATTATGCGATGATGACAGAGATAAATAAAATTTGTTAAAAAGCAGATACAAATATTCGAGATTCTTATCTATAACTTGATTTTTTTTATGAGCACCGATCTGGCGACTGCCTATAATGTATAATTTGCCGTAATTGATTTAAAGCCTAATACAAGGCAACATTAAAGGAATAATTCAATCCGCCCTCCCTAAAAAAACAAACAAAGCAAAAGCAAAGAACATGCGATCAACACCAAAGAGTCAAATGTAAAGGAGGAGTCTAGCCTCCTACAAAGTGTCATAGCAAACAGGTTTGGGTACAGGAACCCATCCCAAATACAAGAGAAGAGGTAGCGAACCCCCTCGTCCCGAAACCAGGACAGGTAACGTGCTAGAAGATCCCCCAGAATGCGACATTCCATATTGTTTGCCAAACAGTGCAGGAGAAAGTGCCATCGTAGTATTTTTTTTTTTAGAGCTCATCTGGCGACTGCCTACTTGGGCATTAGTCGCCGTATTAAAACTGGCCTAGTTCTAGGCTACTTTAAAATAAAATTAAAAAGAAAAAAAAAACAACACCCCAAAAGGGGGAAAGGAAGCAAGCTGGTGCGTCGGGAAGAGGTCTCCCCGGCGCAGGAGCGTGCAACTAAAGGAAAAAAAACAAACAAAAAAAAAAAATGCAAAAAAACAAAAAAACAAACAAACCTTGCTTAAATAATAGGGAGAAGGCCGGCCTCCCCCAAGAAGTCAACAAGTCCACAAGTCAATGTGCACGAATCTGAACCGAGCACATGGGACAGGCGGTAGCGACCCCGCTCATCCCGGTACTGGGACAGGTATCGTGCGCGAAGATCACCCAGACTGGGACATTCGACAAGAATGTGCCGAACAGTCTGGGGGACGACGCAGTCGTTGCAATAGGGCGCAGGCGAGCGCTCCATCAAATAGCGATGCGTCACACGAGTGTGGCCGATTCGGAGACGACAGAAAGCAACCTGAAGCCGCCGCGGCATTGGGGGATAGGTCCATGGGAACAGTCGCGGCGCAATGGCACGCAACTTTAAGTTCCCTTTGACCGTCTCCCATCTTGCCATCGTAGTAGTAAGGTGCAGGGGAGCGCTCCACCAAATGGCGGTGCGTCCGGCGAGTGCGCACAATTCGAAGACGATAGAAAGGGACCGGAAGACGTCGTGGCATTGGAGAGTAGGGTAGATCCATGGGAACAATCGCAGCGCAATGACACGCAAGTTCTACTCGGCTGTCTCCCATCTTCTTTGTCAGGCAGCCTCTAGAGCTAGCCTGATTTCGGACATGTCAGTGTGAGGAAGAGCGAAAGGCTGGATTGGTCGCCTAGTCCTTGCAGACTCTTTGACACCCTCATCGGCCGGCTCATTCTCCGCAGCTCGCACATGTCCAGGAACGAAGCAGAAGATAAATCTCGACATCCACCTGTCTCTTGTAACCCGTGGGATTAGGGATACCGCAAATAAGGGTGTGCGGAGATGCCAATGCCCCAAGAGGACACGCGGCACTTTATGAGTCGCTAAAGATCACAATCCGTTGTATGATCGTGCACGACGAGTTATCTGTAGTACCGACGGTGCATTGTAACCAGATGCAGCCATCCGTATATACTGGCATGGAACCAGGGTGACAGGAAGTGTGCGCCAAATCCTCAAAAGGGAGAACGAAATACTTGGGGACTGTAGGTTTGGGAGCAAATACGTGACGACAAATAGTCAAGGTGGTACTCTCCAGGGTGGCGTCCTAGGCAGAACCAAGGGCGCCACCGGCCCCAGAGCTACACCGAACTCTCGAAGGAGTTTTCTAGGCCTAAACCGAAATGGCTTAAGCTATGACTGGCGTCTCTCGGCAGATTAGGCACCGTCGAGATATACTGCGGATGCATTTTTTTTTTATAGAGCCTATCTGGCAACTGCCCACTTTGTACTGCGGATGCAGTGAGAGCTGTTGGCGACTGAGGGAGGTGCCGGGCTTGCGCGTAAAGCACAAAATACACTGTTCACGGTGCAAAACGAGTAGCATCTCTCTAGAATTGACAAGGAGGCTCTCAAAGGGGGGGGGGAGGAAACACTCGCCAGGCCGGTGTAGTGGATCGAGTTCACCCTCCGCAATACGCGTTCGCCTGTGGATTCATGAAACTCGCATCCGTAGTCGAGCTTGGAAAGAACAAAGGATCGGTAGAAAGTAAGGCATTAGCCCTACCAGCAATCCAGGTGCTGAACGTCACAGACCGAAGAAGGAACATGGCACGGGTAAGAGAGACCTTAAGGCTGCAAATATGAACTCCCGAGGTGAAGCCTAGGTCGAAATTAAGACCAAGGAAACGGTGCGAATTCACCGCTTCAGGAGAACCTCGTTAGGAATAAGTCCGAGTCATGGTGGAACTGTGGATGGCAGTAGTTCACCTAAAACCTTAACGTTGGCCAAAGAAAACACAAAGCTGTGCGCTTCGACATAGTGGAAGATGCGGTTCAATGAAAGTTGGAGTCGATGGTCCAGAGTTGGCATCTAGCCCTCAGGAAAAGAGATCGAAAAATCGTCCACATAAAGCGTAGCGAGAACATCTTCCGGCAGCACAGAGGTGATGCCGTTGATGCTCAGAGCAAAGAGTGCGACACTAAGACGCCTTTTCCCCCAGATACCCACTATTCCTGCTCCATTAGGCTGGAGATGGCCTCCCTACCTATACGCAGAATCATCGATCTCGCAAAAACTAAAAAAGATTAGGCGGCGTCCCGTCGCTCCTATCGTATGGAGAGTCCGCATCATACCGTATGGCCATGGAGTATCATATGACATCTCCTGAGGGCATTTTCCAATCGGATCAGAGCATCCGAGGTGGAGTGGAACCTACGGAAGCCGCATTAAATACAAGACAGGTAGCCTCCAACTGTCCAAGTAAAAAGCTAGTCTAACATTTCCAAATTTCGCCATTATTTGCATACGCAAGAGGTTAGAGTTTGATGAAAACCTGCCGCGGCAGTGATTTGTCCAAGGTTTGCAAAAAGCGAGAACAGTAGCCATTCGCCAGGAGTCTGTGAGAATACCCTCTCTCCAGACCCTATTGAACAAATATAGCAGAAAGGTGATGCCTCGATCACTTACCTATCGTATAATGGCATACCGGACATCATCCGGACCAGGAGGCGTTTTCCTTGCACGAAGCGAAAGCGGAACTCAACCGACTGCATTGAATAGTTGTAGAGCTTCATCCCAGATACAAAATGCAGAGAAAGCAGTCGCGAAAGACTCACCAGGAACGTTAAGTCCAAAGAGAATGGGAGGGGGTTCCTGCCAGAAGCACGCTCCTAATACTTTTAACTCGTTTCTACACCTCTGCTAGAGTAGTCTTCACGTGTACTGAAGATACCTATGCCAGCCAGGAAGTGCGGCGAGAGTAGTTGAAAACATTCCAGAACCTAGCCCTAGCTCGACGAAATTCACCGACAAGTCAATTCGTTCGGGCGACGCTTATAGCGAACGTAGACATAACACTTCTGTTTGAGGGCTGTCTCACACTCGGCTGACCTCCACGGAAATGGTCGGTGTGCAAAACGGCCAGACGTTCTAGGAACAGTAGTTAGGCCCACGGCGATGAGGTTGCCGAAGAACTCAACGGCCTCAACTACCGACCTAAACTACTCGACTGGGAAAGAGAAAACTGTCATTTCCTGAAATGCGGACGCCCGCGCCAAGTACATTGGGAGTCCCTCAGGCGGAAGTGATCCAGAATATATTATTTGAATGGGAAAGTAATCACTAACATGGAGGTCATCGACAACCTCCCAACCAAAATCAAGCTCTGCATTCAGAGAGTACTGGAATAGATCAAAACAGAAAAATCAAGATGTTCTCGGGCAGTGATGCGTAAACTCTCTTACATTTAGGACACCTATCTCCAGCTCGTCGATCAGGTCAGCAAAGACTGGACCACTGGGATAAATAGAATCGTCTCCCTGGAAGGGGTGTCTAGTGTTCATCAAATCTCTGAGTAGTAGTAGAAAGGGCTTCGGAAACCGTGCCACGATGTGGCGAAATCCCTCGCGTCAAAGTCAGCTGACGGTAAAATTTACGCAGAAATTACAATATATATCCTATCCAGGTTTAGCTGCACTGCTACTGCTTGGAAAATATTTAAAGCAAAGGGAAGAACGGAAACATCATGCCAGGTGTAATTCGAGTATCCTCCTGCCCGGCCCCCATCCCGTGGTGGTGGGGTCGCAAAACCTTTACACATCAGGATGATGGGAAGGGGCAACGCGCCCAGAATGGTCTCCTGCAAAAAGATAGCTAAAAGGTAACGGGAGACGAGCCTCCGCAGCTCTTCCCAGCTGGCCTGGAGTCCATAGCAATTCCATTCAAGGAATATAGCATCCAGGCATAGCACGGAGGATATACGAGGCCCTCTTCAAAGAGAAGATCGTCAAGGAAATGGCCTTACGCTTCCCGGGGTCACTACTGTGGGCGCTGTTTGCCAAATAAGGAGCAGAAGGTGCTGTCGAAAAGGGTGGGCGCTATGCGAGTCTTTTCATAAATCCACCTCGAAATCTTAGGGGCGGGATAGAGCCTCATTTGGAGGATCTCCCGTTTCCAAAGCACCCAGTCATCCTTGTTGGGGACGAAAGAGCCAAAGCTCCTTTGTTGCTGTCGTGCTTTTGAGGGCAGCTTAAGGAAGCAAGGAAGGCTTCATGACCACCTTTAGGGGTGTAGTCTACTGTGAATCTAACGGCTCGTTGGAGGCGCGCGGCCGTTTCGCCTTGCAGTAAAGGGTTACGGTTGGGGGGGGGGGGTAGGGCTGGTTTAAGCCGAGGCTGGGTGTGAACCTTTTGTGCCGCCAGCTCTATCATGGGAGCGCCATGAGTCTTAGGAACCCGTAGGTGGTTTCCGAATGGGCACAGGAACGATCGTACTCATATGCCTGGATGGAGGTGCGAGGAGCATAGGGTCTTTTTTTAAAAATTGAGGCATAAGCAGTACCAGGCAGGCCCGGGGGCGCCCAAACCAAGCCCTTAGCATCGCGAAATGAGAGAGGACATGTAGCCTGAATGGTCATTATTTCATTCTCCAGGCGATACGCACACCGCGTTGCTTATAAGAAGCGGGTGCGGCTCTCCGCATTTGACACACTTGACCATAAACGATAGGGACTTATTGTGTAAGTCCTTGGAGAAACTTACACAAACTTCAGGTAAACCTGACTTTGGATTTCTACATGAATGATTCGTATTCCTGAAGCGGTGACAGTAGTAGCACCTGCTCGGCAGTGGCAAGAATGCCTTCACGCGATACTAAACGGCACGCACCGACTCATGGAGCCCGTCACGGTCGAACGTGACCAAGATTTTGGCACTCGAGGTCTCTCCCTGTTTACTCATCACACGTTCGACCTTAATCGCCCCCGTGATCCGCCAGATCTAGAGTGATGTCTTATATGGAGTGGTCCAGAGTTCCCTCGCGTAGACCAATCTTTTTACTAAATTCATGGTAGAGTGGGCGTAACACTCACCAGCGAGCCATTAAGTGTCCGGAGGGCACTTATCATGACCGCCTCGGAGTGATCCGACGCATTCATCAGAAGGCTTCCGTACGAGAAACTGGTCACCTTGGGCTCTCTACCAATCAAGCTAGCTAGTGCTATCCTCTGATGGATCATGTTGCCTAACATACTACTATTAGTGGAGCGAATAACCAGAAAGCGTTTGAAGCCAGCGTTCTCGAAAATGGTAGATAATCTCTGATGAGGGCCCCTGACATAATCTAGGTTCCGCTCAGCGCACTTGCAACTTAGGTCTTACCCCTTCCCCCTCCAACTTTACCCGAGGGCGCCTCGAAGCTTGACATGCCAATCTTGGCTTGGCTGGTTGCCGAAATGGCAGAGGGTCTGTCCGTCCTAGGAGGTGCCACGGAGAATACGAACCTTCAGTCCTATTTGTATTCTCTTACTTTTCTTTTGAGGAGAGGAAGGTGGAGAAATGAATCCACTTCTCTCCACCCTCCAGAAGGAGACCCTAGGCCACACGGACCTGCCTCATCAAGAGTCTTCTCTCAAATGGAGAAGGTCTTAGCTGCCAAAGGGGCACCAGCCCGGGCAGGAGGTCCCCTCCTCCTTGTTATTCTTCGGGGTGCCGAACCAAACACGTGAATAGAAACTTGCACAGGGGCGGATTCAATTTCTGTGTTTGGCGCCGATCCCAGGTTCGCCCCCATGGAAGATCTTACTATCTGTGGCCTACGGCCAGTACATACCCAAGTTATTTCGGATCCATGCATATTTTCTAGGCCTAAAGACAAGAAAAAACTTTTCTCTGAATTTCTTTTGATATACGGAAAAAATCCTAATTCTTTTTTCCCCCCATCTAAATTTACTTTTATATCCGAAAAAAAACAACAACAAAACAATCATGCCTTAATTCTAATACATTTTCTGAACTTGACAATGTAATTATTTTTGTTTTAAAAAATTCCAAAACATTCGATAATCATTTATTTTTTCCAACTCTTAGAAAGAACTTCCATAAAACTTCAAATATACGAAAAACCATCCCTGCGTCCTAATTTTGGAACTGTAAAGAAAATCTTAGAAAAACTTGGATAAAAGCTTCAAATATACCTAGGCGACTCACAAAATATAAATTCGAACTGTTCCAAAAAAGGGCATTCCTAAAATGGAGCACAACCATTTATATTATGCAGTTCATTTTTTAAGGTAAACGTGGTAAACAGAGAATTTAATTTTTGGTTATTCCCATTAAAATTGTTAATGATCAGCTCCGGGAAAGGAATATATATATATATATATATATATATATATATATATATATATATATATATTTTAATATATCTCCCATAAAACAAATTGATAGGTCATATCACAATGCTGACCCATTATAAAATATGCCCGAATGAGATATTTCTACCCGATAAGATTACGAAAATGCTAAAAGTTAGGGCTGAAATACAAAATGTCAGACCTCGACAAATCAATGATAGGCCTTACACAGTTGCATAAAACACTGCCAGGTTTACGCATTAAACTGTACACACATACTATATATGAAATACAAAATAAGAATTTGGTAGTTGTTTTTCAACGGATTAACACTATTTTTACACACAATTGGGCAACAACACACTCGATGAGCCTTTACTTCGCTGGTAATCGGATATGGTGTCATTATTATATTATAAAGCATTTAAGTGTCATGTCTTTCTATTGGCTAAATGTATTAACAATAATATACATAGGCCTCGTCGTCGCGTACACATAAATAAATGGGGCAAACGAAGAAATAAACGCTAAATTAATCTTCAGCGAAGGACATACATCGAAAATTAATTACAACCCAATTAGATCAACTTCTGTCGTCCTAAAGTTATGTGAATCAATCATTCCGAGGCTGTCTGGAAGGAACAATTAATTTTAAACTTCAAACTTCTTTTCCGAGTTGCCGGAAATGTTTTTGGCTGACGACGAGCAGTGGCTGAAAATTTGGCTGGGCCCTCACCATTTTCCCACAAAAACAACGGAATGCGACACGATCCTGAACAAGAGGCTCTCTCTCCCTTATCGATAAGCAGGGGGGAGGAGCCACAGAAGATCTGCCCCTTCTTCCCCGAAAAATTACAAGTACTAAGAAATGCATGAAAAGTGAAAATATCTACAAGTATTAATAATTTCTGATGGCAAACAAGGCGAGTAATTATTGATAGTGATGGACTACAAGGCTTTTTAAAGAACAGGAAATTGACCTCTAAAATCAACCCTAATGGCCAGACTCGCCTTGATATATGTACTTAGTTTGCCCCCCATTCAAAAGTAGTACTGGACTTTTTTCAACTTGCTAGAAAAAATCAAGGCAGACCCTTTGTTTTCAGAAAAAAAATGACAAATAATTTTGTGGATAATTCCCAATAAGCAGCTTCTTTGCATTTTTGGATATATTTAAGAAGACCAGAGTCCGAAGCAAAAAGAGCCGAAAATTAATGTTACCAGAGCGAGTCTCCAAGAGATCATTAATCCCTGTCATTGCCGTTTCTATTGCTTTTTAAACTGGGCAAAAAGAATAAAAGATATGTTAACTCCAAAATTAATGAGAACGAAATTAGGAGAAAATCTGAGATAACGGAAACAAAATTCACTATGAAATTAGAAAAAAATAACGCGCAGACAGAGCTGTACTCGAAAGATAATCCAAAAAACACTAGATTATTGTCTCTAATGGTGAATAATTCGATTAGACAGGCCTGCGTCATTTCTGGAGAATATTTTTCACCATTATTTTTCTATTTATTGCATTCTGAATTAAAAACACTTTTATAATTTAGTCGGAGGAGGGCAAGTTCTAGGACATGTCAATTATTTAAAAACTAATATATTCATTGGTGTTAATCAAGTGATTTTTATTCTGCCCATGTTTTAGCGTATGGTGTCTGGTAATATGGCGTAATTTATAGAACGTTTGGGATTGGTATGATTGAGACTGGACGGAGAGCATCATACACTATGGCGAATTGCTGCTGTACACATTCAAATGCAACGCATGCTGTAGTGTCTGTGTAGTAGCACATTCTTCTTAAAAGCCTCTGTCTGGACGAACCAAATACTTTGAGGGAGAGGAGGAGAGATGCTACAGAAAAGGAGAAAGGTGTAGGGCGAAGGCGAAGAGGGGGCTAAGCTGGGAATGGACGGGGCGCTGAGTCCAGTCATCACTGTGGCCAGACAACATCGCCGTGGCCTTTACGTCAACGGGCAGAGAGCTCTGGAATGAGTTGCCTTGCCCAGTTGTCGAATCTAAAAATTAACCAACTACTAGTATTTGACCATAGAGAAGGGATTTTCAACAAACAGAGGGGCAAGTGAAAAGGGAAGATTGAGGGGAAAATATCCT
Source organism: Ceratothoa steindachneri (assembly GCA_963969495.1). Taxonomy (NCBI): domain Eukaryota; kingdom Metazoa; phylum Arthropoda; class Malacostraca; order Isopoda; family Cymothoidae; genus Ceratothoa; species Ceratothoa steindachneri. The sequence continues at coordinate 127,207,461 of OZ018321.1, forward strand.
CCACAGATATTCAAGACTTAACGAAAGGCCCCTTTATTGAAGATCGGTGCCATAATTTACCCTGCAACAACAATTTCTACATTATTCCTATTCACTTATGCTCTTCCACAACACACACGAGCACAATTAAACGATTACGCCACAGCAAGGCGTTTTGTCCCCAAAATTTGCGAAAATTCTCCTTAAGGAACAAGGAATCGGACACGCGGCACCAAAGACAAGAAACAGATCAAGTCACTTCTGCCACTAGAACCTTACTAAAAAAAGGTCAATGCTTTGCGATGCCCTCCTTCATAAACGCCAGACGAAAAACGCTTTATATCATACCGGTTATCATCTCTAACTTCGCATTTCTAGGGCCGATATCGTTATCTCACACTAAAGAAATTTGACAATTTTACGAAAGAGGGAAAGTGAATTCAATTTTCTAATTAAAGTTTGCTTAAAGTAATTGGTTCAACTTTTTAATCTGTAATAAGCAAGAAGAATTTTAATCCATATTAAGCCATTCCATGCTTTCACGAATGTGGGAGCTGGAAATTCTGATGCGTAATAATAGAAATGGACCTTACGGTCCATTCAAAGAGGGTACCTTTGGACTATCAATCGAGCAGGCACATCGCTGCTCAATTGTTTTGCGTCCCTGAACGGCCACTTTTCAGGACTTTGTCTAGTCTTGACTTGAACTGGTCAACAGATTCACTGTTGACAACTTCCACTGGAAGTGCGTTCCACTTACTGCAGATACTGTTAGTGAAAAAATTTCCACACAGATTGCGGTTGTAACGCTTCAGTTCAAGTTTGAAGCCGTGATTGCGCGTTCTGTTCTCACTCAGTGTGAAAATATCCCGGTAGTCAACATTGTCGAACCCTCGAAGTATTTTGAAAACTTCGATGAGCTGACCACGCTGTCTACGGGTTTCCAGCGAGAACAGATCTAATTCCCTTAGTCTATCCTCATAACTTTTATGTCGGATAGAGGGAATCAGCTTGGTTGCCCTGGCTTGTACGCGTTCCAACCTTGCGATATCCTTTCGAAACGAAGGACTCCAAAATTGTACGGCATAATCCAGGTGCGGCCGAACGAGGGAGTTGTACGCTTTATGTAGCCTAATATCCTTTGGGCTTTCTTCTCTGCCTCGATGCACTGTTTCGAGAACTTGAGGTCACTAGCTATTGTTACACCCAAGTCCTTCTCAGTGTCGGTGGATTCAATAGCAGTGCAATAAGGATATACTGAGATTGGGGGTTTCTGTGGCTGATATGCATCACTTTGCATTTGTTCACGTTAAAAGGCCTTTGCCCCGTGTCCGATCACTCTCCAATCTTACCAAGATCTTCCAGCAGGCGGGCAGTATTTCCATCCTTTGCAACGTTCATACCAAGCTTGGTATCGTCGGCAAATTTGGAAATCTTGGCAACCATGTCACCATCCATGTCGTTGACGTAGATGATGAATAGTAGTGGTCCCAGGACAGAACCTTGAGGCACCCCGCTAGTAACGGGCACCCACTCAGAAGCTTGTCCATTCACCACCACCCGTTGCCGTCTGCCACTTGAGCCAGTTCTCGATCCAGCCGGCTACTTTTCCGTCTATGCCCAGCGCTCGCACTTTCCGGAGAAGGCGCGGTGTGGTACCTTATCAAAGGCTTTCTTAAAGTCTAAGTAAACCACATCCACCGCCTTGTCCCGATCGTGCTCACTGAAGACGAAGTGGAAGAATTCCACAAGGTTCGTCAGGCCTGACCGTTGCCTTCAAAAGGCGTGCTGGGAACTCTTCAGTAGCAGGTATGACTCTAAATAAGAGCTTATCTTGTCCACTATCATGCTTTCCATGAGTTTACCGACTATCGAAGTAAAACTGATGGGTCGGTAGTTTGACGGTTGGCTGGGGTCTCCTTTCTTGAAGATCGGGGTCACCTCCGCCTCACGCCAGTCTCTAGGAACGCATCCGGTCCGGATTGACATGTTAAAGATAGCGCACAGATGCCGTGATACTTCATCGCACACTTCCTTCAACACCTTGGATAGAAACCCGTCCGGTCCGGGGGACTTAATCGTCGTTAGGTCGGCGATCTTTTTCTTTATTTCTCCTTCGGAGAAGTCCATATCCTCCAGCTTTTCCTCCCCGACCCGAGTAGGAACCGTGGGCTGGGGGATGGTACCACACTCTTCAGTAAACACTGAAGAGAAGTAGTCATTAAGCAGGTTAGCAATTTCTGCATCTGAATGCTTTAATGTCCCCACCTCAATCCTCAAAGGGCCAATCGTTCGAGGAACTGGTTTACGGCTGTTTACATATCCAAATAACTGCTTGGGATTCTCTTTACAGAGTCTCGCCACTCGGAATTCGCAGACCGCTTAGCCGCCCTTATGCTGGACTTCACTCTCCTGGCTAGCCTCCGGTATTCGTCAAAGTCACCCAAGATCTTCAATTGCCGGTACACAGTTCTCTTTTCCCTAAGCAGTTGGCCGATTTCTCGATTAAACTACTTTGGTTGAACAGAAGACCGACGGGGACATTTCAGAGGGAAGAAACACGATTTAAGACTCATGAATGTGGTTTTGAAACTGTTCCACGAGTCTTCAACACCATCGCACACTTCTAGCCTCGCGTCAGTTAGTCCAGCACGAAGACCTGCAAAGTCTGCTCTTCTCAAATCGAGTTTCCTCGATTTACTAGTTGCAGGCCTTGCTTCGGGACTTTGACTACAAATCTAATTAGTCGGTGGTCACTGCCACCGAGCTCTTCGCCTACAGAGAGGTCCTCAACGATGTTATCCTCATAGGTGAAAACCAAGTCGAGGATATTGTCTCCTCTCGTTGGCTCTCTCACCCATTGAGTGAGGAACTCATTGTTCGCGAACTCCAGGAGTAGTGCGTTCTCACCACAGGGTTCTCTGGTTTCCCAGTCAACTTGTGTGTTGAAATCCCCCATGACGATACACACTCTGTCTTCGACAAGTTCTCCTAGTAGCTGGTACAGATCTCTGTCCTTTTCAACGAGTTGGTCGGGAGGTCTATAAAGCACCAGGGTCCTGTATTTGGCAGGACCTATCTCTAGGTCAACACCTATTAGTTCATGGTCGGACACGATGTTGCAATCCGTCGAGTTGAGAGTATCATTGACATACATCATCACACCGCCACCCTCTCTGTCTGGCGTCTGTCCTATCTTTCAGGAAGAGCTGGTAACCGGGAATCGTAAATTTACCTTCAAAATCTCGGCTTGAGGTTTTTATCCACGACTCCGTTATGGCTACCTTCTCAGGTTCTTCTGTTGCTACGAGGCCACGGAGCTCAGGAAACTTGTTCCTGATTGACCTCACATTGAAGGGAAGAACTTTCAGGGAGTCCCCGAATGTAGGACTGCCTACTCTCTTCCGTTTCCCGGCTTGCTTGCTGGAGCGGTGCCATTCCTCTTTGCGACCTCCGAGAAGGTTGCTCCAGGAGTCAACGGGCGTACTGGCGTACGTCCGCCTTCACTATAGGCCTGACACTACTTAGGGTCCGTTCCACGACATTTTGTATCATGTTGCAGAGTACGGCCTTTCCTTTAAATGATAGATGTACTCCATCCCTTTAGTAGAGATCATTTCTACCATAGAAGGTGTGCTAAGGGTCCACAAAAAAAGACCCCCTCCGCCGTACACAAACTCCGAGGCGTCGATAAAGGGAGACGTTCCTCGAGTGAGCGGTCCAGATTGGACCTCTTCTCGGGAGCATCCCGACCACTACACGTCTGCGTGTTTTTAGCCCACAGTCGTCCACGGCACCCAGGACTGTGTTGAGAATCCTTTCTGTGGGGCCTATCCTTCCTGCTCTCAGGTAGAGGTCGTTGCCACTTACCATTAGGGAAACGACTGAGTTCTCAGAAATCTGAGATTTCTCCGTCTCTACTCTGATCTGCTGGTTTACCCTTCCTGGTAGGCAAGTGACCTTTACACTCGTGCGAAGGCGTGCTGCTAGCAGGGGTTGCAGGGCCCGTGCTTGAGAGTCCCCAATATGGTTGACCCTCGCACATTTGACTGCACTCTTTTCTTTCGCCATAGACTTATCTCTTTTCTCTTTCGTCTCTATTTCCCTTATTTTTCTTCTTCTTCTTCCCTTCTTTTCGATCTTCATTCGTCTTTTTTTCTGTTTCTCTTTTCTCTTCTTCTCTTTCCACTTTCCCTTGCGCACCAGTAACGCTCGAATCCTCTACACTGGGGTGAGCTGCATTAAGGTCGTTTTTCTTCTTTTTATTCTTTTTCTTTTTCTTATTAGCTTCTCCGCATGGCTGAAGTGGGACTGCCAATGCAGTTTCAGCTCCTTGAGCTGGAGTCACATCGGCGGAACCAACCAAGTCAGTGCGACTTTCGTCTCGAGCTTGACCTGACTGGGCCTCTAGTTTAGAGGCTAACTCTAGGATTCTCTCCTCGAGACGCCAAATCTTAAGCGCGTGCTGCGTTTCTAAGGTCTGTATTTTACTTTCCAGCGGCCTAGATTTTTCTTCAGAGGGTGTGAAGAGATCCTTGAGTTCATTGCATTATGCCACTGCCTCTCGGACCTCTCCTTTAAGGATGCAGTCGGTGCATATACTTCCCGGGTGGCATTTTGAAAAACCTCCTTCCGGGAAGTCCACGCACTACTTATCCTTCTGGCATATCGCACATGTATATTTGAGTGCAGCTGGACCTTTTTTCCCTGTCATTTTGAACACTTTCTCTCTTTCAAAACTTTGCGACCAATCAATAGTAAAAAAGGGGGTTGGTGAGTTCTCCCCGCGTGAGTCGCTCCCGCCTATCCATCGGAGAGGTTTCGGATCATTCAGAAGGCACGCTCCATGTGCTGCTGTTCGTCTGACCGTGTCGTCAAACCTCGGCGTGCCGTGGCTCCCAACCAAGCAGCACTGACGGTCCCCGAAGGGGCCACCGATTTCTCACCAGGTGAACAACATAGCACGCCCCGTACTAAACTCCTACTAGTTCCATTCACGACGGACAAGATCTCGGAGCAGCGTTCAATAGATATCCCGCCACACCAAAAGGCTCGATCCAAGGCTTTTTATTAGCCTGGCAACCAACCTGGGAACAAAGGGCCGTCACGTCGGACAGATGCTACCAGAGGCACACGTCAACGGTCACTGGGAATGGTCAATAATTACGCGCCAGGGAAGGGGTTAAGGGGGCACTAACCTAATCCCATTCATCGTGCCCCAACGCCTAGGACACCTCTAGTCGTCTTTCGCAAGCAGTGAGCGTCGATTGACGTTTTTTATAGAGGTGCCAAAGCATCTCTTCTGACGCGTGAGGTAGTTGCCAGGTCCTTATATTTAGAAAGATTGAAAAAAGGAGTGAGAATGACTTGATAGTAGTAGAGTTTAGTTGTTTTTTTTCTTTTTATATAACAAGTTGGAGATTGGATAAAAGTGAAAAAGGAGAAGGATATAGTAGAAAAAAGAATAACGCACTTAGTCTGGAACCTCGTTTCCGACCAAATCGACAAGGAAAGCCCGACCAGGGGTACCCAAAAGAGAGGTACCTACGTCTACATAGCTCGAAAAGCCAAAGGTCCACACCAGCTCTCTTCCCGCGACAAGGGGGCGTCACCTCTCCCTCTCAGAGAGAGAGAGAGAGAGAGAGAGAGAGAGAGAGTTACAAGGAGTTACAAGGAAAGAAGGTACCCTAGGAGACCTTACGGTCCATTCAAAGAGGGTACCTTGGGACTAGCAATCGAGCGGGCACATGGCTGCTCAATTGTTTTGCGTCCATAAACGGCCACTTTTCAAGACTTTGTCTAGTCTTGACTTGAACTGGTCAACAGATTCACTGTTGACAACTTCCACTGGAAGTGCGTTCCACTTACCGCAGATACTGTAGGTGAAAAAGTTTCCACACAGATTGCGGTTGTAACGCTTCAGTTCAAGTTTGAAGCCGTGATTGCGCGTTCTGTTCTCACTCAGTGTGAAAATATCCCGGTAGTCAACATTGTCGAACCCTCGAAGTATTTTGAAGACTTCGATGAGCTGACCACGCAGTCTACGGGTTTCCAGCGAGAACATATCTAACTCCCTTAGTCTATCCTCATAACTTTTATGTCGGATAGAGGGAATCAGCTTGGTTGCCCTGGCTTGTACGCGTTCCAATCTCGCGATGTCCTTTCGCAATGAAGGACTCCAAAATTGTACGGCATACTCCAGGTGCGGTCGGACAAGTGAGTTGTACAGGCACAGTACAATCTCCTGGTTCCGATAACCAAACTGGCGCTTAATATAGCCTAGCATCCTTTGGGCCTTTTTCTCCGCCTCAATGCACTGTTTCGAGAACTTGAGGTCACTAGTGATTGTTACACCCAAGTCCTTCTCAGTGTCACTCGATTCAAGAGCAGTGCCCTTAAGGATATACTGAGATTGGGGGTTTCTGTGGCCGATATGCATCACTTTGCATTTCCCCACGTTAAAAGACATTTGCCACGTGTCCGACCACTCCCAAATCTTCCCAAGATCTTCCTGCAGGCGGGCAGTATTTCCATCCTTTGCAACGTTCATACCAAGCTTGGTATCGTCGGCAAATTTGGAAATCTTGGCAACCATGTCACCGTCCATGTCGTTGACGTAGATGATGAATAGTAGTGGTCCCAGGACAGAACCTTGAGGCACCCCGCTAGTAACGGGCACCCACTCAGAAGACTGTCCATTCACCACCACCCGTTGCCGTCTGCCACTTAGCCAGTTCTCGATCCAGCCGGCTACCTTTCCGTCTATGCCAAGCGCTCGCACTTTCCGGAGAAGGCGGCGGTGTGGTACCTTATCAAAGGCTTTCTGAAAGTCTAGGTAGACCACATCCACCGCCTTGTCCCGATCGTGCTCGCTGAAAACGAAGTGGAAGAATTCTACAAGGTTCGTCAGGCATGACCGTTGCCTTCGGAAGCCGTGCTGGGAACTCCTCAGTAGCAGGTTTGACTCTAAATACGACGTCACTTTGTCCACCATGATGCTTTCCATGAGTTTACCGACTATCGAAGTCAGACTGATAGGTCGGTAGTTCGACGGTTGGTTACGGTCTCCTTTCTTGAAGATCGGAGTCACCTCCGCCTCACGCCAGTCTCTAGGAACGCATCCGGTCCGGATTGACATGTTAAAGATAGCGCACAGATGTCGTGATACTTCATCGCACACTTCCTTCAACACCTTGGGTAGAAACCCGTCCGGTCCAGGGGACTTATTCGTCTTTAGGTCAGCGATCTTTTTCTTTATTTCTCCTTCAGTGAAGTCCATTGCCTCCAGCTTTTCCCCCGAGTAGGAATCCGTCGGCTGGGGAATGGGACCACACTCTTCAGTAAACACCGAAGAGAAGTAGTCGTTGAGGAGGTTAGCATTTTCTGCATCTGAATGCTTTAATGTCCCCTCCTCATTCCTCAAAGGGCCAATCGTTCGACGGATTGGTTTACGGCTGTTCACATATCCAAAAAACTCCTTGGGATTCTCTTTACAGAGTCTCGCCACTCGGAGTTCCTCAGACCGCTTAGCCGCCCTTATGCTGGACTTCACTCTCCTGGCTAGCCTCCGGTATTCGTCAAAGTCACCCGAGATCTTCGATTGCCGGTACACATTTCTCTTCTCCCTAAGCAGTTGGCCGATTTCTCGATTAAACCACTTTGGTTGAACAGACGACCGACGGGGGCATTTCAGAGGGATGAAACGCGATTGAAGACTCATGAATGTGGTTTTGAAACTGTTCCAAGAGTCTTCAACAGCCTCGCACTCTTCTAGCCTCGCGTCAGTCAGTTCCGCGCGTAGACCTGCAAAGTCTGCTCTTCTCAAATCCAGTTTCCTTGATTTACTAGTTGCAGACTCTGCCTTGGGGACTTTGACTACGAATCTAATTAGTCGGTGGTCACTGCCACCGAGCTCTTCGCCAACAGAGAGGTCCTCAACGATGTCATCCTCAGAGGTGAAGACCAAGTCGAGGATATTGTCTCCTCTCGTTGGCTCTCTCACCCATTGAGTGAGGAACTCGTTGTTCGTGAACTCCAGGAGTGGTGCGTTCTCGCCACAGGGTTCTCTGGTTTCCCAGTCAACTTGTGTGTTGAAATCACCCATGACGATACACACTCTGTCTTCGACAAGTTCTCCTAGTAGCTGGTACAGATCTCTGTCCTTTTCAACGAGTTGGGCAGGAGGTCTATAAAGCACCAGGGTCCTGTATTTGGCAGCACCTATCTCTAGGTCAACACCTAGTAGTTCATGGTCGGATACGATGTTGCAATCCGTCGAGTTGAGAGTATCCTTGACATACAACATCACACCGCCACCCTCTCTGTCTGGCCTATCTTTCTGGAAGAGCTGGTAACCGGGAATCGTGAATTCGCCTTCAAAATCTCGGCTTGAGGTTTTAATCCACGTCTCCGTTATGGCCACCATCTCAGGTTCCTCTGTTGCTACGAGGCCACGGAGCTCAAGAAACTTATTCCTGATTGACCTCGCGTTGAACAGAAGAACTTTTAGGGAGTCCCCCAGTGTAGGACTCCCTACGCTCTTCCGTTTCCCGGCTTCTTTTGTGTGGTAGTACCCCTCTTTGCCACATCTAAGAACGTCGTTCCAGGAGTGACACGGGCATACTCTCTTATGTCCGCCTTCACTCTGGGTCGGACGCTCCTCTGCGTCCGCTCTACGACATCCTGGATTAGGTTACAGAGTACAGCCTTTCCCTTGAATGAAAGGTGCACTCCGTCCCTTTGGTAAAGGTCGTTTCGACCGTAAAAGGTGCGGTAAGGGTCCAGAAAGAAGACCCCTTCCGCCGTACAGAGGTCGGACAGGCGCTGGTTCAGGGTCACGTTCCTAGAGTGAGCTGTCCGGCTAGGACCTCTTCTTGGGAGCATCCCTACAACGACCCGTTTGCGAGTTCTCAATCCACAGTCGTCCACGGCTCCCATGACCGTGTTGAGAATTTTCTCGCTGGGGCCTACTTTGCCTCCTCGGAGGTAGAGGTCATTCCCACTCACCATCAGGGCAACGACTGAATTCTCGGAGATCTGAGATTTCTCAGCCTCTACCCTGATGTGGTGGTTTCCCCGTCCTGGCTGGCAGCATACCTCCACACTAGTGCGAAGGCGGGCCGCTAGCAGGGGCCGCAAACCTTGTGCTTGGGAATCGCCCACAAGGGTAACCCTCGGACATTTCCGTGCAGCAGAGGTTTGATGCTTTCCTTGCGGAAGCGAACTCTCGGTTCCCGCTTTCTTCTCCATCTTATTTTTCTTCTTCTTTTTCTTATTCATCTTTTCCGCGCTATCTTCCTTTGTTTTTATCTTTTCTTCCTCTGCTTCAACTTTCTCTTTTTCAGCTTCTACTTTATCTTCTGTTTCAACTTTCTCTTCTTCCTGTTTCTTTCGCTTCCTTTTCTTTTTCTTTGGGGGTTTATCCGTAGCATGCGGACCTAGCTCTGGGGGTAATACTGCAGAAGCAGTGTTTGGTACAGGGCTTGGCGTTAGCTCTGCTATTCTGACCTCAAGCCTGCGAATCAGTCCGGCGTGTTCTAATTCGAGTCTGCTTATTTTCTCCTCCAACTTCCTGGATCTTTCCTCGGAAACCCTGCACGTTTCCTTTAGCTCCTTGATTTGGCCGTTTAAAATACAGTCGGTGCAGGAACTGGCCGGGTGGCATTTCGAAAAACACCCCTCCGGAAAGTCCACGCACCACTTATCTATGTGGCATATTGCGCACGTGTATTTTAGAGCTCCTGGTCCTTTCTTGCCGGTCATTCTGAACACTTTCTCTCTTTAAATACTTTGCGACCAATCAATGATAAAAAAGGGGGGTTGGTGAGTTCTCCCCGCGTGAGTCGCTCCCGCCTATTGATCGGAGTCGTTTCGGAGTCTTCCAGAAGGCACGCTCCATGTGCTGCTGTTCGTCCGACCGAGTCGTCAAGCCTCGGCGTGCCGTGGCTCCCAACCAAGCAGCACAGACGGTCCCCGAAGGGGCCATCGATTTGTCACCAGGTGAACAACAACGAAGCACGCCCCTTACTAAACTCCTACTAGTTCCCTTCACAACGGCCAGGATCTCGGAGCAGCGTTCAATGGATATCCCGCCCCACCAAGAGACTCGACCCAAGGCTTTTTATTGGCCTGGCAACCAACCTGGGAACAAAGGGCCGTCACCTCGGACCGATGCTACCAGAGGCACCCGTCAACGGGCACTGGGAACGGTCAATAATTACGCGCCAGGGAAGGGGTTAACGGGGCACTACCCTCATCCCATTCATCGTGCCCCAACGCCTAGGACACCTCTAGTCCTAGTCTCTCGCAACCAGTGAGCGTCGATTGGCGTTGTTTATAGAGGTTCCAAAGCCTCTCTTCTGACGCATGAGGTAGCTGCCAGGTCCTTATATGTAGATAGAGGAAGAAAAGAGAAACAGGGACATGATAGGAGTAGGCTTTTTTTTGTTTTTTTCTTTTTGTATAAGTGGGAGAGATAGAATAAAAGTAAAAAAAGAGAAGGATAGAGTAAAAAAAAAAGGAAGGAATGACGCACTTAGTCTGGAATCTCGTTTTCGACCAAATCGACAAGGGAAGCCCTACCAGGGGTACCCAGAAGAGGTACCCCCGCCGACATAGCTCGAAAAGTCAAAGGTACACACAAGCTCTCTTCCCGCGACAAGGGGGAGTTACATAGAGTTACATAGATACACAGATCACACGGGCCTTACGGCCCAGACTAAGGTGATCTGGCCTTAAATCTACTGCCACTTACACATAGAATAGTAGAAGTAAAGGATAGAAAAGTTTTAGGCTCTCCCCACCCTCCACTCCCTCCGGCAAAAGCCGTACATGAAATAATTTGGGAAAAGTACCTTGCAGGTGTAAGAAGACAGTACCTGAAGGAAATTTGCATTGAATAGTAATTAAATGAAATGAATATGAAAACCACTTACATAAACCTGAAAGAGTTATATTTTTGTAATATTATTTTATTTTGTAGCTTATGCTAAACAATTCCAATATTTGTTAAGTGTTTGTCTAATCTCATTTTAAATGAATCTATAGTTCTGCTGTCCACTACTGCGTTTGGCAAATTATTCCAATCATTAATAATCGAGTAAGTGAAGAAGTTTTTTATTACATCCATAGTGGCTCTTTTACCCTGAAGTTTTGAATCATGTCCACGGGTGGGACACTCCCCTGTCAGTGTGAACAAGTTATTGGCATTAACGTTGTTAAATCCTTTAAGTATTTTGAAGCACTCTATAAGCTGCCCACTTAGTCTTCGTTTTCTGACGGAAAATAGATTGAGTTTTTTTAGCCTCTCGTGGTAAGGTTTGTTACGTACTGACGGGATAAGTTTTGTCGCTCTGTGTTGTACAGCTTCTAATTTATCTATGTCTTTTATTAAGTAAGGGGCCCAGAACTGTACAGCGTATTCGAGATGGGGCCTGACAATACTTTTATATAGTGGCATAATTATCTCCTCGCTTTTATAAGTAAAGTTTCTTTTTATAAATCCTAGTGCTGTGTTAGCTTTGTTTGCAGCAGCTGCGCATTGGTTTGATGTTTTTAAGTTTTCTGTAATTATTACTCCTAAATCTTTAACCTGCGGGGTTGTGTTTATTAAGCCGCCTTGCATTGTATAGGTGTATTTTTTGTTTTTTGTTCCGCACTGAAGGATTTGGCATTTGTCGATATTAAATGGCATTTGCCATTTCTCAGACCATTCGGTAATTTTATTTATATCAGCCTGCAGGCTAGCCCTGTCATCTTCGCATAGTACTGAGTTACCTATTTTCGTGTCATCTGCAAATTTAGATATGATATTATTTATTCCAACGTCTATGTCATTGATGTATATAGTAAATAAAATAGGCCCCAGGACTGATCCCTGGGGAACACCGCTGGTAACAGATACCCAGTCCGATTCCACGCCATTTATTATCACTCTCTGCTTCCTGTTTTTTAACCAGCTACTAATCCATCCGTATATATTACCGTTAATTCCTAGCGTACGCACTTTGTTCATGAGTTTCTGATGTGGAATTTTGTCAAATGCCTTTTTGAAATCTAGGTAAATTATATCTAATGATTTAGTATCGTTATATAGGTTGAAAAGGTTATGGTAAAAGTCAATTAGGTTTGTTAAGCACGATCTCTTAGACCTAAAACCATGCTGGCTATCACGTATAAGGTTATTGTTTTCGAGGAACTCTACTAGCTCGTCTCTAATGATCGTTTCGAGCAACTTTCCAACTATTGAGGTTAAGCTAATGGGTCTGTAATTACTGGCCTGGTTTTTACATCCCTTCTTAAAGATAGGTGTGACGTTAGCTTTCCTCCAATCATCAGGGACGACCCCATGCTCGAGAGATTTGTTAAAAATGAGAGCAAGTGACTCTGCTAACTCATTATGGACATGTTTT
>OZ018321.1:127220049-127321236 GCA_963969495.1 Ceratothoa steindachneri
AGAGAAAGAGAAAAGAGAAAGAAAAGAGAAGAAAGAGAAAGAGAAAGAGAAAGAGAAAGAGAAAGAGAAAAAAGAGAAAGAGAAAAGAGAGAGAGAGAGAGAGAAGAGAGAGAGAGAGAGAGTCACAAGGAGTCACAAGGAAAGGAAGTACCCTAGAAGACCTTACGGTCCATACGAGAGGGTACTTGTTACGAGTCAGGGACTCGTGAGCCTGTCAGCGAAACAGGACTTTGTCCAGGCGCCTTTTGAACTGCTCCACAGAGTCGCTGTTCACGACTTCTGGCGGAAGCGCGTTCCACTCGTTGCAGATACTGTAACTGAAGAAGTTCCCGCATCTGTCCCGGTGATAACGCGGCAGCTCAATTTTGTAGCTGTGGTTTCTCGTTACGCCCTCGCTTAGTTGGAACAAGTCCCCGTTGCCTACGTGGTCAATACCTCGGAGGATTTTGAAGACCTCGATTAATTGACCGCGCCGTCTTCGGGTTTCCAGTGAGAAGAGGTTTAGTTCTTCTAGGCGGGCTTCGTAACTTTTGTGCCTGATCGAGGGGATCAGTTTGGTCGCCCTGGCTTGTACTCGCTCCAGTCGGGCGATGTCCTTCCGAAGGGATGGACTCCAAAACTGGACTGCGTACTCCAGGTGAGGTCGGACCAGGGAATTAAAGAGAGTGAGAACGATTTCCCTGTTCCGATACCCAAACTGTCGCTTGATATACCCCAAGATTCTCTGGGCTTTCTTCTCCGCCTCGATGCACTGCTTGGAAAACTTGAGGTCGCTGGTGATCACGACTCCCAAGTCTTTTTCCATGTCTGTGCTCTCGAGCGCCGAGTTTTTGAGGCTGTAGACGGCTTGGGGATTTCTGTGGCCGATGTGCATCACCTTGCACTTTTCGACATTGAACGGCATTTGCCATTTGTCTGACCACTCCCCGAGTTTCCTCAAGTCGGCTTGGAGTCTCTCGACGTTTTCCGCGTCTGCCACGTTCATACCTAGTTTGGTATCGTCGGCAAATTTGGAAATCCTCGCAGTTATGCCATCATCTATGTCGTTTACATAGATGATGAAGAGTAGGGGGCCCAGCACGGAGCCTTGGGGAACGCCGCTTGTTACCGGTAGCCAACCGGACGGTTGCCCGTTCACCACTACTCGCTGCCTTCGACTAGGCAGCCAGTTTTCGATCCAGTCACCTACAGCTCCAGCGATGCCTAGCGCTCGAACCTTTTTCAGCAATCGGCGGTGGGGCACCTTGTCGAAGGCCTTCTTCAAGTCGAGGTAGATGACATCCACCGCCTTCTCCCGGTCGTGCTCGCTGAACACGAAGTGGAAGAATTCCAAAAGGTTCGTTAGGCATGACCTGTGCCGCCGGAACCCGTGTTGGGAATTCCTCAATAGGTGGTTGGACTCGACGTGCTGCGTTATTTCGTCAACCAGGATACTTTCCATCAATTTTCCTACTACCGACGTCAGGCTGATCGGCCGGTAGTTAGATGGCTCGCTCGCGTTACCCTTTTTGAATATGGGGGTGACTTCCGCGTCTCGCCAGTCCTTTGGCACGCATCCAGTCTCGAGCGATTTCCTGAAGATCGAGCAGAGATGTGGGGAGACCTCATCTCGCACTTCCTTCAGCACCCGTGGTAAGAAGCCATCGGGCCCTGGCGACTTGTAGCGGTTCAGAACGTCGATCTTTGAACGCACTGTCGTCTCTTCGAAGTGAAATCTCTCCAATTGCTCTGAGCCTTCGTACTTGTCGCGAGGCTCAGGAGTGGTGTTCTTCTCCTCAGTGAAAACTGACGAGAAGTACTTGTTGGGGATGGTCGCATTCGCTTCGTCACTGAGCTCTAGCTCACCATCCTCTTTCACCAAGGGACCGATCCGTCTACGTGTCGGCTTACGGCTGTTTACGTATCCGAAGAATTCCTTGGGGCTCTCTCTGCAGAGTCTCGCCACACGGACTTCTTCGGCGCGTTTCGCCACCCTTATCATGGACTTGACACTTCGGCATAGACTTCTGTAGTGCTCGAATTCTCCAGTGTTCTTCGCTTGGCTATAGGCGGTTTTTCTCTTCCGTAGGGGTTCTCCCGATTTCGGGGCTGAACCACTTGGGTTGAGTAGCTCCGACTCGGCCGCGTTCTGATGGAATGAATCGTGACTGCAGGGCCATGAATGAGTTTTTGAAATTCTTCCATGGTTGCTCGACGTTGTCACTATCTTCCACCTCTATCGCTGGAAGAGAGAGAGAGAGAGAGAGAGAGAGAGAGAGAGAGAGAGAGAGATAGAGAAAAAAGCGAGAAAGAGAGAAAAAAGAGAGAAAAAGAGAGAGAAAGAGAGAAAAAAGCGAGAAAGAGAGAAAAAAGCGAGAAAGAGAGAAAAAAGAGAGAGAGAGAGCAAGAGAGAGAGCGAGAGAGCGAGAGAGCGAGAGAGAGAGAGAGAGAGAGAAACAGAAAAAAGAGAAAGAGAGAGAGAGAAAGACAGAAAAGAGAAAGAGACAGAGCAAGAGAAAGAAAGAGAAAGAGAGCGAGAGAGAGAGCGAGAGAGAGAGAGAGCGAGAGGGAGAGAGAGAGAGAGAGCGAGAGGCAGAGAGAGAGAGAGAGCGAGAGAGAGAGAGCGAGAGCGAGAGAAAGAGAGAGAGAGAGAAAGCGCGAAAGTGTATTATACTTTCCTCTGGTTATGAGATGAAAGATAAACCTATGAAAAGGAAGGAATATTAAACCTTAACAACGTTGGATACTGTCAAAAGAATGCGAAACTGAATGGGAATGTGCGTAAGGTGTACATAAGTAGAACCAAGCCGTTGTTATTTACTTATACCCACGAAGAGACACCAACAAGCTATTCCTGCCATGCAATTCGTGAGGGAGGTTACGTAAACTTGCCCAGACCACTCCCCCTCTATTCTGCAATGAGGGCAGGCCCTAGAAAGATTTTTTTTTTTTAAGGGGCTATCTGGCGACTGCCCACTTAGGCATAAGTCGCCGTAAACAAACAGCCTAGTTCTAGGCTACTTTAAAAAATTTAAACAGAAAACAACAAAAAAAAATAATTAGGAAGCAATAACAATAACAAAACAATAACAAAAACAACTAAACATAGTTAAATGAAAGGGAGAAGGCCGGCCTTCCCCAAGAAGTCAACAGGTCCACCAGTCAATGTGCACGCACTCGTCCCGAGTACAAGGGACAGGCGGTAGCGACCCCGCCCATCCCGGTACCGGGACAGTTATCGTGCGCGAAGATCACCCAGACTGGGGCATTCGACAAGAATGTGCCGAACAGTCTGGGGGACCACGCAGTCGTCGCAATAGGGCGCAGGCGAACGCTCCATCAAATAGCAATGCGTCACACGAGTGTGTCCGATTCGGAGACGACAAAAAGCGACCTGAAGCCGTCGCGGCATTGGGGGATAGGGCCATGGGAACAGTTGCGGCGCAATGGCACGCAACTTTAAGTTTCCTTCGACCGTCTCCCATCTTCTCTGCCAAGCAGTCCGAAGAGCTGCCCGTATTCGTGCCACGTAGTCGGTGTGAGGAAGAGCGAAACGCTGGTCCGGTCGCAGAGTCCTCGTGGACTCTTTGGCGCCCTCATCGGCGCGATCATTCCCCGAAATTCCTACATGTCCAGGAACCAAGCAGAAGATAATCTCGACATCCGCTCGGCTCGCCAAAACCGTGGCGTCACGGATATCGCGAACCAAGGAATGCGGAGATTCCAATGCCCCGAGAGCACTCAGGGCACTTTGTAAGTCGCTATAGATCACAATCCGGTCTCCGAACCGGGCACGTCGCGTAATCTCCCGTACCGAGTGGTGTATTGCTACCAGTTGAGCCGTGAAGACAGAGGCAGCACCTGGCAGAGCCCCCCTGACTTCAAAGAGAGGGGATACGGCGTGGAAGCCGACCCCCTCTTGGGACTTGGAGCCATCCGTATACACTGGCACAGTTCCAGCGTGACACGATGTGTGGTTACAAAAGGTCGAACGCAATACTCCCGGCGCCGTACAAGCTTTGGGAGCAGAGGCGTGGCGACAAATAGCCAAATGTGGTACTTTCCAGGGTGGCGTCCTGGGCAGAACCAGGGGCGGCACCGGCCCGAAAGCGATATCTACCTCTCGAAGGAGTTTCCTGGCCTTGAAGTCAAAGGGCTTAGAGGATGACCGGCGTCTCTCGGCGGCATAGGCACCGTCAAGATAAGCTGCGGATGCAGTGAAAGCTGTTGGCGACTGAGGGAGGCACCGGGCTCGAGCGTACAGGCGAGTGATGCACTGCACGCGGCGCAGAGCGAGTGGCATCTCCACAGCATCGACCAACAAGCTCTCAATGGGGCAAGTGCGGAAGGCACCGGTCGCAAGGCGAAGGCCGGTGTGGTGGATCGAATCCACCTTTCGCAATAAACGCTCGGCTGCGGATGCATAAAACTCGCATCCGTAGTCGAGCTTCGAACGAACAAAGGATCGATAAAAAAGTAGGGCAGTAGCCCTATGAGCACCCCAAGGGCTGAAAATCACGGAACGGGGAATATCCATGGCGCGGGTACAAGAGACCCTAAGGCTGCAAATATGAGCCTCCCAGGTGAGGCGTCAGTCCAATACAAGACCAAGGAAACGGTGCGACTCTTCCACATCCAGGCGCACTCCATTAACAAACAAATCTGGGTCGGGGTGGAGCCGTGGATGACGGCAGAAGTGCACCACCTTAGTCTTGGCCATAGAAAACCGAAACCTGTGCGCTTCGGCATAGCGAGAGACGCGGTTCAATGCCTGTTAGAGTCGACGCTCCATAGTTGGAATCTGGGCCACGCCAAAAGAGATCGAAAGGTAGTCCACGTAGAGCGTGGCGAGAACACCTTCCGGCAGCACCGAGGTGATGCCGTTGATGCTCAGGGCAAAGAGTGCGACACTGAGGACACTTCCCTGCGGGACACCCTCTTCCTGCTCCTTTGGGCCGGAGAGAGCTCCCCCCACCCGTACGCGGAATTGACGATCTCGCAAAAATTCAGATATAAACATTGGGAGGCGTGCCCTCGCCCCCATCGTGTGGAGAGTCTTCATGATAACGTATCGCCATGCGGTATCATAGGCCTTCTCCAGATCAAAAAACACCGTGACGTAGTGATGTCTACGAAGGAAAGCCTCGCAGACGGCATTTTCCAGTCGGAACAGAGCGCCCAACGTGGAGGGGAACTTGCGGAAGCCGCACTGTGCAGAAGACAGATGGCCTCCGCTGTCCAGGAAAAAGGCTAATCTAACATTTACCAATTTCTCCATCAACTTGCACACGCAAGTGGTTAGAGAGATTGGGCGGAAACCGGTCGGAGTAGGGTGATCTCTCCCTGGCTTGCGAAAGTCAAGCACAGTAGCGATTCACCAGGAATCTGGGAGAAGACCCTCCACCCAGATCCTGTTGAACAAATCTAACAGAAAGGCCATGCTTCGCTCACCCAGGTGTCGAAGCATGGCGTACGGAACATCGTCCGGACCATGTGCGGTGTCCGCGCACGAAGCGAGAGTGGAGCGCAACTCACTCACAGTAAACCTGTCGTTGAAAGGTTCTCAGTCTCTGGAGGTAAAGTGCAGCTGGCGGCCTTCCGCAACATCACGACGTGCATTGAATGCTGACGGAGCAGCATCCCGGCTAGAGAATGCGTAATAAGCGGCCGCGAAGGATTCCGCCACGGACGCGGGGTCCGAGATTGCGGTCCCATTCTCCTAGAGAACGGGAGGGGGGTCCTGCGAGAACTTTCCTCGAATCCTTTTGACTCGCTTCCACAGCTCTGCTAAAGGGGTCTTCCCGTTAAGTGAAGACACGTATGCCCGCCAAGAAGAGCGGCGGGCGTGCTTCGAAGTATACCGGAACCTAGTCCTAGCCCGACGAAATTCAGCGACAGTGAAATCGTTCGGGCGGCGCTTATAGCGCATGTAGGAATAACACTTCTGTTTGAGGGCTGTCTCACACTCGGCCGACCACCATGGAAGTGGACGGCGTGCAAAAGGGCCAGACGTTCTAGAAGTAGTATTCAGGCCCGCGGCGATGAGGTTGCAGGAGTAGAACTCAATGGCTTCATCTACCGACCTAAACTCCTCGACTGAGATAGAGAATTCAGTCATTTCCTGAAATGCAGGCAACCGCACCCGCGCTAAGCACCACAGAGGTGGGCAATCAGGCGGCAGTTGCCCTGAAAATGATATTTGAATGGGAAAGTGATCACTACCATGGAGGTCATCGATCACTCCCCAATCAAAATCAGGCTGTGCATCCGAAGAGCACAAATATAGGTCAAGGCAAGAAAATGAAGCGGTTCTCGGACAGTGATGCGTAAACTCATCCACGTTTCGGACACCCACTAAAGCTCTTCGATCAGATCGGCAAGGACTTGTCCCCTGGGATTTATTGAGTAATCTCCCCAGAGAAGATGCCTGCCGTTCAGATCTCCAAGCAAGAGAAAGGCCCTCGGCAACCGTGCCACGACGCGGCGGAAGTCCCCCGCGTCGAAGTCAGCTGACGGTGGATGTACGCAGAAATGATAGTATACCTCCTATGCAGGTGCAGCTGCACGGCCACTGCCTGAAAGGAGGTATCTAAAGAGAAAGGAAGAACGGAGACATCATGCCAGGTGTAAACCGCGCATCCCCCAGCCCGGCCATGTCGTGTGGTGGGGTCGCGAGACCCTTATACCCCGAGAGATCGGACAGGGAGCACGCGCCTCGCAGTTCTCCTGCAGAAAGATAGCTAACAGGGAACGGGACGAGACGAGCCTCCGCAGTTACTCCCAGTTGGTCCGGAGTCCACGGCAATTCCATTAAAGGAATATGCCCTCTAGGCATAGTTCGGAGACGACGCCAGGGCCTTCCTAGAAGAGAAGACCCTCACGGGAATGGCCGTACGATACCCGGAGGCAGAACCCCGGACAAAGAGCTGAAGGCACTGTCGCCTTCGAGGACTTATTGGGGAAGGTTGGGCTCGCCATGCAAGTCTTTTCCTCCCACCGCCTCGAAACCTTAGGCGGGCGTTGCGGCTTCGGAGGCGGGGGGGCCCTCTTTTCGATGAACCAACCGTCTCCGAGCCACTCGCTCCACCATTAGGCGTGGCCGTTTGGCCTTAGGGAAAACGGTCACGCTGGGGGAAGAGGGGAAAGCCCTGGTTTTAGCCGGGGCTTGGTGTGAACCCTTTTTGCCGCCAGCTTTACCAGGGAAGCGCCCAGGTTGAGTAGAGCCCGCAGAAGGGCTTCGAATGGGCGCGGGAACAACCGTGCTCGTTGGCCTGGATGGGCCAGGAGCAGAGGGTGCCTTTCTAACTATTGAGGCATATGACGTCCCATGCAGAGCTGGGCGTGCCAGGACCAAGTCCTTAGCCTCGCGAAATGAGAGTCGATCCTGGGCCTGAACGGCCAGGATTTCTTTCTCAAGGAGATATGCATCACATTGCTTCGAAGAAGCAGGGTGTGGCTCTCCGCAATTGACACACTTGGCCACACACGATTTGGATTTATCGTGTGCGGCCTTGGAGCAATTTACACAATCTTCGGATAACCCCGACTTTGCACGTCTACAAGAACGATTCGTATGGCCGAAGCGGTGACAGTAATAGCACTGCCGCGGCAGTGGCCGGAATGCCTTCACACGGTAGCGGTACCAACCGGCACGCACCCACTCAGGGAGCTTGTCACAGTCGAACGTGACGAAGAGTGTAGGGGTGGGTCTCGAGGCCCGTCCCTGTTTTCTCATCACACGTTCGACCTTGACCGCCCCATGGTCGGCCAGCTCTAAGGTGACGTCCTCAATTGAGTAGTCAACGAGTTCCCCCGCATAAACTACTCCTTTCCCAAAGATCATGGTAGAGTGCGGCGTCACACTCACCAAGGTGCCATCAAGTGTCCGAAGAGCACTTATCTTGACGCCGCGGCGGGATTCGCCGAATTCGCCAGAAGGCTTCCGGCCGAGAAAGGTCACCTTCGGCTCTCTGCCAATTACACTAGCTAATCCTCTCCTCTGATGGATCATGTTGCCCTTGGCCAACATGGTGCCATCAGTGGATCGAATAACGAGGAAGCGTTTGAAGCCAGCGGGCTCAAAAACGCCAGGTAACCTCTGAATCAGGGCCACCGATGTCATCGAGGCTCCGCCCTGTGCCCTTTTGGTCTTTATCTTAGTCAGGGGCTCCACACCCGGGGGGGCAGAGGGGCCGGATGTGCCGATCTTGGCTTGGTCGCTTGCCAAAGTGGCAGCAGACCCATCTGTCCCCGTAGCCCCCGCGGATGGAGAAGAGCCCCGAAGTTTTCTTTGTCTTTTTAGTCTTTTTCTTTTTTGGAGAGGAGGGCGAGGAATGAACCCTCTTCTCACCTCCGCCGGAAGGAGCCCCCAGGCCAAATGGACCGGCCTCAGCCAGGTCCTTCTCCGAAATGGAGAAGGTCCTGGTAGTCGTGGGGGCATCGGTCAGAGGAGAACTCTTCCCTCCTTGTACTGCCTCGGAAACCCTAGCCGTTTGAGGAGGACCTTGCACAGACGCGGATTCGGGTTCGGTGCTTGGAACCAAGCCCAGATTCCCTCCCATGGAAGGCCCTACCGTCTGAGGCTGGGTTGCCTCAAGGACCATGTCTACCTCAGGGGGGGCTTCCAGTT
Source organism: Ceratothoa steindachneri (assembly GCA_963969495.1). Lineage (NCBI taxonomy): Eukaryota > Metazoa > Arthropoda > Malacostraca > Isopoda > Cymothoidae > Ceratothoa > Ceratothoa steindachneri. The sequence goes on from OZ018321.1 coordinate 127,228,658, forward strand.
GGCCATCCCCACCCCCAAGACATCGCAGGTCCCGTTGGCAGTATCGTCACTAGTCTTGTGTGGGGAGGAATAGGCCTTGACCCCGGCAAGGTTCAATATTCTTGCCAGCAGGTCTTTTGAGGGAAGCGACCTAAGGGGCCTGGCTTCCCCCTAAGGGGGTTTGCCCTAACGAGCCGCTTCGATGTGAAGCGGCTGGCTAAGGGCTGCCTGCTGGCTTACTTGGCAGTCCCCTTGGCAAGAACAGAGGGGACTGCCGCTGGTAAAAGGGAGGTGCCCGAAAGCACCTCCAGAGAAGGGGGTGAGGGGGAGTCCCCTACACCCGTAAGCGAAGGAGAGGAGTAAGCCTCCTGTCCGGTTAGAGAGATATGGAGGGTCCCCTGAGCAAGCACGGGGGGGGGGGGTGCGACGTCCATTTTTTCGGTGGGGCTGCCCGAGGGCGGCTCCGTTGATGAGTAAGGGGAAGTTGAGGGTTGATTTTTTTTTGTTCATCATCGGGCATGGTGACCCTTAATTTTCTGCGGGACGCAATCGCGCATCACCTCTCGCAATAGCCCGCACTGCAAGAAGTTCTTACAAGCCCGGCAGAGCCAGGCGCCGCCATTCGGGACCACCCTTCCCGCCTGGTGGCCTGGCAGTCCATCGGCATGGCGGCTCCACCTTGAACACGGCGTAAAATTGATAGAATGTGAAGAGGAGAGGAAAAGGGATGTGAGGAAGGTATGGGTGGGGATGAAGCAGGTTGTTAAAAACCAACCACCCCAGACCGGAGCACACGGGTTAGGGAACATTGTCCCCTCCCCCTTCAGCCCCAATCCGGGACGGTTGGCTGAGAAGAAGGTCAGCATCTACCCTGTCAAATTAGAGGCTGACCAGAGAAAGTTGTGGGAGAGGTTGTATGAAAAGCAAGGAGAAGAGGCTAAGCTGGGGTCGGACGGGGTGCTGAGTCCCGTCAGCACCGCGGCCAGGATGGCAAATCGCCGTGCCCCTTATGGGGGCCCCTAGAAAGACTCTCTCTATTCTCCGCGGATGTTAGCCCCTAGAAAGACTCCCGCTCTATTCTGCGCGGATGGTAGCCCCTAGAAAGACTCCCCATCTCTTCTGCGAGGAGGGCAGCCCGTAGAAAGACTTCCCCCTTTCTTCTGCGAGGAAGTCAGCCCGTAGAAAGTATACCACGCGCCTTGGGTGGGTTCATTGGTCCTTAAGGGTGAGATATTGTGTGTAGTGCGTACTAGTCTAAGGTTTGGGGTGTTTTGGGGTCTTTGGTTGCATTTTGGTGTGGGGACACGGTTTCGTAAAAAAATGTTACAAATGTGGGAGTGAAATGTGTGTGTGTTTAAGGAGAAGCCTACTTGGAACAATTGGGAGAAGGGGAAAGCGCATTCTCGACATTTTCCAAGACCAGGATTACGGAACTGAGGCCGAGAGGGGACGCTATCTTAACAAAATTTGCACCGTTCTCTCCAAACAATTAATGAATAATTGCAGGAAAGCCAAGGAGGAAGTCAGATGAAACTCTGGAGCAGCTAACATTCTTAGGATTGCGCCAGTTCCAGGATCGGTGACAAAATATCTTCCATACGTTTTCAATTCTCCCATCTTCCGAAATTTCTTAACAAATCTCTTCTTACAAACTTTCTGAGGTAAATGCCCTCGTTGGTTTTCTCAGGACAGCGGGTCTTGAGCAGTAAACGCGAACGTCCGTGAGAAAAACTGAGATTAAAAAAAGGAAAGAACAAAACCAGGAAAAAAGAAACAGACCAACAACGCCTAGTGACGACAGGTAGATAATTAATCGGAGAAAATAAAGAGAGCGAACGTGTGAACGCCAAATTTAATCAACCTTGTCGAGAAAAGGAAAGAAAACATTTTTCTCGTGACCTATAAATTTTCTCTCCCTAATGGAGTTTACAATCCGGAATTAACCTTTTTATATGTTAATTTTCTTCCTTTTAAAGGATCTCTTCTTTTTAAAAGACGAGGAAAAAAGAGCGAGGAAACCCCAATTCAAATATCTTTCACTTATCCGCCGAGCAGCTAAGTAGGCCTCCCCAATTCACAATCAGTGCACGCCATTTGCAAACAAAGGCCTCGAAGGAATCAGCCATTATTCAATATATTTAGAGGAGTCGAAATTAAAATCACCGAAGTGGGAAAATACTACTAGGCAAAGGAAAGCACGACTACATAGAATACTACTAGGCCAAGGAAACTCCACTTACTTGAATACTCCTAGGCCAAGGAAATTCCACGACTTCTTTGAATACTACTAGGCCAAGGAAACTAAGACTTCCTAGAATATTAGGACAAAAAACTCCACGACTCCCTAAAGTACGACTAGGAGAAGGGAACTGCATAGACAAAATGGTCAGAATTAAATATTCAACGACTCAGAATCAAGTGACTGATTAGCAATGCCACAACTACAAATATTACCCGCCTTCCAAAAAATATCTCAGTCTTGAAGTTATATCCTCCAAACTATGGCTATGTATTAGTATTCGACAACGGAGCACGAAACTATATACCCTGATTCAAAAGGGATTTAATCATCAAGAAATTGACAAACCATTTCCACAAATTTCTGTGAGGTAAAGTGGAAATATTAAGTTCAAGGAGAAGCACTATTTTAAAGGCAACTGTCTTCCCATTTTTTACATTGATTTCGTCTAATTTGAACCTTGCAAACTGCTCTTTGTCACGTTTACCTTCTAGCTATTTGTATTTTAAAATCTTAAAATGAATATACACGAACCGAACATAGACTTCCCCCTCCCCCCCCAAAAAAAATATATATACATAAATACATATATAAACCCTCAGAAGTATTCACCTAGACGGATTTCCTGATCGTTCTTGAACCATGTTATAGCTGCCACTGGTTTGGAATTCTCAACGTGACATTCTAATGTGATTTCGTCGCCTTCATTAATCTCGATTGCATCCTCACGCCCCGCACTGTGCAATCGCATTGCCGACGGCGCCACTGGAAAAAGAAAAAGCTTAATTAAAATAAACGCACTAATATTAGAGCTATTTCCCCATTACCAATCGAGAATGGGGTCATTGCAGGGAAAGTGTAGGAAAGTATAGTTTTTGTAAATAATTTGACTGCAGAAAGTGAGGAACTAAGTGTAAAAGGATCAGAAGCCCACAGCAGAGAAGACTAGTAAATAATGGGAACGACCCAATCTGAATGAAGTTGAAAAATCTTGCAAATTCAAACACTGTACGAAGCCATCTTCGTGTAAAATGGGTGCGTATTGGAAGTTCACGCACGAAAATAATTAAACCTTAACTTAAATCCTAGGTCGTTTTTTTGATGAACACTTGGCCCTTCAGGATCAAGGTCCTCGTAGAGATGAAATGTATATGAAGGAAGGTAGGAAATGAGAGGATCTTGAATGCGGGAGGGCATTCCACAGCTTCGGAGTAATGTGATAAAGCCGTGGTAGCCAACGAAATACCATGTCCATGAGGCAGGGTGGCGCAGGTTACGCGAAGAGTTATTTAAAATGTATAGTAGTAAAGTTCGTACAAAGTAACAGTAAGGGGAGAGTGCACATTTAGAGCAACATTTTAAATCTAATTCAAGATTGAGCAGAAAGGCTAAGGATTTGGTAAAATACGAATTTTGCAGAAGCAATATATCGAAAAATCACCACAGTTCGAAACTTATTTAATCACAACACTAAAGCTGCCGTGGTTGTACAGTAATCAAAATTGTGTAAGGAAGCAATGAAGTCAGGGAGAGTGAGAAAATATGTCGAAGACCACCAAGGTGCTGGGACCAGAGGGGCATGGCAAATCAAAACTTGACCAGGTTCGCAATAAATATAGGTTCCTGAAGCTGATTTTTTTTTTTTAACTAGCATTGATGCATATTGTTTGAAATTCTTATTTTGTTGCCCAAAAATACCTGTACTTGCTGATTATTATTATTATTATTATTATTATTTGTGGGGTGAAGGCAGAGTCAGGAGAGTTACGCACTCTCCCTATGAATTGCCGGGCGCACGTTTCACTGTGCGCCCGGCAATTCATGCGACAGTTAGTTATGAGCGAACAACGTTGTGGGCTGCAAGAACAGATCAAGGCGTTTTATAGATACAGATTCTCTAAAGCAATACAACGCGGGATTCTAAACAACACACACACGGGCTAGTATTAGGGGGGTAGAAATAAAACAAAGGCATTGTAATAATTTTAAGCAAACACGATTAGACAGCCATCAAACCAATTCAATTTATCCTTTCAGGAACCATATTCCCATTTTCCCGCTAATTTGATAAATCCTTTTTGAGACGTCGCACATTCTTAATTGCCCAACTAATATACAGCCGGACAAGGTATTTGATTATCTGATCTAACGTCCTGTTAGAAAAAATCCAATATAGGATAAAATGAAGCTTTACCATCGCTCCTGAATTTAATGGCCCTAGAATTTATGTAGACCGGAACATATTCATCGATCAATTGCCGAATGCGAGTGTTCCAAAATAGGGAAAAACCTATCGGGATTTCTTTTCAAGAACCAAGATGAAAATCGACCTAGAGTGGAAAAAAATATTTTCTAACAGATTTACTTGGTACAACGAGAATATTTTTAGCATTTCCAGTTAACATCCTGCCATTCTCAAATAAAATATGCACTGGGGATTCCGGATTCAGAAACATTCAGCTACTGAATATTGAAAGGAAAAAAGTGCAACGGATTTAATATTTATGGCAGTGAAAAGAGTGGGGAAACTAGCCCACAAAATAAAGAATGTTCCGGTAGTAGTATTAACGACCACTTCTACAACAATGGGTCCTATGATAAATAAGCCTTTACAAATTAAGATAGATTAGGTTTGCTTTGGGAGTTTTTTTTTAAATTAAATTTAAAGCGAAAAAACAATGAAGGGCATCTTTCGCCCCCCCCCCCCAAGCTTGTAAGTTGAGATCTATAGAAAAAAGGGGTGGAGATAAAGGAAGTGAAAATGTATGCGGTGGGGTGGCTAATTTGTCGCCGTTGTGCATCGTCTGTGGAGGAAGCACTGCCATGACAAATCAATCCCCACCCCCCTCAAAAATGGAAATGGCAATCTGCGCTGCTTGAGCTTCAAGCTGGGAGCTCCAATGCGAAGATCTCAGAGTGCTTGGGTGTCAATGTAAGGATGGTGCAGAGCATCAAGAAAGAGATGGATGAGTCAGCCTGTGAATACGAAGGTACAGCGGCTCGGAAACTTCACTCTAATCCTTCTTAAATGAAAAGACCAATATAATTTGTCGCATAAATCCAGGCTATCATTGGCAACGATTCCAACAAGTCAATGAGGTCAAGAGCCATGGACAAGAGAATCTCAGTCTCTAATTAGGCAGTTAAAGTGAACTGGCCAGCTTCTGCCGTAGATGAGGAAGGACAAGCGGAGGGAGCGTACTGCGAAGCTTGTGAACAAACTGAAGAGTCCTGAAGTTGTTTTGTTTATTCTAAGACGAGAAAAATTTATTCTAGGACCAGGTGGTGAATTGATTCTCAGAGCAACTGCTGGCTTGCTGTGGGCCACAAAGATGTACCGAGAGCCATGAAGACAAAGTTGTCGGTCCACATCAGGGTGTTTAGGGTGGTCAGTAGCGAGAGACACGTTATGCTACAGTTTATCCTCCTGGAAGGGTATATCAAGTGAATGAAAGAGTTAGTGGTGTGCTGGATACAGAAAGTGGTTGCCAAAAGGGCGTAAGTGTGGCAGCACGGCTCGTACCATGCTACACAAACAGTAGGACCCAGTCTTGGCTATCAGACAATTTATTTGACCACATAACTCCGAAAATTTTGCCTACATTATTCTGAGAAAGAGAGAAAGAGAGAAAGAGAGAGAGAGAGAGAGAGAGAGAGAGAGGAGAGAGAGAGGAGAGAGAGAGAGAGAGAGAGAGAGAGAGAGAGAGAGAGAGAGAGAGAGAGAGAGAGAGGGGGGGGACGGGAGAGAGGGAGAGGAAGGGAGAGAAAGAGGGAGAGGGGAGAGAGGAGAGAGGGAGAGGGGGAGAGGAAGATGGGGGAGAGGAAGGGTTGGGTGAAAGAGAGAGGGGGGATGAGGGAGGGGGGAGAGAGAGAGAGGAGAGGGGTTTTTTTGGAAGGGGGGCTATCTGGCGACTGCCTACTTAGGCATAAGTCGCCGTAAACAAATAGTCTTGTTCTAGGCTACTTTTAAAAATTTAAAAAGAAAACAACAATAAAAAGAAATAACAATTAGGAAGCAATAACAATAACAACAACTAAACATAGTTAAATGAAAGGGAGAAGGCCGGCCTCCCCCCAAAAGTCAACAAGTCCACCAGTCATAGTGCACGCACTCGACCTGAGTACAAGGGACAGGCGGTAGCGACCCCGCCCATCCCGGTACCGGGACAGGTAATGTGCGCGAAGATCATCCAGACTGGGACATTCGACAAGAATGCGCCGAACAGTCTGGGGGACGACGCAGTCGTCGCAATAGGGCGCAGGCGAGCGCTCCATCAAATAGCGATGCGTCACACGAGTGTGTCCGATTCGGAGACGACAAAAAGCGACCTGAAGCCGTCGCGGCATTGGGGGATAGGTCCATGGGAACAGTTGCGGCGCAATGGCACGCAACTTTAAAATCCCTTCAAACGACTTCCTTCTTCTCTGCCAAGCAGTCCGAAGAGCTGCCCGTATTCGTGCCACGTAGTCGGTGTGGGGAAGAGCGAAACGTTGGTCCGGTCGCAGAGGCCACGCAGACTCTTTGATGCCCTCATTACCCGCAATTCCTACATGTCCAGGCACCCAGTAGAAGATAATCTCGACATCTGCCCGGCTCGCCAAAACCGTGGCGTCACGTATACCGCGAATCAGGGGATGCGGATATTCCAATGCCCCGAGAGCACTCAGGGCGCTTTGTGAGTCGCTATAGATCACAATCCGGTCTTCGAACCGGGCACGTCGCGTAATCTCCCGTACCGAGCGGTGTATTGCCACCAGCTCGGCCGTGAAGACAGACGCAGCGCCTGGCAGAGCGACGCTGACTTCAAACAGAGGGGATACGGCGTGGAAGCCAACCCCCTCTTGGGACTTGGAGCCATCTGTATACACTGGCACGGTTCCAGCGTGACACGATGTGTGCTCCAAAAAGGTCGAACGCAATACTCCCGGGGCCGTACAAGCTTTGGGAGTAGAGGCGTGGCGACAAATAGCCAAATGTGGTACCCTCCAGAGTGGCGCCCTGGGCAGAACCAGTGGCACCACCGGCCCGAGAGCTATATCTAGCTCTCGAAGGAGTTTTTTGGCCCTAAACCCAAAGGGCTTAAGGTATGACTGGCGTCTCTCGGCGGCATAGGCACCATCGAGAACAGCTGCGGATGCAGTGAGAGCTGTTGGCGACTGAGGGAGGCGCCAACAGAGCGAGTGGAATCTCCCCAGCATCGACCAACAGGCTCTCAAGGAGGTAGAGCAGAAGGCACCGGGCAAAAGGCGAAGGTCGGTGTGGTGGATCGAATCCACCTTCCGCAATAAACGCTCGGCTGCGGATGCATAAAACTCGCATCCGTAGTCGAGCTTCGAACGAACAAAGGATCGATAAAAAAGTAGAGCAGTAGCCCTATCAGCGCCCCAAGCGCTCAACGTCACGGAACGGAGAATGTCCATTGCGCGGGTACAAGAGAACCTAAGGCTGAGAATATGAGCCTCCCAGGTGAGGCCTCAGTCCAATACAAGACCGAGGAAACGGTGCGATTCCACCACATCCAGGCGCACCCCATTAAGAAACAATTCTGGGTCGGGGTGAAGCCGTGGATGGCGGCAGAAATGCACCACCTTAGTCTTGGCCAAAGAAAACCGAAACCTGTGCGCTTCGGCATAGCGATAGACGCGGTTCAATGCCTGTTGGAGTCGACGCTCCAGAGTTGGCATGTGGGCCGCGCCAAAAGAGATCGAAAGGTCGTCCACGTAGAGCGTAGCGAGAACATCTTTCGGCAGCACCGAGGTGATGCCGTTGATGCTCAGGGCAAAGAGTGTGACACTGAGGACACTTCGCTGCGGGACACCCTCTTCCTGCTCCTTTGGGCCGGAGAAGGCTCCCCCCACTCGTACTGCGAAATCGACGATCTCGCAAAAATTCAAATATAAAAATTGGGAGGCGTCCCCTCGCCCCCATCGTGTGGAGAGTCTCCATGATACCGTATCGCCATGCGGTATCATAGGCCTTCTCCAGATCGAAAAACACCGTGGCGTAGTGATGTCTACGAAGGAAAGCCTCGCAGACGGCATTTTCCAGTCGGAGCAGAGCATCAGACGTGGAGTGGAACTTGCGGAAGCCGCACTGTGCAGAAGACAGATGGCCTCCGCTGTCCAGGAAAAAGGCTAATCTAACATTTACCAATTTCTCCATCAACTTGCACAAGCAAGAGGTTAGAGAGATTATGCGGAAACCAGTCGGAAAAGACTGATCTCTCCCCGGTTTGCGAAAGGCAAGCAAAGTAGCGATTGGCCAGGAGTCTGGGAGAAGACCTTCCACCCAGATCCTGTTGAAAAAATCTAACAGAAAGGCCATGCCTCGCTCACCCAGGTGTTGAAGCATGGCGTACGGGACATCGTCCGGACCATGGACGGTGTCCGCGCACGAAGCGAGAGCGGAACGCAACTGACTCACAGTAAACTTGTCGTTGAAGGGTTCTCCGCCTCTGGAGGATCACGACGTGCATGGAATGCTGGCGGAGCAGCATCTCGCTAGAGAATGCGGAAAAAGCGGTCGCTAAGGATTCCGCTACGGACGCGGGGTCCGAGATTGCGGTCCCATTCTCCTGGAGAACGGGAGGGGGGTCCTGCGAAAACTTGCCCCGAATCCTTTTGACTCGCTTGCACACCTCAGCTAAAAGGGTCTTCCCGTTAAGTGAAGACACGTATGCCCGCCAAGAAAAGCGGCGGGTGTGCTTCGAAATATACCGAAACCTAGCCCTAGCCCGACGAAATTCAGCGACAGTGAAATCGTTCGGGCGGCGCTTATAGCGCATGTAGGAATAACACTTCTGTTTGAGGGCCGTCTCACACTCTGCCGACCACCATGGGAGTGGTCGGCGTAAAAAACAGCCAGACGTCCTAGGAATAGTAGTCAGGCCCACGGCGATGAGGTTGCCGGAGAAGAACTCAACGGCCTCATCTACCGACCTAAACTCCTCGACTGAGATAGAAAATTCAGTCATTTCCTGAAATGCAGGCCACCGCGCCCGCGCCAAGCACCACCGAGATGGGCTCTCAGGCGGCAGTTGCCCTGAAAATAATATTTGAATGGCAAAGTGATCACTACCGTGGAGGTCATCGACCACCCCCCAATCAAAATCAGGCTGTGCATCCGAAGAGCACAAAGATAGGTCAAGGCCACAAAATGAAGCGGTTCTCGGACAGTGATGCGTAAACTCATCCACGTTTAGGACACCCATCTCAAGCTCTTCGATCAGATCGGCAAGGACTTGTCCCCTAGGATTTATGGAGTAATCTCCCCAGAGAGGATGCCTTCCGTTCAGATCTCCAAGCAAGAGATAGGGCCTCGGTAACCGTGCCACGACGCGGCGGAAGTCCCCCGGGTCGAAGTCAGCTGACGGTGGAATGTACGCAGAAAAGATAGTATACCTCCTATCCAGGTGCAGGTGCACAACCACTGCCTGAAAGGAGGTATCTAAAGAGAAAGGAAGAACGGAGACATCATGCCGGGTGTAAACCGCGCACTCCCCAGCCCGGCCATCCCGCGATGGTGGGGTCGTAAAACCCTTATACCCCATGAGGGCGGGCAGGGGGCACGCGCCTAGCATGGTCTCATGCAAAAAGATAGCTAACGGGGAACGGGACGAGACGAGCCTCCGCAGCTCCTCCCAGTTGGTCCGGAGTCCACGGCAATTCCATTGAAGGAATATGCCCTCCAGGCCTAGCTCGGAGGAGACGCGGGGGCCCTCCTCGAACTGAAGACCCTCACGGGAATGGCCGTACGCTTCCTGGGGCAGAACCCCGGGCGCTGTTGGCCGGACAAAGCGCTGAAGGCGGTGTCGCCTTCGATGACTAATTGGGGGAGGTTGGGCTCGCCATGCGAGTCTTTTCCTCCCTCCGCCTCGAAACCTTAGGCGGGCGTTGCGGATTCGGAGGCGGGGGACCGTCTTTTCAAGGAACCACCGTCTCTGAGCCACTCGCTCCACCTCAGGGCGTGGGCGAAGGAGCCGAAGCTCCTTTGTTGCTGTCCTCCTCTCGGGGGACAGCGTTCGAACCCCGGAAGATGGCCTAGCGACCATCTTCAAGGGTGTTGCCTCCTGTGAGTCTAACGACTCGGTGGAGGCGCGTGGCCGTTTCGCCTTACGGGAAACGGTCACGCTGGGGGAAGAGGGGGGAGCCCTGGTTTTAACCGGGGCTGGGTATGAACCCTTTTTGCCGCCAGCTTTACCAGGGGAGCACCCGGGTTGAGTAGAGCACGCAAAAGGGCTCCGAATGGGCGCGGAAACAACCGTGCTCGTTGGCCTGGATGGGCCAGGAGCAGAGGGTGCCTTTCTAACTATTGAGGCATATGACGTCCCAGGCAGAGACGGGCGCGTCAGGACCAAGTCCTTAGCCTCGTGGAATGAAAGTCGATCATGGGCCTGAACAGCCAGGATTTTTTTCTCAAGGAGAAATGCACCACATTGCTTCGAGAAGCGGGGTGCGGCTCTCCGCAATTGACACACTTGGCCACACACGATTTGGACTTATCGTGTGCGGCCTTGGAGCACTTTACACAAGCTTCGGGTAACCCAGACTGTGCACGTTTACATGAGCGATTCGTATGGCCGAAGCAGTGACATTAATAGCACCTCCGCGGCAGTGGCACGGATGCCTTCACGCGGTAGCGGTACCAACCGGCACGCAACCACTCAGGGAGCTTGTCACAGTCGAACGTGACGAAGAGTTTAGGGGTGGGTCTCGAGGCCCCTCCCTGTTTTCTCATCACACGTTCGACCTTGACCGCCTCATGGTCGGCCAGCTCTAGGGTGATGTCCTCAATGGAGTAGTCAACGAGTTCCCTCGCATAAACTACTCCTTTCACAAAGTTCATGGTAGAGTGCGGCGTCACATTCACCGGGGTGCCATCAAGAGTCCCAAGAGCACTTATCTTGGCCGCCTCTGCGGGATTCGCCGCATTCGCCAGAAGGCTCCCCTCCGAGAAACGGGTCACCTTCGGCTCTCTACCAATTGCACTAGCTAATCCTCTCCTCTGATGGATCATGTTGCCCTTGGTCAACATGGTGCCATCAGTGGAGCGAATAACAAGGAAACATTTGAAGCCAGCGGGCTCGAAAACGCCAGGTAACCTCTGAATCAGGGGCCCTGATGTCATCGAAGCTCCGCCCTGTGCACTTTTCGTCTTAGTCAGGGGCTCCACAACCAGGCGGGGGGCAGAGGGGCCGGATGTGCCGATCTTGGCTTGGTCGCTTGCCAAAGTGGCAGCAAATCCATCCGTCCCCGTAGCCCCCGCGGATGGAGAGGAGCCCCGAGTCTTTTTTGTCTTTGTAGTCTTTTTCTTTTTCTTTTTTGCAGACAAGGGCGGGGAATGAACCCGCTTCTAACCTTCGCCGGAAGGAGCCCCCAGGCCAGATGGACCGGCCTCAGCCAGGTCCTTCTCCGAAATGGAGAAGGTCCTGGAAGTCGTGGGGGCACACTCGGAGGAGATCACTCCCCTCCTTGTACTGATTCGGAAACCACAGCCGTTTGAGGAGGACCTTGCATAGGGGCGGATTCGGGTTCAGTGCTTGGCGCCGAGCCCGGATTTCCCCCCATGGAAGGCCCTACCGTCTGAGGCTAGGGTTTCCTCAAGGACCATGTCTATCTCAGGGGGGGGGGGCTTACAGTTGGCCATCCCCCCACCTCCAAGACATCGCAGGTCCCGTTGGCAGTATCGTCAATAGTCTTGTGTGGGGAGCCATGGGCCTTGACCCCGGCAAGGTTCAATATCTTGCCAGCAGGTCTTTTGAGGGAAGCGACCGAAGGGGCCTAGCTTCCCTCTCCCCCCTAAGGGGGTTTGCCCTACCGAGCCGCTTCGATGTGGAGCGGCTTGCTAAGGGCTGCCTGTTGGCTTTCTTGGCAGTCCCCTTGGCAAGAACAGAGGGGACTGCCGCTGGTAAAAGGGAGGTGCCCGAAAGCACCTCCAGAGAAGGGGGTAAGGGGGAGTCCCCTACACCCGTAAGCGAAGGAGAGGAGTAAGCCTCTTCTCCGGTTAGAGAGATAGGGAGGGTCCCCTGAGCAAGCACAGGAGGGGCGACCTCCATTTTTTCGGTGGAGCTGCCCGAGGGCGGCTCCGTTGGTGACATAGGGAGAATTAAGGGGAGATTTGTTTCTCATCATTGGGCATGGTGCCCCTTTATATTTCACGGGATGCAATCGCTCATCACCTCTTGCAGTTGCCCGCACTGCAAGAGGTGCTTACAGGCCTGGCAGAGCCAGGCGCTCCCATTTCAGACCACCCCTCCCGCTTGGTGGCCTGGCAGTCCATCGGCATGGCGGCTCCACATTTAACACGGCGTAAAATGATAGATTGTGAAGAGGAGAGGAAAAGGGATGTGAGGAAGGTATGGGTGGGGATGAAGCAGGTTGTTACAAAAAAACCATCCCGAACCGGAGCTCAGGGGTTAGGGATCATTGTCCCCTCCCCCCTCAGCCCCGATCCGGGACGGTTGGCTTGAGAAGAAGGTCAGCATCTACCCTGTGAAATTAGAGGCTGACCAGAGAAAGTTGTGGGAGAGGTTGTATGAAAAGCAAGGAAACAAGTGTTTTAAAGGAAGGAGAAGAGGCTAAGCTGGGGTCGGACAGGGTGCTGAGTCCCGTCAGCACGGCGGACAGGATGGAAAATCGCCGCGGTCGGACGTGGGAGTTATACAGACACAGTACTATCTCCTTGTTCCGATATCTAAACTGTCGCTTTATATACCCTAACACCGCAGTTTTCATCCAGCTAAAGAGGGGGGCCCGTTGAGAAGGCCTGCAGCAGGTTCCGACGCCGCCTAGAGGCTGTTGTAGTTGAGTGCGACGGTGATTTCATTGAATAAAATGAATGGTATTTTCTTTTATATCTAAGTCAGCAATAATAAATTACCCACCGCATCCTATATGTATAGACGCAATTCCTCCTGCTAGTATTGGGGCGTTGGGTCAGGGAGGAGACACACTCCTTCAGGGTGAGTGACCTATGTAGACCTACACCCGAGTGTATCAGTGATAATTTTTTTTCACTATTTTATTCTATTAATCCACATTCTTCTTACCACTGCCTGTGCCTTCCCTTGCTCTTTCTCCATCGTGTTAAAGTGCACTCGATAAATTCTTTCTTTAAAAGGTAAGAATATGCAATTCTTTAATGGAACGATAGAAACTAATACCCGTATAACTTCCTCGGGATTAGACATCAAAATGCCATTTTCAGATTCTCGATCTCACTTCTTAAGAATTCAAATGCACACTAAGGCGCTTGACCCCCACCTAGTACTCAACGAGTCCGTCCTTCCTGGTGAGAGTAAACGAACGCTTATCGTTTCTAAGTGCCGTCCTGCATCCCACCATGAGGAGGAAGATGTGTATTTGTTAAGTAAGAATCATCTTTACCATCTCTGTTTTTCACCAGATTTACGCGCGGTTGAGTTAAGGAAGATAGAAGTTATGAGCAGATCTACCATTGCCCTTCCCCACCCTCAGTTAGACAAAACTCCTTAAATACAGCCACGAGCAAGTGACCCGTGAAGTGGCGCCTTATTCATTACAGCAACCCACACATAGAGCACAAAACATCGCGGTCGATAAAATTTGAAAGATGTGCACATCTTTCCCTCCCATTTGCGCCGTAGTCGAAAGCACCAAATCGCCTTCCACTAAATTTGCGCGTCCGAGGCGCGTTTCTCCCTCAGCGCTTTCGCCGCGATCTATTTCATCATCATTTCACTCCTCTATTCCCATCGCGTCGTCTGCACAACAGAACCAGAACTTTCTCATTTTTTATATTTGAGCCTTCCCTGTCCATTTCTCCTTTAACTTCACGCAACTAATTATTTTATGGCGTCGGTTCACATCGGTGCCGCTCATTCATGGACAACCCTGGGAGATTGTCCATATAATTGCTTCTTGTCCTTACAAGGATTAGAGCAACAGGTTGCAGATTAGTTCCTAATTAAATTTAACTAGCATTATAGTAATATGGAATGTCCTGTAAGATGGCGCCATGTGTATGGCATCGATACTTGATCGGGATATTTGTTAATTTTACCGATCCATTCTGGCGGCCGCCAATGACGGCACAGCGACCGAACGTACAAAAGAAGGAAAAGGTTAATGAAAAACAAAACAAGGATTATATTAAAAGAATCCAACGAGAAAAAATAAGGGGCATGTTGACCCTGAAGGTTGGTTCATGACCCTGTGAAGGACCAACTATCTCAAAGACCCAAGCGCGCCACTCGAACAATTTAAAATTGCAAATATTACACTATCTCACTACAACTAGGCACACAGGGACCAGGCGCTAGCAACCACGCTCATCCCTCTACCACGGACTATAGGCTCCCAAAGAATACAACATTCAACTAAAATGAGGTGTCCAGTCTTGGCCATTATCACGTCTCGCGAGCGTGTCAGATTCAGAGACGACAAAAAATAACGATACCGTGGAGGCATTGGGGATCTGTGCATAGGAAAGGTCGCCGTACTCACCACACCTGCTACTATGCTATATTAAAAAATATATGTAAATAACAAATTACGATGAAGGACAAAGGCTAAAAAAAAAAATTAAAAAAATCAAAATGGAAACAGGAAGGAAGCGCGCTCCAGCGTCGGGGGCAGACCCAGCTACCCCCGAGGCACGAACATGCCAACTACAACCAACAGTGAAATAAAGTGGAGGAGGTCAGCCTCCTCCAAAAAGTCGCATAGTTTGAGTGGTTATGTGCACGAACCAGTCCAGAGTACAAGGGACAAACGGTAGCGACCTCGAGGCAACGTGCGCAAAGATCACTCAGACTGGGATATGCAACAGGAATTTGCTGAATAGTCTGGGAGACAACGCAGTCGTTGCAGTAATGCTTAGGAGAGTTGTCAATTAAATGGCAGTGCGTCACGGGAATGTGTCCAATTCGGAGACGACAGAAAGCAATCTGAAGCCGTTGCAGCATTGCGGGGTAGGTCCATGGGAACAATCGCGTCGCAATGGAACGTAAATATAAGTTCCCCTCGGCCGTCTCCCATGTTCTTTGCCAAGCAGCCCGGAGAGCTGCCATTTTTCCTGCCATGTAATCGGTGTAAGGAAGAGCGAAACGCTGGTCTGGTCGGGAAGTCCTAGCGGACACTTTGGTACCCTCATCGGCGCGTTCATTCCCAGCAATTCCTACATGTCCAGGAACTCAGCATAAGATAATCTCGATATCCACCCGGCTCGCAATAACCGTGGCGTCACGGATATCGCAACTCATGGGATGCGGAGATTCCAAAGAGCCGAAAGTACTTTGTGAGTCGCTATAAATCACGATCCGGTCTCCAAACAGGGCACATCGCATTATCTCTCGTGCCGAGCAGTGTATTGCAACCAGCTCGACCGT
Source organism: Ceratothoa steindachneri (assembly GCA_963969495.1). Taxonomy (NCBI): domain Eukaryota; kingdom Metazoa; phylum Arthropoda; class Malacostraca; order Isopoda; family Cymothoidae; genus Ceratothoa; species Ceratothoa steindachneri. The sequence goes on from OZ018321.1 coordinate 127,244,243, forward strand.
GAATACAGACACAGCGCCTGGCAGAGCCCCGATGTTTTAAGAGAGAGGGTATACCACGTGGAAAATGCCAAACGCAATATTCCAGGCGCTGTAAAAGCTTTGGGAGCAGAGGCGTGGTGACAAATAGTCAAAGGTGGGACTATCCAGGGTCGCGTCCTGGACAGAACCAGGGGCGCCACCGGCCCGAGAGCTATACCAAACTCTCAAGGAGTTTCCCACCCTTAAACCCAAAGGGCTTAGAGTATGACTGACATCTCTGGGGGACATAGGCACCGTCGATATCAGCTGCAGATGCAGTGAGAGCTGTTGGCGACTAAAGGAGTCGCCGGGTCGTGCATACAGACGAATAATGCACTGTGCATGACGAAGAGCAAGTAGCATCTCCACAGCATCGACAAGTGGGCTTTCTTTGGGGGACATGCGTAAGGCACCGGTCACAAGGCGAAGTCCGGTGTGGTGGATCGAATCCACCTTCCACAATAAACGCTCGGCTGCGGATGCATAAAACTCGCATCCGTAGTCAGTCTTCGACGAACAAAGGGACGATAAAAAGTAAGGCAGTAGCCCTATCAGCGCCCCAGGCGCTGAACGTCACACAACGAAGAATATGCATGGCGTGGGTACAAGAGACCCTAAGGCTGCGAATATGAACCTCCAAGGTGAGGTGTCGATCAAATACTCGAGCAAGGAAATGGCGCGATTCAACCACTTCCAGGAGAACCACATTTAGAAACAATTATTGGTCAGGGTGGAGCCGTGGATGGCGGCAGGAGTGCCCCACCTTAGTCTTGGCCTAGGAAAACTGAAGCCTGGGTGCTTAGGCATAGCAAGAGACGCGGTTCAATGTCTGATGGAGTCGACGCTCCAGAGTTGGCATCTGGGCCGCGTCAAAAGAGATCGAAAGGTCGTCCACGTAGAGCGTAGCGAGAACATCTTCCGGCAGCACCGAGGTGATACCGTTGATGCTCAGGGCAAAGAGTGTGACACTGAGGACACTTCGCTGCGGGACACCCTCTTCCTGCTCCATTAGGCCGGAGGGGGCTCAACCAACACGTACGAAGAATCAAAGATCTCACGAAAATTCAGATATGAATATTGGGATGCGTCCCCTTGTCCCCGTCGTGTGGAGTCTCCACGAGACCGTATCGCCATGCGCTACCATACGCCTTCTCCAGATCGAAAAACACCGTGGGGTAGTGCTGTCTTCGAAGGAAGGCCTCGCTAACGGCATTTTCCAGTCGGAGCAGAGCATCCGACGTGGAGTAGAACTTGTGGAAGCCGCACTGTGCAGAAGACAGATGGCCTCCGCTGTCCAGAAAAAAAGTTAATCTAACCTTTACCAATTTATCCATCAACTTGCACACGCAGGAGGTTAGAGAGATTGGGCGGAAACCGGTCTGGGTAGAGTAATCTCTCCACGGTTTGCGAAGAGCGAGCACAGTAGCAATTCGCCACGAGTCTGGCGGGATGCCATATACCAAGATCTTGTTGAACAAATCTAACAGAAAGGCCATGCCTCGCTCACCCAGATGTCGAAGCATGGCGTTCGGGACATGGACCGGACTAGTGGTGGTATCCGCGCCCGAAGCGAGAGGGGAGCGCAACTCCCTCAATGTAAACCTGTCGTGGAAGGGTTATCCGCCTCTGGAGGCGGCCTTCCGTGACATCACGACGCGCATTGAATGCTAGCTGAGCAGGATCCCGGCTAGAGAATGCGGAGAAAGTGGTCGCGAAGGATTCCGCCACGGATGCAGGATCCGAGATTGGGGTCCCATTCTCCTGGGGAACGGGAGGGGGGTTCTGCGAGAACTTGCACCGAATCCTTTTGACTCGCTTCCACACCTCTGCTAGAGGGGTCTTCCAGTTAAGTATGCCCCCTAGAAAGACGGCGGGCGTGCTTCGAAACATACCAGAACCTAGCCCTAGCTCGACGAAATTCAGCGACAGTGAAATCGTTTGGGCGGCGCTTATATCCCATCTAGGCAGAACGCTTCTGTTTGAGGGCTGCCTCACACTCGGCCGACCACCACGGGAGTGGTCGGCGTTCAAAACGGCCAAACGTTCTAAGAATAGTAGCTAGGCCAACGGCGATGAGGTTTCCGGAGAATAACTCGACGGTCTCATCCACTGACCTAAACTCCTCGACTGAGACAGAGAAATAAATCACTCATTTCCTGAAATACGGACTACCGTGCACGCGCCAAGCATCACCAGGACGGGCTCTCAGGCGGCAGCGGCACAAAAAAAATGATATTTGAATGGGAAAGTGACCATTACCATGGAGGTCATCGACTAACCCCCCCTTCCATATTCCATCCCCAAAATCACGCTGTGCATCCGGTGTTCACAAAGATAGATCGAGAAGCGGTTTTCGGGCAGTGATACGTAAACTTATCCACATTTAGTACACAAAAATGCAGCTAGTCGATCAGCTCGAGGGGTACCCGAACCCTGAGATTGATCGAATAGTCTTCCCAGAGGGGGTGTCTCTCGTTCAAATCCCGAGAAAGAAAGGACCTCGGCAATCTTGCCACGATGCGGCTGAAGGCTCACGCGTCGAAGTCGGCTGATGGTGGAATGTACGCGGAAATAACAGTATACCTACTAACCAGGTGCAGCTGCATAGCTACTGCCTCAAAGGTGTCTAGAGCGAGGAGAAGAACAGAGACATCATGTCGGGTGTAAGTGGCGCATCATACTGCCCGGCCCCTATCCCGTGGTGGTGAGGTCGCAAAACCTTTATACCGCGGGAGGGTGGGCAAGGAGCACACACCTTGGGAAAACAGAGACTAGCCTCCGTAGCTCCTCCCAGTTGGCCCGGATTCCGCGGCATATCCGCTAGAGGAATATGACCTCCAGGCCTAGCTCGGAGATGCAGGGTAAATATTCTAAGTAAAGACCCTTGGAGGAATGGCCCTACGCTATCCGGACGCAGAACTTCGGGCACTGTTGGACGTGCAATGCGTTGAAGGCGCTGTCGGCTTCGAGTACTTATCCGAGGGATTGGGCTGGCCACGCGAGACTTAGGCAGGCTGGGCGGCTTCAGAGGCGAAAGCCACTCCTTTGGATGATCCACTGCTTTCGAGTCACCCAGGGGTAGGAGCCGAAATTCCTTTAGTGATGTCTTCATTTCGGGAGGCAGCTTTAGAAACCCCGAAAGATGGCCTCATCACCAAATTCAAGGGGGTGTTGCCTCCTGTGAGATTTACGACTAGGTGGAGGCGCAAAGCCGTTTCGCCTTACGGAAAACGGTCACACTGGGAGAAGGAGGGGAGCCCTTGTTTTAGCTGGGGCTGGGTGTGAACCCTTTATACCACCAGCTCTTCCAGGGTAGCGCCCGGGGTGGCTAGAACCCGTAGAAGGGCCAGGAGCAGAGGGTGCCTACCTTAATATTGAGGCATAAGAAGTCCCAGGCAGGATTTTTTTCTAGAGGAGATCCGCATCACATTGCTTCGAAAAAGTGGGGCACGGCTCTCCGCAATTCAACACTTGGCCACACATGATTTGGACGCATCATGTGCGGCCTTCGAGAAACTTATACAGAGTCGAACGTGACGAAGAGTGTAGGGGTAGTTCTAGCCCCCCCCCAGTTTTCTCATCACACGTTCGACCTTAACAGCTTCATGGTATGCCAGCTCTAAGGTGATGCCATCTATGGAGTAGTCCACGAGTTCCCTCTCATAAACGACTCCTTTCACGAAATTATGGTAAGAGTGCCGCGTCACACTCACCGGCATGTAATCAAGTGTCTGAAGGACGCTAATCATAGCCGCCTTGGATGCATTCGCCAAAAAGCTCCCGTCCAAGACACGGGTCACCATTGGCTTTCTACCAATCACGCTAGGTAGATTTCGCTTCTGATGGATCATGTTGCCCTTGGGCAATATGCTGCAATCAGTGAAGCCAATAACGAGGAAGAGTTTGAACCTGCAGGCTCGAAAACGCCAGTTAACCTCTGAATTAGGACCCCTGACGTAATCACTGTGGCCCTTTGCGCACCTCACTTTTTGTTTTAATTAGGGACTCCCCACCCAGGGGAGCACCAGGGATGGATGTGGCGATTTTGGCTTGTATTTTTTTCTTCTTAGGAGAGGAGGGCGGGGAATGCGCTCGCGTCTCTTCTCCGCCGGTAGGAGCTCCTAGGCTTATGGACCGGGCTCGGCAATATTCTTCTCTGAAATAGAGGTCTTGGTTGTGACGGGGGCAAAAGCCGGGAGAGGAAACCCCTCCTCTTTTTGTAAGGCCTCGGGGGCCCCGAGCCGTCCGACGAGAAGCTAAAACAGGGGCGGACTCGAGTTATTCGCTTGGCACGAAGGTTCGACCCAATGGAAGATCCTGTTGTCTGGGGCTGGGTCACCTCATGGACCATGTCCATCTAATGGGGGAGGGGCCTCATTGTGGCCATCGACCCCCCCCCCCCCCAAGACATCACGGATCCCATTCGAGGTACCTTTTGTCGTCTCATCTTGGGCCGGCGAACCGGCATCCGTCGGGGAAGAGGGAGGCAGGTACGCTGGCCCCTGTAAGGTCATAAAGCCCGAGTGCAGGACATTAGGGGGGCACGGGCCAACGGGCCCTGCCATTCCTTATCCCCTTACTATTCGGCCGCCTGCGTGCTTTCTTGGCAGTCCCCTGTGAAAGAAAGGGAGGGACTGCCGCTAGAAAGAGGGAGGCACCGCCTCCAGTAAAGAGGGTTATATGGAGTCCCCTGCACCCGTTTGCCTAGGAGAGGAGTAAGCCTCCTCTCCACCAGAATAAATTTTGAGGGTCCCTTGAGAAAGTAGAGGGTGAGTGCGGCTCCATTTTTTCCGTGGAGCTGCCCGAAGGCGGCTGCATCGCTAGTGAAGGAAGATATTTTTTTTTTTAGATTCATTCATGGTCATTGGTGACCCTGGGACTTTCACGGGACGCAAACGCTAATCACCCCACGCAGTAGCCGCTCTGCGAGGGGTTAACACGGGGCCGGCAAGCCAGCTGCTGCCATTTGAGACCGCTTCTCCCGCCTAGTGGCCTGGTAGCTCCATCTTAGGCTCGGCCTAAAATTAATAGACTGTGAAACGAGGGAGTAAGGGTAAGTGAGGAACGTGTGGGTAAGGGTGAAGCAGGTTGTTAAAAATCCACCACCCTAAACCAGAGCTCAGGGATGAGGTGACTTTGTCCCCTCTCCCCTCAGCCCCGATCCGAGATGGTTGTTTCAAAGAAAGCTGGTCGTCGTCTACCCTGTGAAATTAAAGACTTACCAGAGAATTTTTTTATAGAGGTTCTAGTGAAAGTGAGAAAACAGGGTGAGAAGACTGGGTGTCAGAAAGAAGGAGAAGAGGCCAAGCTGGGGCCAGACGGGGCGCTGAGTCCCGTTAGCACGGCGGCCAGGAAAGCAAATCGCCCTGGCCCTTACGGGGCATACAATGGGGCCGGGAATGGACGCACCCCTCCAGATGTCTGCTGCAGGATCGCTGCTACGTCACACCTTCTTGCCCGGGAAAGTAATAGGGAAAGGCGATGTGGCGGTAGAAGGACAAAAGGATCGAAAAAAAAAACAGGTGTGGTAACCACCATCCCCAATGGAGCCCAAAGGAAAGAGTGAATCACTCTTCCTCCACATCCAAACCAAATATTGGTGGTCGTTGGTGACTAGCAGGCAAATGAGCTGCCGGCCAAGAAAAAGCCCAGGAAATTTCAATCTAGTTGACTACCGGGGGCACTGTGGACGGCAATGCGTGCCTCCCTTCCAGGTGCAACGTTAACAGTATACATGGGGCACAACCTTGATGGGGTCCGTATCACTGGTGTCTCCTTAAAAAGTCCAAGCTCTGACTGTTACAGTAACGGCTCATCATCATCCACGAGACCAAATCTTTCCGTCTAAATCAACCAAACAGTCGGGTTTTTTTTGGGGGGGGAGGGGCAAATGTCGATTTTTATAGTGACCTAAACACTAATTATTACAGATATTTCCCCCTCTCCCATCCTTTTTAGTCGACTTCGAATCGGATACAAGATTTAAGCGCACTAACCCCAAGGGGATGAATATAGTCCCAAGTCCTTTATTAGCAGAAAAATAATAAACGGTGATAAGTTCTACTCGAGAATGTCTGCAGCAGCCTCCGCGTCATCTCCTATCCTTCACTAACCTGTTTGTTCGCCTCGGTTGTGGCCGACTGCGTTACCCACTTCCAAACAAAGGAAGAATGTGGGACGTGGAGAAAAGGATGCCCCTGTCCAGACCATTTACCGCATCTCATAGCTTGCCTTTTTTAGGATCAAATGATGAATCATGGAGAGTGGGCGCAAATTAATGGCAGTACTTTTTCATACAGCTTCCGGCCTTAGCGCTATTTATATTACACAAATAATATGTAAATAAAATTAAGAACGGAGCTCAATGCCCCCTTAGAGGCCCTAACACAAGTGAAGGCAGCCACAGAATAAAATTTGAGAAAAGAGGCTCTAAAAGTTTATGGGGGTATGGTAAGTGAATGAAAGAAATAACCAAGAAGGAAACTTCATGGAGTTGTTTCCTTCTTATTTATAATACAATTACAACAAAAGGTTTGAATTCAATCAAATCAGCGCAACGAACGTTGTTCAGTACGAAATGCTACACAATTTCGAATATTTTAACCTCAATGTGTTGCAACATATCGCGACAAAGGATTATTTAAAAGATTAAGGGAGACTTTCAAAGTATTTAATATAAGAATACATAGCTTTTAATCCTTTGTGAGCAATCTCAGTTAGCATGTTAACATATAAGCAGGACAATTAGCGGTTAAAAGAAAGTGTGTAATTTTACCCATACGGTTGTTGTCCTATTTATAGGACACGAATTTTTTATTCCTGCGTTTGTCAATTCTTGTTAAATATTTTGATCCGATTTTAAATGCACGATATAATTGAAAAAAAGAAGGGCTTTAATGGGCTGCGAAGCTCCCCATATCGCATCGAAAAAGCGGTCTCGCATTTGTGCTGATAAGTTTTGCTTTTTATAATGGTAAGTATAAGATGCTTTTATATCTTAGTGGGGAAATACTGATTAATGTGGGATCCGAACCACGGGTAATCTAAAGCGTCTGGCAGCCGTCGATAAGTCGACTCGAATCAGAACACCATCCGACGAATAACCAAACCCAATGAGGCTTAACTTGGCTAAAATCGTGAGAAGCGGCGTTTCCACTGGGCTAAACGAGAGCAGTGGCCTGAAAAGGGTTTAAGTTCAAACAAAATGCGGGTGGGGAGAGTGAGCTATGTTGTAATGGTGGCTTTACTGGTAAAAAAAACAACACGCCTTTCGCGGCCGCCAGCAAGGCAAAAGAGGAAAGGTGGGGGAATGGGGGCTATATCTCAGGACCAGAGGCACCCGCCTCAGATTTTCGGAACGCTTTAAATGTCGACGTCAGCATCTGTGCAACAACACAGACCGGAAGTTGCCCAGCGGACGGTCGCTCCCCAACTGAGCAGCCAGAACGGCAGGTGTGGATTCCTTTCTAAGTTATACTGGTCGACAAGACTATGAGGCACTGAAGATGTTATGCGACAGACAAAAAGACGGGACCCCCGAGACATTTAACTGTCATAGCACCCTACAAGAAATGCTATAAACACTACAGCCTTAGGCAAATCCAACGCAATGAGGGGGGGGGGGGAAGTAGCAAGAGACGCTGGGAAGGGTTATTGAGGCAATATTGCATTTCCCATTTTTCGGGCCAATCGCCCATGACCCCTCTGTGTAACCTGCAGACGTTAAAGGACGTTGTTTATAAAGTTCAAGTACTCTTATGACAATGCATGAAGTAACTGTTGTCGCCATTAAAACTAAATAGGAGAAATAGGGAGGGAATACTATTTGAAAATTGGGTGCTTGGATGGAGGGGGGGTTTTCTTGCGCTAATCTGGTGACTGCCTCCTAGGCATAAGTCTTCGTAATCCTCCATAGTCTAATGCTAGGCTAGATAAAAAAATCATAAGACACCAAAAACTAAATCAAATAAAAAAAAATGATAAGAAGCAAAGAGAAGGAAGCACGCTACGGCGTCGGGAGCAGGCGCAGGATCATGCGGCCAACACCAAAGAGTGTCTCCTCCAAAAAGTCAAATAGTCCACAAATGTGTGCACACGAACTCGTCCCAAGTACGAGGGACAAGCGGTAGCGAACCCGCTCGTCATGGTACCGGGGCAGGTAACGTGCGCGAAGATCAACCAGGATGTGACATTCAACAAGAATGTGCCGAACAGGCTGGTGGACAAAACAATCGTTGCAATAATGTGCGGGCAGCCTTCCATCAAATGGCGGTGCATCCCGTTATTATGCCCAATTCGAATGAGACAAAGCGACCCGAAGCCGTCGCAGCGCAATGATACGCAACTTTAAGTTTCCCTCAACAGTATCCTATCTTCTTTGCCAGGTAGCCCGGGGTCTTATCTAATCCCAGCCATAAAGTCAGTGAGAGAAAGAGCGAAATGCTGGTGTCGGTTACTTGAGACAGTGATCAGAATTAAATGGAGGTAGTCGCAGTATTTAATTTTTTTTTTTTAATCGTGCAAAAAAGTCGTTCAGGGATATTTATCCATCGTGAACTACGAGGGGCGGTCAATAAGTTTTGCGAATCGGTAGGTCAAAACATCGGTAAAGGAGGCAAGAACATATCAAAACGGTCCGAAGATGATCGAATAAGATCGAAAGCTTAGCAATTTAGTTTGGTTTTCAACAAACACATTCATTTAAAAAAAGAGATGAATACTGGACAAGTGATCCACCATCTACAAGATGGAATAAAAAAGATAGAAGAAGAGAAAGTTGCCAAAGAAAATTAATTAAAGCAAAATACAGAATGGTCTTCAACAAAATTTGCACATAATATATATATATATAATTTGATATTGCAATTCATTGTAATTTAGACCATCACAAGTGGAAGTTTTCTCGTAAGGAATCTTTAGTGCCTTAATGGCGTTGATGACTTCTTAAACCTTCAAAGGGAAGACCGATAAAACCGCACTCTCAAAGCGACTAAACAATTTGGATTAAATAACATTTCGGATTTTCCCAACTACAAAAAAAAAGACATTCACGCGTCTTCCACAATTTTTAGTTTTAACTAGGCGATAATTACTCGCGGCTGGAAGCAACACGAAAACACACCAACCTGTATATGATGTAAAAACTAGGTTGATAATTGCAGCATCCTAGGAAAGCGAAAACCGAGATGCAAAGGAAGAAAAATGCTAATAACAAAAAGAAATACAATGAAGCTTATAAAGGATTGTCCGGGCAAACTCTTCGGAACTAAAATCAAGCCGGGAAAGAGAATTAAAGAGGAAAAAGAAAGAAAAAAGAAAAATATGGAAAAAGGAGAGAAAGAAAAATAAGGGGTAAGAGAGAGAACTAGAGAGAGAAAGGGTAATGAGAGAGAGAGGGGGGGTAATGAGAGAGAGAGGGGGTAATGATAGAGAGAGGGGGTAATGAGAGAGAGAGGGGGTAATGATAGAGAGAGGGGGTAATGATAGAGAGGGGGTAATGAGAGAGAGAGGGGGTAATGAGAGAGAGAGGGGGTAATGAGAGAGAGAGGGGGTAATGAGAGAGAGAGGGGGGAAGTTTGGAGAACTAAAGAGAGTGAGAAGGAAGAGGAGAAAGTGAGAGGGAAGGGGAGCGAATGAGGGAAGGGGAGCGAATGAGGGAAGGGGGAGAGTGAGGGGAAGGGGAGAGTGAGGGGAAGGGGAGAGTGAGGGGAAGGGGATGGTGAGGGAAGGGAGAGCGAGGGATAGTGAGGGGAAGTGGATAGTGGGGGGATGAGGGATAGTGAGGGGAATTATAAAAGTGATGGAAATTGGAGAAAGTGAGGGGACTGGGAGAGAGAGTAAAGGGTGAGAGGAAGGGAATAGAGGAAGAGGGAAGGGGAGATATTGAAAGGGGGAAGTAGAGTAAGAGGGAAGGGGAGATATTGAAAGGGGGAAGTAGAGTAAGGGGGAAGGGGAGATATTGAAAGGGGAAAGTAGAGTAAGAGGGAAGGGGAGATATTGAAAGGGGAAAATAGTGTAAGATGGAAGGGGGAATAGTGTAAGAGGGAAGGGAAAATGTTGTAAGAGGGAAGGGGAAATAGTGTAAGAGGGAAGAGGAAATAGTGTAAGAGGGAAGGGTAAATAGTGTAAGAGGGAAGGGTAAATAGTGTAAGAGGGAAGGGTAAATAGTGTAAGAGGGAAGGGTAAATAGTGTAAGAGGGAAGGGTAAATAGTGTAAGAGGGAAGGGTAAATAGTGTAAGAGGGAAGGGTAAATAGTGTAAGAGGGAAGGGTAAATAGTGTAAGAGGGAAGGGGAAAGAGTGTAAGAGGGAAGGGGAAAGAGTGTAAGAGGGAAGGGGAAAGAGTGTAAGAGGGAAGGGGAAAGAGTGTAAGAGAGAAGGAGAGAGAGTGTACAAGGGAAGGGAAGAGAGAGTAAGAGGAAAGAGTAGAGGGAGAGGGAAAGAGAGAAGAAAGATAGAGGAGAGAGATGAGATAGAGACAAAGAGAGGAGATATAGAAAATGAGAGACATGGGAGTGATGAGAGGGGAGAGCGGAGGGGGGGGGGAAGAGTGGGAGATAGAGGAGAGGGAATTGGGGGGGTAAGCGAGATGGTCGGTGCGAATGCTTCATTAAAGCTCGATATTGTCCGAGCCATCAGAATAATCCGGCTGAGGTGAAATTCTATTCTTGATTCCTAGCAATCGCCGCTTCCTTCCAACTAATTCAATGAAGGTCAATTAAGAGATGAAGGAAACTTAAAAAAAATGTTTAAACAAAAACAATTTAAAAAAAAAATTAAAAACAAACAATCACGGCAGTGGCGCCACCTATCCGGAAAATAAGAGGGGATGGAGGGAATAGGTGAATTCCATGCAAGGCAGAAAACGCCTTAACTTTCTTCATTTGAGTTCCTTAACTTCGTCTCCACTTTTTCCTCTCTCTTCATAACAGGACAAGTGGCCCAAATAGTGAGTTGCGATGAGCGTCGCAGAAACCGAGATTGTGGCAGTATTGAAAAGAGTGCTCTGAAGAGAGCTTAACTTTTCCTATCAGAACAACGGGGTGGAATGGAAAATTGAGGCTAGGGATGTAAAGCACTGCAAAAATATTTTAGAATGACCAAGGAAACAGCGTTTTGGGAGATGAGGGTGGGGGCAGTAGGCCAAGTAGATGATAGACAGGAAAGGGTTTAACGCAAAGAGCGCTTCAGCAACTTTACATATTCCACACATTTTATCAAAAATGTGTAATAATCGTCAAATCCTACGACGATTCACCTTTAAAGCCAAAAAATAGACCAGAAAAGATTTTTTATTATTTTAGAAGCCCATCTGGCGACTGCCTGCCTGGGCATAAGTCGCCGTACTCGCTCCAGCATACGACTAGGCTATATTAAAAAAAAAAATGCAACCTGAAAAAGTCGCGGCACAATGGCACGTTACTTTAAGGTACCCTCGACCATCTCCCAACTTCTTTGACGAGCCGCCCGGAGGGCAGGATGCATTCCTGCCATTTTTTGAAAAAAAATTTAGGAGCCTATCTGGCGACTAATTACTTGGACATAAGTGGCCGCAATCACGACAGCCTATCTATCACTAGACGACTTTAAAATAAGAATAGGAAAAAAACAATAAAAAGGGCCTCCATCCTCGTTTTACTCGACCTCTCCTCTGCCTTCAATACTATTGACTATTCCGTCCTACTTGATCGTCTCGATTCTTTCCTCGGCATATCAGGCACCGTGCTTGACTGGTTCCGCTCTTACCTCTCGTCTCGTACCCAATCCGTTGTGATTGACGACGTTTCATCCGACTCTACCCCATCCGCTTTGGAGTGCCACAAGGCTCTGTCCTTGGTCCTCTACTATTTCGTATCTACCTTCTCCCTCTTAGTTCACTTCTCCGTAATCTAGGTCTATCCTTCCACCTCTATGCTGATGACACTCAAATTTTCGTTTCCTCATCCCCCGCGTCTCTTGCCTACTCTATCACTGACCTCCTGGCTGCCTACTCCTCCATTTCTGACTGGCTCTCTACCAACTTCCTCAGGCTTAATCACTCCAAAACTGAGATCCTCTTCGTCGACACCCCTGCTCTTGTCAAAAAATCTAAATCTCTCTTTCCCTCGCTTACTCTGGGCGGTAATACTATCATTTTCTCTGACTGCGTTAGGAATCTGGGTGTTGTTTTTGATGAGTATCTCTCCTTTAAGCCTCATATCCGCAATGTCAGCAAATCCTCTCTATGTTTCCTTCGTAACTTCTCTCGCATTCGCTCTCACTTTGATCGCCAAAGTCTTGAGACTGCTGTTCCTGCCTTCATCACCTCACGCCTTGACTACTGTAACTCTCTGCTTGTGAATTTGCCATCCTCCTCTCTCCGGCTGCCGCCCGGCTTCTCCGTCGCCCTCGCTTCTCTCCCTCGAAACCCTTGCTGTATGAACTGCACTGGCTTCCGGTCAGATCCCGTACACACTTCAAGATACTTCTCTTCACATTTAAGGCCCTAAACAAAAAGGCCCCGTCTCACCTCTCTTCTGCCCTCTCGCCACGACATGTCCCTCAGGCCCTTCGGTCATCACATGCACCTCTTTTGAATATTCCTCGTTCATCCCTCTGCTCAATGGGGGACTGCTCCTTCTCAATCTACGCCCCTAAGTTGTGGAATGCTCTTCCTGCTGAAATCAGGTCTTCTCCCTCTCTTACCACATTTAAGCGTCTCCTGAAAACGCATCTTTTCAGTATTACCTTCTCCCCCCTCTTGAATTTCCATTAAATTTCCATTCTCATCTCAGCCCAACGTGCGCTCTGGGAAGGCCTCAGGCCTTGAAGAGCGCATTACAAAAGACTTATTATTATTATTATTATTATTATAATCGAGGCTCTGCTCTGCGCACTTTTTGTTCCAGTCTGGGACTCCCCACCCGGGGAAGCACCGGGGCCGGACGTGCCGATTTTAGCTTGGTCGCATTCCGAAATGGCAGCGCCCCCGTCTGTCCCCGCGGCTCCTGTGGAGCCCGAGTCTTTCTAGTCTTTTTTTCCTATTTCTTTTCTTTTTAGGAGAGGAGGGCGGGGAATTAACCCACTTCTTCCCTCCGCGGGCAGGAGTTCCCAGGCCAGATGGACCGGCCTCAGCCAGGTCTTCTCCGAAATGGAGAAGGTCCTGGCCGTCGTAGGGACACCGGTCGGAGGAGATTCCTCCCCTCCTTGTACTGCCTCGGAAACCCTAGCCGTTTGAGGAGGACCTTGCATAGGGGCGGATTCGGGTTCGGTGCTTGGCGCCGAGCCCGGATTCCCCCCATTGAAAGCCCTACCTTCTGAGGCTGGGTTGCCTCAAGGACCATGTCTATCACAGGAGGGGCCTCCAGTTGACTATCCCCTCCCAGGACATCGCAGGTCCCGTTGGCAGCGTCACCAGTCATGTGTGGGGAGGCACAGGCCTTAACCCTGGCAAGGTTGAGTATTCTTGCCAGCAGGTCTTTTGAGGGAAGAGACCGAAGGGGCCTGGTTTCCCTCTCCCCCCTAAGGGAGTTTGCCCTACCGAGCCGCTTCAATGAGGGGCGGTCGTCAATGGGCTGCCTGGTGACTTTCTCGGCAGTCCCCTTAGAAAGAAAAGGAGGGACTGCCGCTGGAAATAGGGAGGTGCCTGAAAGCACCTCCAGAGAAGAGGGTGAGGGGAGTCCCCTACACCCATAATCGTACGAGAGGAGTAAGCCTCCTCTCCGGTTAGAGAAATATGGAGGATCCCCTGCGCAAGCACAGGGGATGGGGACCTCCATTTTTTTCCACCAGTTAATGTGCACCCACCCGTCCCGAGTACAAGGGACAAGCGGTAGCGACCCCGCCAATCCCGGTATCGGGGCAGGTAACGTGCACGAAGATCGCCCAGACTGGAACATTCGACAAGAATGTGCCGAACAGTCTGGGGGACACCGCAGTCTTCACAGTAGGGCGCAGACGAGCGCTCCATCAAATGATGGTGCGTCCCGTGACTGTATCCAATTCGGAGACGACATTGTGGGGTAGGTCCATGGGAACAGTCGCGGCGCAATGGCACGTAACTATAAGTTCCCTTCGACCGTCTCCCATCTTCTTTTCCAAGCAGCCGGGAGAGCTGCCCGTATTCTTGCCATGTAGTCGGTGTGAGGAAGAGCGAAACGCTGGTCCGGTCGCCGAGTCCTCGCGGACTCCATGGCGCCCTTATCGGCGCGCTCATTCCCGGCAATTCCTACATTTCCAGGCACCCAGCAGAAGATAATCTCGACATCCTCTCGGCTCGCCAAAACCGTGGCGTCACGGATATCGCGAACCAAGGATGCGGAGATTCCACAACTAACAGTGAAACATAGTGGCTTTTCTGTTATGGTGTTGGAGAGCAATTTTGAATGGTGGAAAGACAGAGTAGGTTGTGATGGTCATATCAAATCTGGAAAAAATACATTACCATTCTTTAAGAAGGCCTTCTACCAGTGTTTTCAAATGGTCAGCTTGAAAAAGAAGGTTGTTAATTCATGATAAATCGAATACCCCTGCCATACTCCTGACATGAACCAAATAAAACATACGTGGGGAATACTAGACAAAACAAAGGAAAAAGTTACCCAAACCAGGAAAATGGTCAGAAATGGTGAATGGTAAATGACAAACAGTTTGAAATACCACAAGCTGTAATATCAGAACTTATTAAATTTAGCCATAGGCGAGTTGCAGCTGTAAAGGAAAATTTACAAAGTATTAAAAATATACAGGCACTTCAGTAATTAACTGGGTGTCTATTTACTTTTTGGATGTTCTGTAAATTTTGCTTTTTATTCTGAGGTAAAAAAAACCCGACAGAACCAAAAAAATCCATCCAAGGCAGCGCTGAACTCCCGAAAGCACCCTTCAGCAATATAGAGCCAAACTGGAGCAAAAGTAAGCATAATGCGAGAAAGAGAGGACTTTCACGGCCACGTTCGATTCCAATCCGACATTATAGGCGCAAGGAGCGCCCATAATACAAGCGAAAAACGAAATGGAAATAAATTTTGGTGCTTTACAACAACGGCGTTGTTTTGGTTTACAAATAGCGTTTGAAAGCCATAGCTGCCTAACGTAAACCCAAGACACTTCTCACGTATGAGATAGAATAAAACCCACAGCGGAACCCTCAGATGTGCACCAGCAGCTGGTGCAGAGGCTAAATTTGCATATTGGCCAAAGTTAGGGTATGGGCGAGCATAGCTTCATTGTTCAAAAGACAAATAGCGTTCTTGTAAATTGAAGCCTAAAATCACAAATGCGAAGAAATATATGCACATGCCTCCTTCAAGAACTTAAATGACACCTTCGATGGGAGGATGCGGATCTGTAAAATTCCTTTTCGAAAGCGGTGCACACACGAAAAGGAGTCGCCGCCAACAACTAAACTCCGCGCAGCGCTAATTCGGATCAGACTCGAATAAACTATTCGAGAATGCATTCTTCGTTTCTCGTCGGAATCGAAAATGTGAATTGAATTTCCAATTTCACTATAGAGCTTTATGGTCAAATACACTAAAGCCCTCTAAATTTGGACGAGGTTCTTAGAAGCTTCAGGAGGAATTATATATATATATATATATATATATATATATATATATATATATATATATATATATATATATATATATATATATATATATATATATATATATATATATATATATATATATATATATATATATAATATTTAAATCCACTCATCTGGCCACTACCTTCAAGAGCATAATACAGCGTAAAAAATAAGAGGCAGGGGGGGGGGGAGGCCAGCCTCCCACGGAGCAGGAACATGAGACCTACAACAAAAACCGTCAAATAAAAGGGTGGCCAACCTCCTCCAAAAAGTAGGATAGTCCATAACTATGTGTACGCGAACCCGTTCCGAGTATAAAGGACAAGCGTTAGCGACCCTGCTCTCCAGATACCGGAACAGATAACCTCCGCGAAGATCAGCCAGACTGGGACATTCAACAAGGATGTGCCGAACAGTCTGGAGGACAACGCGGTCGTCGCAATAAGGTGCGGGTGATCGCTCCATTAAATGGTCTTGCGTCCCGCGAGTGTGCTAAAATCAATAACGACAGAAAGCAACCTAAAGCCGTCGCTGGATTGGAGGGGTAGGGGGATAGGTCCATGGGAACATTTGCGGCGCAATGGCACGCAACTTGAAGTTCACATCGGTCGTTCCCCCTCTTCTTTGCCAAGCAGCCCTGAGGGCTGCTTTGATTTCTGACATGTAGTCAGTGTGACGAAGAGAAAGACTCATTTCTAGTCGCCCAGTCATCATAGACACTTTGGCTCCCTGATCGCGCGCTCATTCCCCGAAATTCACATGTCGAGTAACCCAGCATCAGATAATCTCAAAATCCACCCACCCGTGGCAAACCGTGGCGTCGCGCATACCACGAGCAAGAGGGTTTGGAGATTCCCATGCACCGAGAGCTTTGTGGGTCGCTAAAGATCACCGGGCACGACACGTTCTCTCTCGTTCCGAGCGGTGTATTGCAAACAGCTGGGCTATGAAGACAGACGCAGCGCCTGGTAGAGCCCCGCTGACTTCAAACAGAGGGTATACGGCGTGCAAAGCGACAGCCTCCTGGGACTTGGAGCCATCCGTATAGACGGCACGGATCCTGCATGAAAAGTAGTGTGATCCAAAAAAGCCGAACCCAATACTCCCGGGGCTGTAGACGCTTTGGGAGCAGAGGCGGGGCGACAAATAGTCAAAGGTGGAATCCTGGGCAGAAACAGGCACCATCGACCCGATAGCTACACCGAAATCTCGGAGGTTCATAGCCCTAAACACAAAGGGCTTAGGGTATAACTAGCGTCTTTCGTCAACATATAAACCGTCGAGATCGGCTGCGGATGCATGAGATCCGTTGGTGACTGAGTAAAGAGCATAATGCACTGTACACGGCGCAGAGCGAGTGGCATATGCTCAGCAATGACATTTAGGCTCTCACTTTGGGATGTGCAGGAGGCAGCGGTCGCCAGCCAGGCGGAGATGGGTGTGGTGGATCGAGTCCACTTTCCGCTATACACGCTTAGCTGCGGAGGCATAAAACTCGCATCAGTAGTCAAGCTTCAAACGAACAAATGGTTGAGAAAAAAGGAAAGTAGTAGTCCTATCAGCACCCTAAGTGCTGAACATCACGAAAGGAAGAATGTCCATGTCGAGGGTACAAGAGACCCTAGGGCTGTGAATATGAGGCTCTCAGGTGCGGTGGCGGTCGAAAACAAGACCAAGGAAACTTTGTGAATATACGACTTCCAGGCGAACCCTTTTTAGCAACGAGTCTGGGTCGGAATGGAGCCTTGGACGGCAGCAGATGTGCACCACATTAGTCTTGGTCAAAGAAAACCGAAACTAGTGCGCTTCGGCATAGCAAGAGATGCGGTTCAATGCCTGTGCTATTCGACGCTCCAGAGTTGGCATCTGGGCCGCACCAAAGGTGATTGAAAGATCGTCCACGTAAGTCGTAGCGAGAACATCTTCCGGCAGCACTGAGGTGATACCGTTGATGCTCAGAGCAAAGAGTGCTACACTTAGGAAATGGAAACTTACTTGCAGGACACCCTCTTTCTGCTCCATTTGGCCAGAGAGAGCTCACACCACCGGTACGCGGAATCGGCGATCTCGCAAAAACGCAGAAATAAAGCTTGCGAGGCGTCCCCTCGCCCCTAGTGTCTAGAGAGTGTCCATGACACTGTAGCACCATGAGCTATCATAAGCCTTCTCCAGATCGAAAAACACCGTGGCGTAGTGCTGCATACGAAGGAAGGCATCGGAGACACCATTTTCCATAAGAGCAGAGAATCCGACGTGGAGATGAACTTGCCGAATCAGCACTATGCGGAATACAGGTGGCTTCTGCTCTTGAGGATAAAGGCCAGCCTAACACTTAACAATTTCTCCATCAACTTGTACAGGCAGGAGGTTAGAGAAATTGGGCAGAAACCGGACAGGATAGTGATCTTTCCCAGGTTTCGAAAAGTGAGCATAGTAGCCAATCTCTAGATGTCTGGGAGGATACCCTCAGCCTAGATGATGTCGAACAAATCTACCCCAAAGGCCATGCCTCACTCACCTAGGTATCAAAGAATGGCATAGGGGACATTGTCCGAACCAGGGTAGTGTCCGCGTATGAAGCGGAAGCGGAACACAACTCACTAAATATAAACCTATCGTTGAAAGTTTCTGTGCCTCTGGAAGTCAATTCCAGTAGGTGGCTTTCGTCGACATCACAACATGCGGTGAATGCTGGCGGAGCAAGATTTCGGTTAAGAAATGCGGTCGCGAAGGACTACTATACGGACGCACGGGGTCCGAGTTTGCAGACACCTCTGCTAGAGGGGTATTCCCGTTAGAGAAGAAACTTTTACTGTAAGCTAACCCTAGCTCGATGAAATTGATCGACAGTGAAATCGTTCGGGCAGCGCTTATATCGCATGTAGGCATAACTCTTTTCTTTGAGGGCCGTCCACCACGGAAGCGGTCGGCGTGCAAAATGGCCAGGCGTTCTTGGAATAGTAGTTAGGCCCGACCCTCTTCTAGCACACCCTCCAGGACCCATCCTCTTTCCGCATGGCCTCCATGACTCATTAACCGATCATCTTCGGTTACGCCGTCCAAACCCCATTCACCTATCATCTTCGAGCGCCATTGACCGATTATCTTCTAAAATCCACCCTTCGAAACCTAATAGCTAAGCATCTTCTAGCTCTGTTGGGACGCCCAGAAGGCCATTGACCCTATAGAACGAAAACCATCAAACCCCATTGATCGATCATCTAAGGGCACGTTCTCGAAGCTCCATAAGACGCTTATCTTCTAGCAAGCCTTCCAGCCCCCGTTGGCCGGCGTCAAATTTTATAGCCTAGTTGACTACCAGCTTTCGTTCACTGAGCTCCGGTCGAGGGGATGGGAGGTGGGCGTCACCCGCTTCCTATTTGGTCTTTCGGGGGGCAACCGACCTGCATTCACCCCACCCTTTTCCCCTTCACACCTCATCTTTCTTCTTTCTTACTATTCACCCTGAGGTGGCGTCATGTGTAACGTCCTGGGGCTGACATCTTGAAAATTGCGGCTAGATATCCGCACATATTTTCATTCCGGATCTTACCATACAAACTTTCTAGGTGAAACGCCCAAATTGGGGGGTTATATCCCCCTCATAACGAACACCCCAAAATGGGTATCATTTTACGCAAATAAAAAATTATGAAAATTAAAATTGTAGCCAATTTCCTTTTACAAGCATTTAAAATTTATCTTCATGGCTTTGTGGAATTTAATTCATTTACATTTGAAGAATAAAATAATTGCAATGTATTTGCTTCACTCATGCGTACCCCTATTCCAAACCCTGCACAGCAGGGGCAGATTCTAAAGAAAGCGTGAACTCACGGCGCAAGCTCTCTCCGAGCTGTTTACATTTTCGCGAACCACATTACAAGTTTTCTGGCGGGGATGTAAAACTTCAATCGACCAGTCTAGTGATGTGTGTGAGTGTGTGGAGGGGGGAGGGGCATAGTAAATAAGAAAGCAAGAAATGACCGACAAAATAATCCACGTAAAATTGCAGCTTTTCAAATTAATTTGGAATTGTATTTTATGAACGTCTGCAACTGAACTTCCTGCAGAATATAGGGCATAAATATTTCCAAAACACACTCAGAAATAGTCGAACAATTAACTTTCTTTCCACTTCTCCGAATTACAAAGATTCACCAAATGTAGGACCAATTAGTATTATTATTTCTTTTTTGGGGGGGGGAGCAAAGAGAGCAATTGTATTCATAACAGGATTAAACTTCGCATCCGGTGATTTCTCTATTTTCTTTATATATATATATATATATATATATATATATATATATATATATATATATATATATATATATATATATATATATATACTTTAGGCAGGGGTTGCGGCTTTCCTCGTTTCGGGGGGTCAGCTTTAGGAACCCCGAAAGATGGCCTGGCGACCAACTTCAGGGGTGGTGCCTCCTGTGAGCTTAACGACTCGATGGAGGCGCGTGGCCGTTTCGCTTTACGGGAAACGGTCACGCTGGGGGAAGGAAGGCTTTTTTTTTTAATTTTATGGAGCCCATCTGGCAACTACCCACTTGGGCATAAGTCGCCGAAAAACACGACAGCCTAGAACTAGGCTACTTTAAAGTAAAAATATGAAAACTTAACAATGATATAAATTGGAAAAACTTAACAATCGAAGCAATCTCCGGCAGCGGGGGGAGGTCCCCCTCACCCCGGTGCAGGAGAGTGCAACCTACAAACAAAACAATAACAAAAAAAATGAACCTTAAATAAAGGGGAGAAGGCCGGCCTCCCCCCAAAAGTCAATAAGTCCACCAGTCATGGTGCACGAATCTGAACCGAGCACAAGGGACAGGCGGTAGCGACCCCGCCCATCCCGGTACCGAGACAGGTATCGTGCGCGAAGATCACCCAGACTGGGACATTCGACAAGAATATGCCGAACAGTCTGGGGGACCACGCAGTCGTTGCAATAGGGCGCATGCGAGCGCTCCATCAAGTAGCGATGCGTCACACGAGTGTGTCCGATTCGAAGACGACAGAAAGCAACCTGAAGCCGCCGCGGCATTGGGGGATAGGTCCATGGGAACAGTCGCGGCGCAATGGCACGCAACTTTAAGTTCCCTTCGACCGTCTCCCATCTTCTTTGCCAAGCAGTCCGAAGAGCTGCCCGTATTCCTGCCATGTAGTCGGTGTGAAGAAGAGCGAAACGCTGGTCCGGTCGCAGAGTCCTCGCGGACTCTTTGGCGCCCTCATCGGCGCGCTCATTCCCCGCAATTCCTACATGTCCAGGAACCCAGCAGAAGATTATCTCGACATCTGCCCGGCTCGCCAAAACCGTGGCGTCACGGATATCGCGAACCAGGGGATGCGGAGATTCCAATGCCCCGAGAGCACTCAGGGCGCTTTGTGAGTCGCTATAGATCACAATCCGGTCTCCGAACCGGGCACGTCGCGTAATCTCCCGTACCGAGTGGTGTATTGCTACCAGTTGAGCCGTGAAGACAGACGCAGCGCCTGGTAGAGCCCCGCTAACTTCAAACAGAGGGGATACGGCGTGGAAGCCGACCCCTTCTTGGGACTTGGAGCCATCCGTATACACTGGCACGGTTCCAGCGTGACACGATGTGTGCTCCAAAAAGTTCGAACGCAATACTCCCGGCGCAGTACAAGCTTTGGGAGGAGAGGCGTGGCGAAAAATAGCCAAATGTGGTACCCTCCAGGGTGGCGTCCTGGGCAAAACCAAGGGCGCCACCGGCCCGAGAGCGATATCTACCTCTCGAAGGAGTTTCCTAGCCCTAAACCCAAAAAATCTTAGGGTATGACTGGCGTCTCTCGACGGCATAGGCACCATCGAGATCAGCTGCGGATGCAGTGAGAGCTGTTGGCGACTGAGGGAGGCGCCGAGCTTGCGCGTACAGGCGAGTGATGCACTGCACACGGCGCAGAGCGAGTGGCATCTCCCCAGCATCGACCAATAGGCTCTCAATGAGGGAAGTGCGGAAGGCACCGGTCGCAAGGCGAAGGCTGGTGTGGTGGATCGAATCCACCTTCCGCAATAAACGCTCGGCTGCGGATGCATAAAACTCGCATCCGTAGTCGAGTTCGAGCGAACAAAGGATCGATAAAAAGGTAAGGCAGTAGCCCTATCAGCGCCCCAAGCGCTGAACGTCACGGAACGGAGAATGTCCATGGCGCGGGTACAAGAGACCCTAAGGCTGCGAATATGAGCCTCCCAGGTGAGGCGTCGGTCGAATACAAGACCAAGGAAACGGTGCGACTCAACCACATCCAGGCGCACCCCATTAAGAAACAAATCTGGGTCGGAGTGAAGCCGTGGATGGCGGCAGAAGTGCACCACCTTAGTCTTGGTCAAAGAAAACCGAAACCTGTGCGCTTCGGCATAGCGAGAGACGCGGTTCAATGCCTGTTGGAGTCGACGCTCCAGAGTTGGCATCTGGGCCGCGCCAAAAGAGATCGAAAGGTCGTCCACGTAGAGCGTGGCGAGAACACCTTCCGGCAGCACCGAGGTGATGCCGTTGATGCTCAGGGCAAAGAGTGTGACACTGAGGACACTTCCCTGCGGGACACCCTCTTCCTGCTCCTTTGGGGCAGAGAGGGCTCCCCCCACCCGTACGCGGAATCGACGATCTCGCAAAAATTCAGATATAAACATTGGGAGGCGTCCCCTCGCCCCCATCGTGTGGAGAGTCTCCATGATACCGTATCGCCATGCGGTATCATAGGCCTTCTCCAGATCGAAAAACACCGTGGCGTAGTGCTGTCTACGAAGGAAAGCCTCGCAGACGGCATTTTCCAGGCGGAGCAGAGCATCCGACGTGGAGTGGAACTTGCGGAAGCCGCACTGTGCGGAAGACAGATGGCCTCCGCTGTCCAGGAAAAAGGCTAATCTAACATTTACCAATTTCTCCATCAACTTGCACACGCAAGAGGTTAGAGAGATTGGGCGGAAACCGGTCGGAGTAGAGTGATCTCTCCCCGGCTTGCGAAAGGCGAGCACAGTAGCGATTCGCCAGGAGTCTGGGAGAAGACCTTCCACCCAGATCTTGTTGAACAGATCTAACAGAAAGGCCATGCCTCGCTCACCCAGGTGTCGAAGCATGGCGTACGGGACATCGTCTGGACCATGGGCGGTGTCCGCGCACGAAGCGAGAGCGGAACGCAACTCACTCACAGTAAACCTGTCGTTGAAGGGTTCTCCGCCTCTGGAGGTAAAGTCCAGTCGGCAGCCTTCCGCGACATCACGACGTGCATTGAATGCTGGCGGAGCAGAATCACGGCTAGAGAATGCGGAGAAAGCGGTCGCTAAGGATTCCGCCACGGACGCGGGGTCCGAGATTGCGGTCCCATTCTCCTGGAGAACGGGAGGGGGGTCCTGCGAGAACTTGCCCCGAATCCTTTTGACTCGCTTCCACACCTCAGCTAAAGGGGTCTTCCCGTTAAGTAAAGACACGTATGCCCGCCAAGAAGAGCGGCGGGCGTGCTTCGAAATATACCGGAACCTAGCCCTAGCCCGACGAAATTCAGCGACAGTGAAATCGTTCGGGCGGCGCTTATAGCGCAGGTAGGCATAACGCTTCTGTTTGAGGGCCGTCTCACACTCGGCCGACCACCATAGGAGTGGTCGGCGTGCAAAACGGCCAGACGTCCTAGGAATAGTAGTCAGGCCCACGGCGATGAGGTTGCCGGAGAAGAACTCAACGGCCTCATCTACCGACCTAAACTCCTCGACTGAGATAGAGAATCCAGTCATTTCCTGAAATGCAGGCCACCGCGCCCGCGCCAAGCACCACCGAGGTGGTCTCTCAGGCGGCAGTTGCCCTGAAAATGATATTTAAATGGGAAAGTGATCACTACCATGGAGGTCATCGACCAGCCCCCATTCAAAATCAGGCTGTGCATCCGAAGAGCACAAAGATAGGTCAAGGCAAGAAAATGAAGCGGTTCTCGGACAGTGATGCGTAAACTCATCCACGTTTAGGACGCCCATCTCAAGCTCTTCGATTAGATCGGCAAGGACTTGTCCCCTGGGATTTATGGAGTAATCTCCCCAGAGAGAATGCCTGCCGTTCAGATCTCCAAGCAAGAGATAGGGCCTCGGCAACCGTGCCACGACGCGGCGGAAGTCCCCCGCGTCGAAGTCAGCTGACGGTGGAATGTACGCAGAAATGATAGTATACCTCCTATCCAGGTGCAGCTGCACAGCCACTGCCTGAAAGGAGGTATCTAAAGAGAAAGGAAGAACGGAGACATCATGCCGGGTGTAAACCGCGCAACCCCCAGCCCGACAATCCCGCGGTGGTGGGGTCGCAAGGCCCTTATACATCGGGAGGGCAGGCAGGGAAACACGCGCCCAGCATGGTCTCCTGCAAAAAAATAGCTAACGGGGAACGGGACGAGACGAGCCTCCGCAGCTCATCCCAGTTGGCCCGGAGTCCACGGCAATTCCATTGAAGGAATATGCCCTCCAGGCCTAGCTCGGAGGAGACGCGGGGGCCCTCCTCGAATTGAAGACCCTCACGGGAATGGCCGTACGCTTCCCGGGGGCAGAACCCCGGGCGCTGTTGGCCGGACAAAGCGCTGAAGGCGCTGTCGCCTTCGAGGACTTATTGGGGGAGGTTGGGCTCGCCATGCGAGTCTTTTCCTCCCTCCGCCTCGAAACCTTAGGCTGGCGTTGCGGCTTCGGAGGCGGGGGGGCCCTGTTTTCGAGGAACCACCGTCTCCGAGCCACTCGCTCCACCTCGGGGCGTGGGCGAAGGGGCCGAAGCTCCTTTGTTGCTGTCCTCCTTTCGGGGAACAGCTTTAGGAACCCCGGAAGATGGCCTAGCGACCATCTTCAGGGGTGTTGCCTCCTGTGAGTCTAACGACTCGGTGGAGGCGCGTGGCCGTTTCGCTTTACGGGAAACGGTCACGCTGGGGGAAGAGGGGGGAGCCCTGGTTTTAGCCGGGGCAGGGTATGAACCCTTTTTGCCGCCAGCTTTACCAGGGGAGCGCCCAGGTTGGGTAGAGCCCGCAGAAGGGCTCCGAATGGGCGCGGAAACAACCGTGCTCGTTGGCCTGGATGGGCCAGGAGCAGAGGATGCCTTTCTAACTATTGAGGCATATGACGTCCCAGGCAGAGCCGGGCGCGCCAGGACCAAGTCCTTTGCATCGCGGAATGAGAGTCGATCCTGGGCCTGAACGGCCAGGATTTCTTTCTCAAGGAGATATGCACCACATTGCTTCGAAGAAGCAGGGTGCGGCTCTCCGCAATTGACACACTTGGCCACACACGATTTGGACTTATCGTGTGCGACCTTGGAGCAATTTACACATACTTCGGGTGACCCCGACTTTGCACGTCTACATGAGCGATTCGTATGGCCGAAGCGGTGACAGTAATAGCACCGCCGCGGCAGTGGCACGAATGCCTTCACGCGGTAACGGTACCAACCGGCACGCACCGACTCAGGGAGCTTGTCACAGTCGAACGTGACGAAGAGTGTAGGGGTGGGTCTCGAGGCCCCTCCCTGTTTTCTCATCACACGTTCGACCTTGACCGCCCCATGGTCGGCCAGCTCTAGGGTGATGTCCTCAATGGAGTAGTCAACGACTTCCCTCGCATAAACTACTCCTTTCACAAAGTTCATGGTAGAGTGCGGCGTCACACTCACCGGGGTGCCATGAAGTGTCCGAAGAGCACTTATCTTGGCTGCCTCGGCGGGATTCGCCGCATTCGCCAGAAGGCTCCCGTACGAGAAACGGGTTACCTTCGGCTCTCTACCAATTGCACTAGCTAATCCTCTCCTCTGATGGATCATGTTGCCCTTGGACAACATGCTGCCATCAGTGGAGCGAATAACGAGGAAGCGTTTGAAGCCAGCGGGCTCGAAAACGCCAGGTAACCTCTGAATCAGGGGCCCCGATGTCATCGAGGCTCCGCCCTGTGCATTTTTGGTCTTTGTCATCGTCAGGAGCTCCGTACCCGGGGAAGCAGAGGGCCCGGATGTGCCGATCTTGGCTTGGTCGCTTGCCAAAGTGGCAGCAGACCCATCCGTCCCCGTAGCCCCCGCGGATTGAGAGGAGCCCCGAGTCTTCATCGTCTTTTTGGTCTTTTTCGTCCTTTTCTTTTTTGGAGAGGAGGGCGGGGAATGAACCCGCTTCTCACCCCCGCCGGTAGAAGCCCCCAGGCCAGATGGACCGGCCTCAGCCAGGTCCTTCTCCGAAATGGAGAAGGTCCTGGTGGTCGCAGGGGCATCATCCGGAGGAGATCCCTCCCCTCCTTGTACTGCCTGAGAATCCACAGCCGTTTGATGAGGACCTTGCATAGGGGCGGATTCGGGTTCGGTGCTTGGCGCCGAGCCCGGATTCCCCCCCATGGAAGGCCCTACCTTCTGAGGCTGGTTTTCCTCAAGGACCATGTCTATCACAGGAGGGGCCTCCAGTTGGCCATCCCCTCCCAGGACATCGCAGGTCCCCTTGGCAGCGTCATAAGTCTTTAGTGGGGAGGCACAGGCCTTGACCCCGGCAAGGTTTAATATTTTTGCCAGCAGGTCTTTTGAGGGAAGCGACCGAAGGGGCCTGGCTTCCCTCTCCCCCCTAAGGGGGTTTGCCCTACCGAGCCGCTTGTACGAGGGGCGGTCGGCAATGGGCTGCCTGCTGGCTTTCTTGGCAGTCCCCTTAGAAAGCAAAGGAGGGACTGCCGCTGGAGATAGGGAGGTGCCCGAATGCACCTCCAGAGAAGGGGGTGAGGGGGAGTCCCCTACACCCGTAGGCGTAGGAGAGGAGTAAGCCTCCTCTCCGGTTAAAGAGGTATGGAGGGTCCCCTGCGCAAGCACAGGGGGGGGGGGACCTCCATCTTTTCTGTGGAGCTGCACGAGGGCGGCTCCGTTGTTTTAGGGGGAATTAAGGGGAGATGGTTTTTTTTTCATCATTGGGCATGGTGACCCTCTTTGTTTTACGGGACGCAATCGCTCACCACCTCTTGCACTAGCCCGCACTGCAAGAGGTGCTTACAGGCCCGGCAGAGCCAGGCGCCGCCATTTGGGACCACCCCTCCCGCCTGGTGGCCTGGCAGTCCTTCGGCATGGCGGCTCCACCTTAGACACGGCGAAAAACAGATAGAATGTGAAGAGGAGAGGAAAAGGGATGTGAGGAAGGTATGGGTGGGAATGAAGCAGGTTGTTAAAAAAAAACCCATCCTGAACCGGAGCTGTGGGGTTAGGGAACAATGTCCCCTCCCCCCTCAGCCCTCATCCGGGGTGGTTGGCTTGAGAAGAAGGTCAGCATTCTACCCTGTGAAATTAGAGGCTGACCAGAGAAAGTTGTGGGAGAGGTTGTATGAAAAGCGACGAGGTAGAGGAGAAATCGGGCTATCTGAAGGAAGGAAGAGAGGCTAAGCTGGGGCCGGACGGAGCGCTGGATCCCGTCAGCACGGCGGCCAGGATGGCAAATCGCCGCGCCCCTTACGGGGCAGCCCCGATGCGGGACAGTTGGCTGAAAGGAAGGTCAGCATCTACCCTGTGAAATTAGAGGCTGACCAGAGAAAGTTGTGGGAGAGGTTGTGTGAAAAGAGAGGAAACAAGTATTTTGAAGGAAGGAAGAGAGGCTAAGCTGAGGCGGACGGAGCGCTGGATCCCGTCAGCACGGCGGCCAGGATGGCAAATCGCCGCGCCCCTTACGGGGGGGAAGGGGGGAAGAGCCCTGGTTTTAGCCGGTTTTACCAGGGGAGCGCTCGGGTTGAGTAGAGCCCGCAGAAAAATTCCGAATGGGCGCGGAAACAACCGTGCTCGTTGGCCTGGATGGGCCAGGAGTAGAGGGTGCCTTTCTAACTATTGAGGCATAAGACGTCCCAGGGAGAGCCAGACGCGCCAGGACCAAGTTCCTAGCCTCGCAGAATGAGAGACGATCCTGGCTCGGAACGGCCAGGATTTATTTCTCAAGGAGATATGCACCACATTTCTTCGAAGAAGCGGGGTGCGGGTCTCAGCAATTGACACACTTGGCCACACACGATTTGGACTTATCGTGTGCGGCCTTGGAGCAATTTACACAGACTTCGGGTAACCCAGACATTGCACGTTTACATAAGCGATTCGTATGGCCGAAGCGGTGACAGTAATAGCAACTCCGCGGCAGTGGCATGAATGCCTTCACGCGGTAGCGATACCAACCGGCACGCACCGGCTCAAGGAGCTTGTCACAGTCGAACTTGACGAAGAGTGTAGGGGTGGGTCTCGAGGCCCCTCCCTGTTTTCTCATCACACGCTCGACCTTGACCGCCCCATGGTTGGACAGCTCTAGAGTGCTATCTTCTATGGAGTAGTCCACGAGTTCCCTCGCATAAATTACTCCTTTCACAAAGTTCATGTGCGGCGTAACACTCACCGGGGTGCCATCAAGTGTCCGAAGAGCACATATCTTCCCGCTGGAAAGAGGGAAGTGCCGAAGGCACCTCCAGACAAGGGGGTGAGGGAGAGTCACCTACACCCGTAGGCGAAGCAGAGGAGTAAGCCTCCTCACCGGTTAGAAAGATTTGGAGGGTCCCCTGCGAGAGCACAGGAGGGGGGGGGATGGAACCTCCATTTTTTTTTTTCGAGCTGCCCGAAGGCGCCTCCGTTGATTGTGAGGAAGAAAGGGGAAGGTTTTTTTATAAATTTCCATCATTCGGCATGGGGACCCTAATTTTCTCATGGGATGGACACGCTCATCACCCCCTCGCAGTAGTCCGCCCTGCAAGGCCACCCCTCCCACCTCAGGCAAACCGTAAAATTGATAGTGTGTGAAGAGAGAAGGATAATGGATGTGAGGAAGGTATGGGTAGGGATGAAGCAGGTTGTTAAAAATCTACCATCCCAAACCGGAGCTCAGGGGTGAGGGATCATTCCCCCCCCCCCCCGATCCGGGATAGTTGGCTGAGAAGAGGTCAGCATCTACCCTGTGAAATTAGAGGCTGACCAGAGAAAGTTGTGGGAGAGGTTGTATGAAAAGCGAGGAACAGAGGGGAAACAAGTGTTCTGAAGGAAGGAGAAGAGGCTGAGCTGGGGTCGGCCAGGATGGCAAATCGCCGCGCCCCTTACGGGAAGAGCTCCGTTTTGAAACTATTAAATCACTATAATCAAGCAATCCATCATACAAACAAGTGAGCCCCATCGAAATGTTATTAACGAGTGGTAATGAATGAATGGGCAGACAGGTAAGCTACAACTAGAAAAAAAAAACAGAGGAAGGCACAGATTGCGAAGCCCAAATGTAGGCAGACCGGCATTTTAATTGCGTTAACGGCTGCAGTATGTAATTAAAGCGGGGGGAGTTAAATGGCCAAGAGCAAGTTTCTAATTAAAATATATACTATTAAACGCCTCGTAATTATGTAACTTGGGCTAGAATTATAATTATGAAGTAAATTCTAATTCTGGAGGAAACATTGGAAAGAAACAGCGAGGCAACAAGCCTGCTGATATGGGAATCTTTATTTCAGGTGGTTGATAACTTTGTAATTATTATAATAGAAGACCTGTGTCGACGTTAGATGCTGCGGCGCCCCATGATGCCTCAATTACCCCGATGAGTATGCTTAGTAAACATAGATGTCAGCCTATGTTTCTTTTTTAAATTTTAAGATCCCATCATGATGCGAAGGGACCTGTAGGAACCACTCGAGAGATGATTGCGACCCCCGTTGATTTTCACACTTAAGATCAAATTCAATTACACATTTTTTAAAAATTTCATCTATAATGATTTGAACTGATAAAGTATGATCATTTAGTGATTGTATAAATACTTCATCTTTAGTAAGTTTTCAATAATTATATAAGTGAACATTAGAGATACTATTATATTTTCATCTGAATAAGTGAGTGAGCCCCCATTTATCCTTTTTATCTACATAATCCTGTGGTTCTCTAAATATATCCTCTTTGCAATTATGGGTGATAAGACGAGTACACGAGTCAGTATTGTTTTTCTTAATTATGTAGCAACAATCACCAGTTAAATATGTAATCACTGGTAGATGACAATAACAGTTTTGAATATCATTTTCTGTTATTTTGACCTCTATTGCACATAACGCCAAGTCCAAGATTTGCCTTATTTCCTGACAAGTATCATCTGCTGAATGTTTTAAAATAAATGCATCTTTATTAAAAGGCAGAGAGAGATTTAGAAGTGGCATAATAAGCCTCATTTTCTATCCACATTCAAATTGGGCAAAACTTTGAAATATGGAACCAAACCCTCTCGGATTTAGATGGAAATTTTGTATCTGTAGATTTTCCGCTGAAACTACCGAGTCTGAAATCCGTTTTTCAATCTTAATTAGAAGCAAGTTATGGACATGCCAATTTCGGTCTTTTTGGCAGCCAACCAAAAATGATGAAAAGTCTTATCTCAGCCCCTAATTTACCTATGGAAGGAATACTTTCATAGGTACAAAGAACATGTACATTGGTCAGTATTGTAGTCAATGTAGGTCATGGAAGAAATTAATATATTAGCTGAAATTTGGTGGACAGTATATTCTGTTGTCTGTGGGGTTTTGAATGCTTTGAAGGTCATTAAACTATTGGGAATAATTAGATGGAATCCTTGGGTACCTACCTGTTAAGGTTTGAGCAGTCTCAAATCTAGATTGCAATTGCTCTTCAAATGTTAATAAGTCATCAGATGGAATGTAAAATAATTGAATTTTAGTAAAATAATTTACAGAAAATTTTAAAATTTCTAATGGTATTATAATTGGTGATTTATACACTTATGACACTTATGGAGACACTCGTTAGTTGCAGCTCTTTTAACCACGCCTCCACTGCTATCACAGACATTCTTGCCATGACTGATATCGAAAAAATTCCATGAGGTAGAATAGGGTCAAGTTAAACCTTTCTGCGTTTACGAGTGCGTGGTAGATTTATAATATAAGCAGAGTACAAATTACTCTTGAAGGTTCCAGGATAATAGAAAAACGGGTACCAAAAGTAACTTTACTAATATGCAAATAAATATTATTTTACAAGAACAAAAGGAGCTTAAAACCGAGCTAAACACACATTAGATGTACACGGGTCTCAGCGGCTAAAGAAGGAAGGGACTTGGTGAGAACGGTCACAGTACAAACAAACGAACAATATTGAACAGGGGGGAGGGGGGCATAGAGAGAGCATTTGCATAGGAGAGTTACGCGTTGCTGTTACTTCGAAGATTTGGTCCGAGGGAGTAATCCTTGTATTGACAATGACTATTACGGGGTGAACTTAAATCTTGCTTTCGAGTAACACGAATCGAGACTAAGCACGTTGCGTTCGAGGAGCGGGAGGAAGCGGGTCGAGATAGACTCGCGGGAATTCACGAGAATACCGGGTACGAACGGGTAAGTGAAGACGGCGGATTTTTTTTTTTTTTTAAGAGCTCATCTGGCGACTGCCTACTTGGGCATTAGTCGCCGTATTAAAACTGGCCTAGTTCTAGGCTACTTTAAAATAAAATTAAAGAGAAAAAAACAACACCCCAAAAAGCGGGAAAGGAAGCAAGCTGGTGCGTCGGGGAGAGGTCCCCCCGGCGTAGGAGCGTACAACTAAAGGGGGGAAAAAAGTGCAAAAAACAAAACAAAACAAACCTTGCTTAAATAATAGGGAGAAGGCCGGCCTCTCCCAAGAAGTCACCAAGTCAATGTGCACGAATCTGTCCCGAGTACAAGGGAAGGCGGTAGCGACCCCGCCCATCCCGGCACCGGGAAAGGTATCGTGCGCGAAGATCACCCAGACTGGGACATTCGACAAGAATGTGCCGAACAGTCTGGGGGACGACGCAGTCGTTGCAATAGGGCGCGAAATAAAAAACAAACAGGAACACAGAAGATAATACGGAAAACCCCCAGAAGGCAAATGTTTCAGTGAACGAACGCATCGATATTCGACGACAGAAAACTAATAAAAACTACTGATATGATTTAATTTTCTGATTACTGCTCGGTCTCAACCCAGTGATTCTACAAGAATAATTCACCCTTAGGTATGGTACCGAACAATGAAAAGTCCCTTAAAATGGATAAAGGTAGGTTTTGAAAATATATAGAAAGTGGCAACAGGCACTGTCGTGGTATGACATTACATTATATCAATACGATATTATATCTATGGGGGAGGGACCAATAACTTAAAGGCGAACCGACAAGGAACGGAACGCCACGAGTTTCGACGGGTGGAACAACGAGATATGAGTGCAACGAGGTCAGGTAAAATTTTGCCAATGGCAAAGCTCAAGGTTATTTTAAGAGGCATGTACAAAAATATAATTTTATTTACAAAAATAAGAGAATAAAGGCAAAATTACATCAGAGAATTAATGGGCAAAATTACATCGGTAAACGAGAGGGGGAATTGTAGTTATGCGTCAGACACTGAAGTTAAAAATTAATGTATTACAGAAGGAGAATATTCAAATGGGGAGGATTATCTCAATTGGGTTGCTGAGGGGGAAGAGAAGTTGGCTTACGGAGGATTCCGGGTGAGACGTCAGGGTAAGGCTTCACAGATGTCTTCTGCACGCGAGGCGAGGGCGCTCGGAGCTTCTGAGCGGGAAGTTAACTTGATAACGGTTCTCCAAAAGGAGGGGGGGGGGAGCGGTAACGTCCGGTCCAGGGGAGAGTATTTCGGCCACCCGAAAACGAGGGGCGAACGAGAAGGGCTTCGACAGGAGTTGATGAGTGGAGTCGAAAAAATCGCTCGGTAGCGATCGTCAAATGGAATTACCTCACTGGCTAGGGAGAATTCCAGCACACAAAAAGTTCAGCCGTCACTTTGCTTTGTTGTTAGCACTATAGAACTAAGGGAATCTTCTTGGGTCCGGGCGAAACTCTTCAACTCTGTGTCTGTCACATGGAAGAAGAGCCCTATATATATCCGAGGCTCCCTCTCGCGGGGTGGGAGAAACAGCGCTACTCTCGAATGGCCTCGAATCTTCACGCCAAGGTGATTCTAACCCGCGTAAAGGTGGTCCGTGGTGGACGCGGTTCGAGGCTACCGTTTGTAGAAGGGGGGGGAGCTTACCAATTTAAGCTTAACCAACTTCTAGAATCTTCTCCAGCGCAAGGACATCACT
Source organism: Ceratothoa steindachneri (assembly GCA_963969495.1). Taxonomy (NCBI): domain Eukaryota; kingdom Metazoa; phylum Arthropoda; class Malacostraca; order Isopoda; family Cymothoidae; genus Ceratothoa; species Ceratothoa steindachneri. The sequence goes on from OZ018321.1 coordinate 127,276,925, forward strand.
TCCGTGCTGGAAAAGAAATTCCACGTGGAATTCCCTCACAGGCACTAAGGACAGGCTTGGTGCGTAACTCTCCTTTATGTAGCAGGAAAAAGTGGATACTGTGGGTTCGAGACAAAAAGAATTACATGGTGCGGGCGGCATTTGATTTTATCTTTTTAAATATATACGTCAAACTTGGGTCATCATGATATGTTCGGTCGAATCTCACTGTCGCCTCGATGAGAGCCTCCAGGCGACCTCGGAACCGGTCACAGTCCTTTGTCACCATCTCCCGTTTTAGGTCACCTAAGGCCCTGGTAATCCTGGCCCACAGTTTGTTCTTTGCATGGCAGCTATATTTGGTTGGTCTTGTTCTACCGCGCCTCACACAAAAAAATTCCAAGAGGTTACAGTCGTGCGAGATGGGCCAAATGTCAAGTGTTGTGTGATCGAAGAATTTCTCCAACAACCAGACCTGGGTCTTCCGGCTGGCGTGAAACGCGTAAAGCCGCCCTAGAGCTACTCGTCAACCCTGGCTTCACCACTTGGCTCAGAAAACGGATGTTGCAGTTGGTGTTCAGTGTTAGGAACTCGAGGAAGAAGTAGGATGGCATGCTGTCACCTCCATGGCATGATTGTCGCTGTAAATTTCGCCTGCATGACTCTGGGCACGTCCTTGGGTGCAACAGCGAGTCGCCTGTTGCTCTGGGGGTTGATCTGGTAATGGCAGCAATTTTTCTCATCGGAGAAGAACCAGAGCATGTCTGGCTCCAACGGTTCTTTCAACTTGTTACTCAGCTGCTTGGTGTGCTCGAATCGCTTTTCCTGCATCGCCTTGTACAGAAATTGTCCCTCATCTTGCATGAAAAGTAGCGAATGCCTATATGCCCCCACAAGACTCTTCAGCTATTCACCCATACCTTTCTCCCTTGCAATAGTACGGATCGACTTCCCGGGAGGATTGTTGATGATCTCCTGGATTACAGCGCCGAATTCAGACGTTCTAGTGGCGGCAGATCGTCGACCAAGTGTTTTCTTCTCTGCCGTCGCCTCGTAGTAGTCGAATCCTGAATATTTTAGCTCCTTTCTGACCTTTTACACTATTATTCTGCTGACGTTGATGAACTCTGAAATCTCATTGTTTGTCTTTCCGGCGTGGATTCCAAGGACTCCATATTTCTTCCACAAATTGGGGGTTAAAAAATTTCCATAGTCAATTAATCTACAAGAAAAGAAAGACAGAATGGTTATTGTTTATAAAAAAAAGACATAACAAAGGAAAGAAATGGGTAAAATGAGCAGTTGAAAATCGAGAACGAATATATAAGCCATTCCTAAGCATAATACTAAATTAGGTGGTCCATAATGAGCACCCCCACCCGCCAACGCACACACTATGAAAATGCAAAAGAAAATCGGCAAGAAATGGGATAATTTTTGTCTCCCTCAACAAAATATAAACCGACCCCCATTATCCGTCGGTATTCACCGAAAAATAGCATTAAAACGACACGAATCGTCCGGAACCAAGAGAAGCTTTGCTATATATAGTATAGTAAAAACATCTAAACGACAATTTTATTTTTATGAGACTGGAGACTGTAAAGAAACTTAGACCTTGTGTTGCAAAGACGCAAGTTTCTCGGAAGAATTACCATAACCACAAAAATAAGCAGTCAGGGCGGTGATTACTGAAAATGATCATATAACAAAAAAAAAATCCTCAAATGAAAAGAGATCAAGTATAATTACAGGGTGGAAAAACAGGTTTGCCCCATGTTTAGTGCTACAATCCCCTAAGAGGATGACTGCAACTCTCGTTTCAAATCTCTAGATCTATTCTGGTTGCCTAAGTATCGCTATCTTCTTTCATTGCATAGTGCCAGATTTGGGCTACAAGGTTGTGCAATGTGCACGTGAGCTTATTGAGGATTTCATGGAGATCTGTTCCTCAGACCGTGGAGGGAAACGTGCTCAAATGACGTCGTAGCAATATTTATTTATACTTTGAATGGAAAGAAACGGCAGGAAAATGTGGAGATAAGAAGCAGAGAAGTTAAGAATGGGCCAATATATATGAAACAATAATCATTTCTATTTAATACTAAACACGCAAGGAGACGGGAGACGGGCGACGGGAACGAAGCGTGCGCCTGACTAATTCCTTTAGACCCGGACGCCTTACGTGGAAGGTAGAAATAAAATAATACAAGATTTACGAGACTACCATAATAGAGCAACCTCTTTTGGTGAGTGGTCTACTAATTCAATGGGTGCTCAAACTTTAGAGACTTAATGCAACTTTTAGCGAGCAGAAAAACAAATAAAGGTATCGAAATAAACATTAATTAAAATAGGCATATTTAGCTATAAAAATATGTAAGCTGGTTGAATTTAAAATATATAAAGTGAATCGCATTTGTTCCCAAACTTCAATTTAGACTCGTTATTTCAAATAACTCAGCGGGCACATTCAAATGCCATGGAGGGCATGGGTCTTTAAAAATCACTGGTCTAATTCTCTGGCTCCAAAAAATCCCCGGCTAAAAATTATATGGGATTTGATAAGCAGCAGAAAAATTATATAATTTTATATAATAATTAACTTAGGTTCGTGGATGTGTATGTGGCCGTCTCGCGATCAGGCTTAGTCGTCCCCGCTTCCCAATGAATGAATAAACCTCATCTTAGCACTATTTTTCCTAATTTTTTCAAATTTTATAGCTTTCATCCCCCCCGCCCCCAAAGACAATGGGGAGGATGATAGACTGATCCCCATTTTATAGAGGAGCCCCAGCCCCTCTGGTAAAAAGACGAATGAGATATGTTCTATAGATCCAAGTGGAACCGAACAAAGTGGATATATTCCACCAGAACCATGAGACTGCTCTACTCTCTCAACTTCAGGTGAGAATCGTGCGAGGAACACATTAAAATGTGTAGTAAAATCGAAGCGAGTTATGGCTGCCCAAAAACGATGATGGAAGAATCTCACGAGTATCAACAAAGTGTGAAATGATCTTATAAACAATAAGGGTTTCTTTCGATTGCACAGAGTAAGCAAGAAGAGGAGGGCTGTAGACTGGGCAACCATGTTGCAGCTGACATCTAGAAAGGCGTACCCTCCAGATCTCATTGCCCAAGGGAGGAAGTCTACGGTAATACACTACCGAACAAAATAACAGAACGATTTTCCTTTATTAAAATATTTTCAAAAATATGACGAGCAGGTAAATGAAATTTCCATGTTACATAAAGACGCATTTAATATATTGTATGAATATTTCATATAATACAATCGTATATACAAGAAATTATATTAAATAAACTCACAAAATAAAATATTAATAACGGGCAAAATAAGACAACGATCATTCACAGAATTGCTTAGCAAGCAAATACCCTCGAAAAAAGCAAGATTTGACAACGATGAAAGTTAAAACACTTAATATGAGGCGTTGAAGCCTTTGTTTTCTATTACTTCGGCGTAACCACGACCAAAGGACCTCACCAGTTTCTTGCAAAATTTTATCAATGGTTGCGCCGAACAGGGTCTGCGTCGAAACGCTCGCAGCGAACCGGCTGCACCGAATCGCCCTAGACCTAGAGCCAGAACCCATGAACGAGTTTGAACTCCAGTGCGGGAGTCGAGAAAGCCCCTTTCACGGGGCGCGGGCGATAATGACCTCGTCCGCACTACTGCGAGAAGCGAGATCTATTTTTGACAGCGCGGGATGAGATACACATAAATATTCGCACACGTGTGTATGTATGATTGCGACAAAATTCAGCCATGGGAAACGGAGGAAAGTAAACAAAAATAAAAAAAAAACAATTTGGGAGTAGAGCGCGATAACCAAGAGAAAGATTACAAACTAAAGAGAATTTAGACGACAAGCGAGCAAAATATAGCAATTTGCAGCCTCGTTGTTGGAAATGCTTCTCAAATATAACATCACACGCGAGAGAAATTTAGGAAAAAAAGGAAACGAGCATCTCCAAATATTCAAATTACACTATAAATTCTTTTTACAATTTAACAACAGACTTTATCGAGGAAAAAACTCATTCCTGCGGGTTAACAAAGCTCGTAAGGGGTTAAAGTAACTCACACTGTCACTTAGAGGGGATTAAAAGTGTCTTAAAGGGAGGAGATACTGGCAAGATAAGAAAAGCCCACAATACGCATCTAATACTTCTCTAAATATTTGTACAGAGGGGACACAGCACATATCGATTCTACCATTTTAACGGAATCTTTTACCCTCTTCACTGTTAGTTTGATCAATTTAACATGCATCTATGAAAGTGATGTTCTAGATATTAATCTTTAAATATTAGTAAACTTGAGGAAATATTTTTTAAAGTTTTAGCAAAACCGTATGCCTCTTACCCCTAAACAGACTTTTAAAATTTCTTTGTATGCACGACAAAAAAAAACGCCATAGCCGTTCCCTTCGACCGAAAAATACTGTGAAAGGGGAAAAAACGTTTAATATATAAAACTACAATTTCTTCCCGAAATAAAGAAAAACAAGTAGCAAAAATCATCGGCCAACTATTTTTTTTTATTTAAGGGGCCGCCGAAAAGGGTCATGAGAGAAAAAAAAACGAGTCCCGCTCCCTTTGGTGATTAATTCTATGCAAATAATACAATGCTAAAAGAGCCAGTAACTGGGATCAATCCCGATCTTTTCCAACTAGTAAAGAAGCTTTTCGTATATGTTGAGTCCAGACCAGTGTGCACGAACTTGTTTATGGATACTTGGCAGCCCAGTTCACTTTCCCTTAGAGCTTAGTTAGAGCCCTAAGGCTTCATTTTTCATTGTTAGCGAATTATCGGCCTTTATGCCTGGTCTCTCCATCCCTCTCCTTTTAGCACTCAACGATGTTCTACCGTTAATAAGCTCCCCCCATCCCTTCTCAGTTCTTATAAAATAATTAATTGGCTCCTCATGATTCGCGATAAATCATTAAGCAAGTCTTATGCAAATGAAATCTCTTTTTCAAGAGCTTTTATTTTTAATGAAAGAAAACAAACGGTAGTTCTCATAAAAAAAACAGCTTTCATTTGCAATGAACTATCAACGTGTACACTGCGCCAATACTACGAACTAGGTCTTAACTAGGATTCTGCTCGAGACTATTTCCTACTTCATTCTTAAGTGACTTCATTTTCGTCAATATAGCTCAATATAGGGAAGAATCCTAATATTTCACAGTTTGGTGCCATCCCCCGTAAAGCAACTCACAGAAGCGATGCTGACGTCTAAGTAACGTACCAAATAATCAAAGCCGAAACAGGTCTTCATCATAGTCGGCACAAAGAGGGACGGCCTCTTACTGGGAGAGGTACTTGGAGATAGGTACAGGCAACTCTAGCGTGCACCGATACCGAAATGACGTCCTAAACCGACGATGCAAATTACGCGAAACCAGTATTCAACGTTAATTTAACCAAATGGATCTATCAATGCTCCGAGATAAATTCTCCTTTCTGCAGAAAGCGAATATAATCTCTCACGCAACATCAATTAATCACTTAGTAATACCATCTAAAGTTGGAGAGTAAAAAAACACCCAGATTTCATTTTTCCTCGCAATTCCGAAGAGATTTTTCTGGCCTTTGGGAGTAATTGCGTGGGTATAGACCATTCTCACCATGGCACGAAGAAATGCAATTATTCAACGAGATACAAAATGTGAACAAGAAAGATTACAAATGTATGAAAGCAATGGGGGGAGGGGGATTTGGATGTCGTCATTGCAACAAAAGGAACCTTTACAACGAACAAGAATTCAACACTTCAATCAGTTTCGCACAAAGTGAAGTTGGCGCCCTTCCCATCATGATCTATTAAGCACTAGGCCAACCATCATTTTGGAATTGGACTTGGACATATAAAGTGAGGAATATAGTAGTAAAGGATTTTAGTAGGAGAAATAGCGGGGAAAAATGATAGCAAAGCAAAAATGAAGAGTAGAATGAAAGACAGGTCCCTGGTGATCGGGCATCTCTGGCTTTCTCTGCGTTTTGTATATATATTTTTTATTTTATTATTCTTTTTTGCATATACACCTAAATATATATATATAAAGACATTCAAGCCTTTATAGCAGAAGGTTTTCCGATCCCTACTGCTTTTGTGAAAAGATTTTTTGTTTTTATCTGGGTAGTTCATGCTCTGATTGTGTTTTTTTTATTATTTTGTTTATTTTTATTTTTTTGTTGTTTTTGATATTTTGGGGGAGTCAATCGCGCTGAAATTTTGGGGGAAAATTAGCACTTGACTAATTTAGTGAAAAGGGATTGTGTTTGGCTTAGTGTCGGTTGGGTATTGTAAAGATCTAAGTGAACATTGGGTCTACGTCGTTGTCAATGAGTAGTGTGAGGCTTTTAAAAGGTATTTCGCGTCCTATGTCATCAAAGTCCATGTGCTCGAGTACAAACGCTGGAGGGAGGCGCCGGTGTCCTTTGTCCCAGATCTTGGCATGGAGCTCACTCTGCCTTCGCCACCTTCTCCTTAGGGTTCTCGTTATAATATAGACAGCCTTATTTTGGACCCTTTGCAGTTTAAGGACTTGGGTTTCGGGACTCTCGTTTATAGGAACCGGTGGATACAGGAGTTTGGATCGAATGCATGCATTATAGATATTTAGTTTGTTGGAGGTACTCAGGTTTAGGAATCTGAAAAATTCCCCCCCCCCTCCCAAGTCCCTCCATGCATTCGATGTAGTTTTAGATACGTGACTCCCATATCCACGAGTCGTAATCCAGAGACCCAGAACTGTTACATGGGATGCGTACACCCCCCCCCCCCCACACACACAGACGTCTGCGAGGGTCCGTCGGAATAGTGGAATTACACGGAACTTTGGGACATTGGTAGATATCTTCCATCTTCTCTCGAAATAGTTGATGTTTTCGATTTCTACCGCCGTACTCTGTGCCATGTAATTCACATTCCAATAAGGTGTCGTGCAGATCAGTTATATCGGGGGTGTCTTGTGGCCCCCCCGCCTCGAGCTCGAACTCGGGGCCATAGAAACTTTTAATGTTCACAAACGCCCTCCTCTCCATTACGTAGTCGCATAGAATCCTTTCAAGTATGGGATTGAGGCCCAGTTGTAAGATTTTGTATTGCAGGCCTCTCCTCCCTACTTTGCCAAAGGCCTTTTTGTCGTCGCGGAGTACCAGATTTGCGAGGCGTCTTTTGTGCTTTTACCTTTGCCAACTTTTCGGTGATCATGGCTAGCGCCGTGTCTGTTCCTCGCTTCCCTCGGAAGCCATGTTGTTGGTCGTTGTGAGAATTATTTTCCTCGAGGAACGTATTAACCGTGTTGGCCAATATTTTCTCCAAGACTTTCCCTGCAAATTCTAAGATAGATATAGGCCTGAGGTTAGCTGGACTGTCCGGTGGCTTACTGGCTTTAGGAATGAATATCATTTTTGCTACCTTCAAGTATTCCGTCGCGATGGATTTCATTCTAGGGGTCCAAGAAACGCATTTTTTTTTTAAGGGGCTATCTGGCGACTGCTCACTTAGGCATAAGTCGCTGTAAACAAACAGCCTAGTTCTAGGCTACTTTAAAAAATTTGAACAGGAAACAACAATAAAAAGAAATAACAATAACAAAACAACAACAAAAACAACTAAACCTAGTTAAATGAAAGGGAGAAGGCCGGCCTCCCCCAAATAGTCAACAAGTCTACCAGTCAATGTGCACGAATCCGTCCCGAGTACAAAGGACAGGCGGTAGCCAGACTGGGACATTCGACAAGAATGTGCCGAACAGTCTGGGGGACGACGCAGTCGTCGCAATAGGGCGCAGGCGAGCGCTCCATCAAATAGCGATGCATCACACGAGTGTGTCCGATTCGGAGACGACAGAAAGCGACCTGCAGCCGTCGCGGCATTGGGGGATAGGTCCATGGGAACAGTCGCTGCGCAATGGAACGCAACTTTAAGTTCCCTTCGACCGTCTCCCATCTTCTTTGCCAAGCAGTCCGAAGAGCTGCCCGTATTCCTGCCATGTAGTCGGTGTGAGGAAGAGCGAAACGCTGTTCCGGTCGCAGAGTTTGGCGCCCTCATCGGCGCGCTCATTCCCCGCAATTCCTACCTGTCCAGGAACCCAGCAGAAGATAATCTCGACATCTGCCCGGCTCGCCAAAACCGTGGCGTCACGGATATCGCGAACCAGGGGATGCGGAGATTCCGATGCCCCGAGAGCACTCAGGGTGCGTTGTGAGTCGCTATAGATCACAATCCGGTCTCCGAACCGGGCACGTCGCGTAATCTCCCGTACCGAGTGGTGTATTGCCACCAGCTCGGCCGTGAAGACAGACGCAGCGCCTGGCAGAGCCCCGCTGACTTCAAACAGAAGGGATACGGCGTGGAAGCCGACCCCCTCTTGGGACTTGGAGCCATCCGTATACACTGGCACGGTTCCAGCGTGACACGAGGTGTGCTTCAAAAAGGTCGAACGCAATACTCCCGGCGCCGTACAAGCTTTGGGAGCAGAGGCGTGGCGACAAATAGCCAAATTTGGTACCCTCCAGGGTGGCGTCCTGGGCAGAACCAGGGGCGCCACCGGACCCCAAGAAGGGGCAGGAAGTTTTATATTTAACTCGGAGAATGGCTTCCTTATCGCCTTTTAATAAATGATCATTAATTTTTCCAACTCCTCGTTAATCTCTTCTACAGTGGCATTAATTAAGGGGTCAGGGTTGTAATTTTTGAGGAGTCTTTTATAAGTATCCCAGTTGGCTCGAGCGTAGCTCTTGCATTCTGGGATAGGGACTTGAATGGTTGAGGTTGGGATTTTAATAAGGATAGCCTGGTGGACGCTGGGGATAGGAGGGCCTGGTTTAATGAAGTAGTGGTAGGGGAACACAGTGCTAGTGAGCAGTATGCCTGGTTTTGTGGCTGATCTATGTGAAATGAATGTCGGGAAATCTGGTCCAATTATTGTCATAATTTGCCTGTTAATAAGTGTGTCAAGATTCATACCTGCTGGGTTGGTCAACGTGTATTCTTAGGAAGCACTCCTCGCATTTAAGTCGCCGGCAAAAAGAACGGTTTTGCCGTGACACAAAGTTGCAGGAAGTTGTGAAGGGGTAAGTACCCTCTCCTTGGGGGCTGGTACCCTGTTGCCAGGACCAGGGCACCCACTGCCGTACATACCTCAACAGCGTGGTATAACTCATCGAGTCCACTTATTGATCTGAAGTCAAGACCTTTTCACATCTATCGCGCATCCGTCAAAACGTTCTCCACTGTGAATTTTTGGTATGACTTCGTAGGGGAAGATTTTTATCCTGCCTGTTTCCTTTATCCCATGCTCTAAGATAAAGTTTAAGGTAAGGAACCAGTGGGTTGCTGCCCAATCCAAGTGGATTCTATATGGCAGCTAGGATAAAACGAGGCAAATCATCTATAAAAGGTGGAGGAAACCACTTTGTGACAAAAAGGGTCGGGAAACAGGACAACCGGACAATGGCGAAATGGGTGCAATCCAATAAAAGGTGGGTAACCGATTGGTCCCCACCGCAAAAACGACAGCAAGGGCTGATTTGAACATCAACCGAAACAAGATGGCCGTGAGTAAGTCTCGTGTGGCCAATGCGAACTCGGCAAGGGGCCACCTCCAACGGCCGCATTCTATGACGGCTCGAGGGCAAAGAGTGAATAGAATTTTTAATTTTGTATAGTTTGGATGATGAACAGTCATCCCATTCATTCTGCCACAGTTGAAAAATATACTTTCTTATTGAAGGAAAGTAGTCCCTAAAAGGCAGAGCCGAGTTCTCAGGGGGCACGAATGTGCTGAGCGGGCCAGCCCATCAGCCAGTTGCAAATTTCTGACTAAGGGATGAGACGCATTAAAAGATCTAATTGAGTCGGAAAAAATGAAAAAATCACTAAAAGGTAAGATTTGGATGAGTTTAAAGGCTAAAAGGATTGCTGAAAGTTCAGGGGTAAAAATGGATGCTGCTGGCAGCAGAGATAAAGTTAGGAATTCTCCTTCTGGGTAGATGGCTGCGGCGCCCACGCCACTGTCCGACTTAGAGCCATCCGTGTATAAAGGGCAGCATTGTTTGTGTGAGGTCGAATGCTCTAAGAACAGGCTCTTAATGATGGGAGTGTTCATGAAAGACTTCTCCAGGCCCCACATGTTGGTACATACTGTGATGAGAGGAGCGCGCCAACTAGGGGTCAATAAGGATGGAAGGCTAAGGACCCTTGGAGCACTCAGGTTACAGAGATGATCTCCTATGCGAAGGTTCAAGGGGTGGGGTAAAGATGGCAACTTATCAAATGCCGCCGTTGATTCGGCAGCATACAGGCATCTGTAGACCTCTGATACAGGGGCTTGCTGTACTCGGCAGAGGTATCGCATGCAGATTTAAAGTCTATGGTAGGGCAAAGGAAGTACCCCACTCTCGCAGTAAAGGCTGTTGACAGAAGTACGGAAGGCTCCACTGGAAAGGCAAACTTCGAGGTTTCGAATGGGGTTCAGCATTTTAAGGGGTGAAGGGGAAGCCGATGAGTAAATTTGACAATTTGGATTGGACGAGAACTGTGTATAATGTCCACAATGTTTGTCGGTCGCTGCCCCACGAAGTTTGTGAGACGACTTTCAAAATGTCTAGAGCCCGCAAACAGCCCGTTCGGAGTCGGCGTACGTGTGGTAACCAGGATAACTTTGGATCGAGAGTAACGCCAAGAAACCGAAACTCGGAGGCAAACTCTATATCTTCGCCTTGTAGGGAGATAGATGGCGGAACAAGAACTCATCTGCCCCGGTGGAAATACATTGCTTTGGTTTTGTTCGTGAAAAAGCGGAATCCCTTAAGTTGTGCTCTTTTGGATACAGCATTCACCACCAGTTGTAGTCGACGCGCTGCTGATGAAAGGCGAGGTGAGGAACAGTATAGTGCTAAATCATCGACAAACAGAGTTGCCGATACACCTTCTGGGAGAGACGAAATAATATCATTGATGGCAATTATAAAACATAAGACACTTAAAACACTGCCCTGAGGAACTCCCTCCTCTTGGGGTTGCAGGTCAGAGTATGCGTCTCCAACACGTACCTTGAAGGATCGAGATGCTAAAAACTTTGAATATGTGATGGTAAAAGGCCTTTCATCACCCAGACGTATAGCTTCTTCAAGATGCCGTATCTCCATGTTGTGTCGTAGGCTTTCTTGATATCGAAAAATATGGCCAGGACTCGGTGCTTTAATCAGATAGCTTTCCGGACCGATCCCTCGAAACGTACTAGTAGGTCAAGGGTACTATAACCTTTACGGAAGCCACATTGAAATGAAAAGAGAAGGTGATTGGTTTCTAGGAACCAGTTTAGGCGCCCCAACACAATTTTTTCCAGCAACTTACTCAAACAGCTGGTGAGAGCTATAGGGCGGTAGTGATCTGCGTCCAACCCGTCCCAGCCCGGTTTGACAAAGAGAAGAATGATCCCAATGCGCCATGATGAGGGGTAAAAACCCTTCACCCATATAAGGTTGTACAAATCAAGCAGGAGAAGAGTAGAGTGTGGATGTAGGTGCCGAATCATGTCGAAATGGATCTTATCAAGGCCAGGGGAAGTAGATCTGCAAAGGGACAAAGCGCTTTACAGCTCATAGATGCTGAATAGAGCGTTATCTGGAAGGTTAGATTTTGTTGTGAAAATGAGAGATTGAGACTCTTCCTTTGATTTGTAGGATAGAAAGCCTTATCGTAACGGCTGACACTGCTGACGGCGCAGAAATGGTCAGCAAAAGCATTGCTGGCTGCCAGGCTGTCACTCTCCAAGGAACCGTCTAAGTTGAGTGTGGGGATATGATGATCAGCATAACGGCCCCTGATCTTATTAATCCTCTTCCAGATCTTAGCGGTATGTGCCATTGAGGAAAGTGATGAAACGTAACGGCACCATGAATTTCGGCGAGCCTGACGAAGGGTTCTTTGGCGAAGCGCACGAGCTCGGTTTCGGTCGACCTTGTTGCACAAAGTTTGGTTCTTTCGGAATCGGGCATAGGCTAACTTGTAATTTTTGATAGCTGTTGCACACGCCGAGGTCCATCAGGGAACGGTTAAGCGAACCAAGGCGGGTCGCCTTCGTGGGATGGTCTGTGTTGCTGCATTGTAGATAGACGATGTAAAGTATTCTAGTGCCGCGTCGAGTCCATTGAAGGTCCCCAAGGATGCATTTGTGAAGGACGCCCCTCGGAAACCTTCCCAATCTGCATGACCTAAGTCCCACTTAAGGGGCATGGTTGTATGAGGGCTATTTTTTTTTTTTTTAAGAGCTCATCTGGCGACTGCTTACTTGGGCATTAGTCGCCGTATTAAAACTGGCCTAGTTCTAGGCTACTTTAAAATAAAATTAAAGAGAGAGAGAAAAAAAAAACAATACCCCAAAAGGGGGAAAGGAAGCAAGCTGGTGCGTCGGGGAGAGGTCCCCCCGGCGCAGGAGCGTGCAACTAAAGGAAAAAAACAAACAAAAAAAAACAAAACAAAAAAAAACAAATGCAAAAAAACAACAAAACAAAACAAAAAAACAAACAAACCTTGCTTAAATAATAGGGAGAAGGACGGCCTCCCCCAAGAAGTCAACAAGTCCACAAGTCAATGTGCACGAATCTGTCCCGAGCACAAGGGACAGGCGGTAGCGACCCCGCCCATCCCGGTACTGGGACAGGTATCGTGCGCGAAGATCACCCAGACTGGGACATTCGACAAGAATGTGCCGAACAGTCTGGGGGACGACGCAGTCGTTGCAATAGGGCGCAGGCGAGCGCTCCATCAGATAGCGATGCGTCACACGAGTGTGCCCGATTCGGAGACGACAGAAAGCAACCTGAAGCCGCCGCGGCATTGGGGGATAAGTCCATGGGAACAGTCGCGGCGCAATGGCACGCAACTTTAAGTTCCCTTCGACCGTCTCCCATCTTCTTTGCCAAGCAGTCCGAAGAGCTGCCCGTATTCCTGCCATGTAGTCGATGTGAGGAAGAGCGAAACGCTGGTCCGGTCGCAGAGTCCTCGCGGACTCTTTGGCGCCCTCATCGGCGCGCTCATTCCCCGCAATTCCTACATGTCCAGGAACCCAACAGAAGATAATCTCGACATCTGCCCGGCTCGCCAAAACCGTGGCGTCACGGATATCGCGAACCAGGGGATGCGGATATTCCAATGCCCCGAGAGCACTCAGGGCGCTTTGTGAGTCGCTATAGATCACAATCCGGTCTCCGAACCGGGCACGTCGCGTAATCTCCCGTACCGAGTGGTGTAGTGCCACCAGCTCGGCCGTGAAGACAGACGCAGCGCCTGGTAGAGCCCCGCTGACTTCAAACAGAGGGGATACGGCGTGGAAGCCGACCCCCTCTTGGGACTTGGAGCCATCCGTATACACTGGCACGGTACCAGCGTGACACGATGTGTGCTCCAAAAAGGTCGAACGCAATACTCCCGGCGCAGTACAAGCTTTGGGAGCAGAGGCGTGGCGACAAATAGCCAAATGTGGTACCCTCCAGGGTGGCGTCCTGGGCAGAACTAGGGGCGCCACCGGCCCGAGAGCTATATCCACCTCTCGAAGGAGTTTCCGGGCCCTAAACCCAAAGGGCTTAGGGTATGACTGGCGTCTCTCGGCGGCATAGGCACCATCGAGATCAGCTGCAGATGCAGTGAGAGCTGTTGGCGACTGAGGGAGGCGCCGGGCTCGCGCGTACAGGCGAGTGATGCACTGCACGCGGCGCAGAGCGAGTGGCATCTCCCCAGCATCGACCAACAGGCTCTCAATGGGGGAAGTGCGAAAGGCACTGGTCGCAAGGCGAAGGCCGGTGTGGTGGATCGAATCCACCTTCCGCAATAAACGCTCGGCTGCGGATGCATAAAACTCGCATCCGTAGTCGAGCTTCGAGCGAACAAAGGATCGATAAAAGAGTAAGGCGGTAGCCCTATCAGCGCCCCAAGCGCTGAACATCACGGAACGGAGAATGTCCATTGCGCGGGTACAAGAGACCCTAAGGCTGCGAATATGAGCCTCCCAGGTAAGGCGTCGGTCGAATACAAGACCAAGGAAACAGTGCGACTCAACCACATTCAGGCGCACCCCATTAAGAAACAAATCTGGGTCGGGGTGAAGCCGTGGATGGCGGCAGAAGTGCACCACCTTAGTCTTGGCCAAAGAAAACCGAAACCTGTGCGCTTCGGCATAGCGAGAGACGCGGTTCAATGCCTGTTGGAGTCGACGTTCCAGAGTTGGCATCTGGGCCGCGCCAAAAGAGATCGAAAGGTCGTCCACGTAGAGCGTAGCGAGAACATCTTCCGGCAGCACCGAGGTGATGCCATTGATGCTCAGGGCAAAGAGTGTGACACTGAGGACACTTCCCTGCGGGACACCCTCTTCCTGCTCCTTTGGGGCAGAGAGGGCTCCCCCCACCCGTACGCGGAATCGACGATCTCGCAAAAATTCAGATATAAACATTGGGAGGCGTCCCCTCACCCCCATCGTGTGGAGAGTCTCCATGATACCGTATCGCCATGCGGTATCATAGGCCTTCTCCAGATCAAAAAACACCGTGGCGTAGTGCTGTCTACGAAGGAAAGCCTCGCAGACGGCATTTTCCAGTCGGAGCAGAGCATCCGACGTGGAGTGGAACTTACGGAAGCCGCACTGTGCAGAAGACAGATGGCCTCCGCTGTCCAGGAAATAGGCTAATCTAACATTTACCAATTTCTCCATCAACTTGCACACGCAAGAGGTTAGAGAGATTGGGCGGAAACCGGTAGGAGTAGAGTGATCTCTCCCCGGCTTGCGAAAGGCGAGCACAGTAGCGATTCGCCAGGAGTCTGGGAGAAGACCTTCCACCCAGATCCTGTTGAACAAATCTAACAGAAAAGCCATGCCTCGCTCACCCAGGTGTCGAAGCATGGCGTACGGGACATCGTCCGGACCATGGGCGGTGTCCGCGCACGAAGCGAGAGCGGAACGCAACTCACTCACAGTAAACTTGTCGTTGAAGGGTTCTCCGCCTCTGGAGGTAAAGTCCAGCCGGCGGCCTTCCACGACATCACGACGTGCATTGAATGCTGGCGGAGCAGCATCACGGCTAGAGAATGCGGAAAAAGCGGTCGCTAAGGATTTCGCCACGGACGCGGGGTCCGAGATTGCGATCCCATTCTCCTGGAGAACGGGAGGGGGGTCCTTCGAGAACTTGCCCCGAATCCTTTTGACTCGCTTCCACACCTCAGCTGAAAGGGGTCTTCCCGTTAAGTGAAGACACGTATGCCCGCCAAGAAGAGCGGCGGGCGTGCTTCGAAATATACCGGAACCTAGCCCTAGCCCGACGAAATTCAGCGACAGTGAAATCGTTCGGGCGGCGCTTATAGCGCATGTAGGCATAACGCTTCTGTTTCAGGGCCGTCTCACACTCGGCCGACCACCATGGGAGTGGTCGGCGTGCAAAACGGCCAGACGTCCTAGGAATAGTAGTCAGGCCCACGGCGATGAGGTTGCCGGAGAAGAACTCAACGGCCTCATCTACCGACCTAAACTCCTCGACTGAGATAGAGAATTCAGTCATTTCCTGAAATGCAGGCCACCGCGCCCGCGCCAAGCACCACCGAGGTGGTCTCTCAGGCGGCAGTTGCCCTGAAAATGATATTTAAATGGGAAAGTGATCACTACCATGGAGGTCATCGACCACCCCCCAATCAAAATCAGGCTGTGCATTCGAAGAGCACAAAGATAGGTCAAGGCAAGAAAATGAAGCGGTTCTCGGACAGTGATGCGTAAACTCATCCACGTTTAGGACACCCATCTCAAGCTCTTCGATCAGATCGGCAAGGACTTGTCCCCTGGGATTTATGGAGTAATCTCCCCAGAGAGGATGCCTGCCGTTCAGATCTCCAAGCAAGAGATAGGGCCTCGGCAACCGTGCCACGACGCGGCGGAAGTCCTCCGCGTCGAAGTCAGCTGATGGTGGAATGTACGCAGAAATGATAGTATACCTCCTATCCAGGTGCAGCTGCACAGCCACTGCCTGAAAGGAGGTATCTAAAGACAAAGGAAGAACGGAGACATCATGCCGGGTGTAAACCGCGCATCCCCCAGCGCGGCCATCCCGCGTTGGTGGGGTCGTAAGACCCTTATACCCCAGGAGGGCAGGCAGGGGGCACGCGCCTAGCATGGTCTCCTGCAAAAAAATAGCTAACGGGGAACGGGACGAGGCGAGTCTCCGCAGCTCCTCCCAGTTGGCCCGGAGTCCACGGCAATTCCATTGAAGGAATATGCTGTATGAGGGCTAACTTGAAGGGCCGGCAAGACAATAGGGAAGTGGTCCCTCCCATGGATATCGTCAAGAATTAACCATCGAAATTCCGTGAAGCAATCCGGGGAACAGACATACAGGTCAACACAGCTGAAAGAGTCCGTCTGGACGTGATAAGAGGGTAAAATCGCCAGTGTTTAAAACACAAAGAAAGTCAGATAATAAAAGAGACTCTAAAACACTGCCTTTGGCATTTCGAGTGATGTCACTCCAGTATGGATGACGGGCGTTAAAATCTCCTAGTAATAAGAATGAGGAGGGCAACTGGTCTATAAATTCTTGACAATGATAAACAATGGGGTAGGTAAATAGAGCAAACGGTAAATAACTTATTAAGGAAAAAACCCTCACGGCATCAGCTTGGAGGGTAGTATGTAAGGGGATAGGAGAAACATGGTGGGATGAAGATACTATGATTGACACCCTCCCATGAGAGAAGCTTCCAGCAGGAGCAATATAGTTAAAAGTGAGAAAGCCAGGTACCGGCGGAAAGGGCCGTATACCCAGTAAATTCTCCTGAAGACAAATAACAGCGGGGTGGAGAGTCGTCAACAGAATTTTGAGTTCTTCCCACTTTGAAAAAACGAATCGACAATTCAATTGTAAAATGGAAGATATTATCTGGGACGGTTAGATACCACTGTGGATATCTTTTTCTCTTTTGTGGCCGATATTGTATTTGAGGTTCGTCTCAAAGAGCTTGGGAGACGGAGAGCAGATTTTGAGGAGCCTGCTTTTGCAGGGGAAGAGATCCTAGAGGGAGCAGTAACTGGGGCTTTATTCCGAGGGTTTTGGAGAACCGACCGAGGCCCTTGATTGTAATTCGGGCTCACAACCTGGCGGAAAAGGAAGATCGAAAAGGGATTTGTGGCCGGTAGATCCGGATTCTTGGGACGAGGGTATTTTCGGTGTCTGTGGAGTGGGTCCAACCGCCGCGATTGGTGATTTTGGAGTATCAACTGCTTCCATCGGATCATGGGTAGAAGGGTGAGTAGAACGAACAGGCGATCTGAGCGAGGTGTGTAGAGCTGGGTGTATATATGCCATCGTTTGCATCAGGATGGGGCCTAAGTCCTGTGAAGGGCGGGACGGACTTAAGGGCATAGAATGTTCAGCCATAGGAGAAGAGTCCATTGAAGATTCTCGGGGTTCGGCCGAGTCAGCTCAAGAGGCTGCCCGCTTATTGGTGGTCGATGACCCAGGTGAGGAATCCTTCCTCTGACCACTAGGCTTTGGATCTCGGGGCCGGGTGGATGAATCTTCACTGGTCGATGTTGAGGATTCTTTCGGATAGCGTCTGATGTCTTCAAGCGTCTCACCCTGAGCGTCTCTCCCAGTTAGAGCTGCTGGAGAGAGGGGGGTTACATTGGTTATCTCGGTGTGAGAGCGACACTTCGACTGCATATCCTAATGTTTCTGCCGCTGCGAGTAGATGTAGAATGAAGTGCTTCAGGCTGGTCGGAACTCGAGCATGATGGTCGGTTTCGTTCAGCGTCACGTAAAACGTCAAAGAAGAGCCGGCCGAGTGGCGACGTTTGTGCTCGAGCACGCTGGCGGGCTTCTCTTATATCTAGACGTAGGGAGTCACGCAAAGCTAGCACCTCCTTTTCATATAAGAATATAGAGCAGAGTTTTGACGCAGCACTGTTGGCACAGCGAGGTATTTTGGTGTATTCAGGGCCATGCTAGTCAGAGCTACAATTCACGCAGGAGCGGGGGTGCCGACAGGCACGGCCAACATGTCCAAATTGATTGCAATTGAAGTAGCGTCTGAGTAGTTCGATGTAGGGACTTACCGGGACACGAAGGTACCCAGCTTTAATATACTGCGGCAGTTCTTGTCATTCAAATGTTAAAATTAGTGGGGCGGTTGGGACCCTAGTGGAGCCTAATGTTTTAGCCCCCCCCCCCGTGTACGTGTGTGGCACGTTGGGTACTAAGCTTGCTCTGAAGGCGGGTGGGGTCGTAGTCCCTTAGTTCGTTTGAACGGACGACACCCTTGAAAAAATTCAAACGCGGATGGGGCAAGAGTTACTGGAATTTCAGCTATCGAAGATAGATTTCGCACAGGGTTGTGTTGAGAGTGGGATGACACCTCGACTACGACATTACCACTACTTCTTGACCACATCCGGCGGGGTTCACCACAGCGGGACTCAAAAGATTCATTGACGTCAAACACATCGACTTTTGCAAGTGGGATGTCAGATGATGAACTCATAACAAGAAAGCGAGGATAATCTAAATCTGGGTCTACTTCGTTGAAATAGGGGTCCAACGAGCGAGGGAAGGCTGAAAGGGGAGCTAAGGAACGTTTCGCACGAGAACCCTTACGGGAAGGGGTTGTTTTTGGTTTATAGCTAGCCATTGCAAAAATAAAAAAAACTACGCATTCTCCCTCGGGACTCCCCACCATGGAAGCCTACAAGGGCCCGGCACTACTGCAACTCTACAATCAGTTACGTCCGGTATGTCCTCTTGGAGAATGGATACGGATCCACACCATCTTTAGAAACATAAGAGGCTGCCCGAGTTCTCCTACGCACGGAGAAAAGGGGCCAACGATGGGTTTCTTCCCGGGTATTCGGCAGACAAAGGCGGTGGAGATGCCCAGCCTCTTCCACCTTCATGAAAGAACAATTCGGAATCAATCCGTAAGACGAGCAGAGGTGTGGTATCTATAAGGGCCACTAGATAGGTGAAGGAAGGAGAAATAAAGGGCAGTGGAAGAATGTAATATGGGAGGAAAGAAAGAGGGGCATGTTAAAAGTATTGTTGGCAGCACCATGGGCCCCTTAAGGGGCCCACGGCTGACCCCCCTCGCCACGAGAAGGCCAGAGCCTCTCTGGCACAAACCCCTGAAGAAAAGATCCCGGAGAGGGAGGGGGATTCTGAGATAAATATAACCTCTGGGTCACATTGTCGTATTACGTTACCTTATCATATTTGGGGGGTCGTCCAACCGTCTGAGTTAAAATGTAGTATTTTTAAATTCTCCATTGTCTTGTTACCTAAAGATTCATGTGAGTGTTCGCGTTGTTTTTTGGACTTCTCCTCTTGCGAGCTTAGGTCCTTGTGGAGTGTTTGGTGGCGTGATTGTTTTTCCTGTACGTTTTTTTTTCTGTATTCGCCGTGCGTTAGAATGATAAAGGTTTCGGGTGTAAGTTTTATTAAGCCTTGAAGTAAAGACTCCTCGACTTGTTTTTTCGCTGCAGTGGTCCGAGGTGAATTCCCATTTGTATCTTACGGATATCACTCCTTCCGATACATCAAGGACATCCATCTTATTACGGAAAGGGGACCTTTCGGCAGCGAATACCTTCAAGTTAATTTTCCTTGAATAGTAAGGGTGCCTAGATTCTCTCTTACAAGAAGAGGACGATCTCTGACGTCTTTGAGGCTGTGACGTTTTCCATGAGCAGAGCGAGCGTGCCCCCTCCCCCGCCTCAGGTCTCGCTGTCTGTCACCGTCACCTCATTATCCTTCTGTGTGTGTGTGTATGTGTGATTGAGTTTGCTTGTACAATTTTTGTATCGTTCTGCTTCTCAGTGCGTGTCTTTGCTTCCTTTGCTACCTGAGCCTGGATCCAAGGTTCCCTGGAGAGAGCGGAGGCGCTGCTGGGGGTGGGGAACTTCTGGCAACTAGTCTCGCACTGGGGTTTGAGACTAATCTTAAGAATCTCCTCCGACCGTAGGTTTGGGGGAAACCACATTTTCTCCATCCCATTGTGCGTCAGCATTCTATTTAGTTCATCCGCAAAGCACCCCGGGGAGGAGAGATTTGCGATGTGAGCATAATAGATGCAACAAATAATTTTGGTCCAGTTTTCATTATCGACGTGGGGGTATGTTTTATTTTGCCGAGACTCTGCAACAGCAGCTTTAGCAACCTTGGCGTAGATACTGTTCACTTTGTTTATTTCGATTAGCTTTTCTTTTCAAGAGTTCTTTTTTGACCGGGCAAGCTATGGATAGCGTCTTATGTTCTCCTGCACACTTCGGGCACTTCATAGAGGTGCTATTACATCTTCTCAAAGACTGTGCATCTGACGAGCAAATAGAGAACAAAAAAACGTCCCCCCTGGGGCAGGTGGCCGTGGTGTGCTCTTCGTACTTATGGCACTTGAAACACATCTAGAGGTCGATAAACTCCTCACGTTCGATCTGCTCAGGGCAGACACGGACATTAAAGAGGAGCATACCTCCCTCCGTAGGCTTAACCGCCATTGCCGTATCATAGAATACTATTTTGAATACGTGTATGTACTCCTTCAATTTTATAATCTCAGCTACCTTCGCCCAGGTGTGGTTTTTTCCACCTCGCATGAATTTCTTCAACGGTGTGTTCCGAAACCCATGGGTCGAGGAGTCTAAGGATAATGCTTCTCTGAGTCTTAATTTGCGGCGGTGTGTGAGGTTTTAGGTTAAGTGTTTTTAGGCATTCTGCTGCTTTAGGAGAGGTGAGTGCTTCGCAATCACTCTCATTTGAGCAAATGGCCGCGTACCCATTATGAGTGTCAATTAGTCTTACGACTTCAATTTCAGATCCTGATAAATTTTAGCGACCCCCCCCCCCCCGATCAGGCTTGGGGCCATCGGAGAGGGTCTTCAGCGGTATCCGCCGGGTCTCCCTCATTTACCCTTCCATATCCTCATATGTGATGTTGGAAAAAATAAACTTCAATCGGAAAATCCCCACGGAGTAATTGTGTGATTGTTTATGTTTATATGTGTGCGTGTGTGGTTTGAAAGAGTATCACCAGGTTTAAGAGAAAAGAGAGTTTAAGAGAGGTGTCCCAGCCCCCCCCCCCAAAAAAAAGGCACTTTACCTTCCGTGTAGGGCGCTTTTCGAATGCCTACAGATTGTTGTCCGACCAAGGAGACGCGATGATGAGCGGGGAGGGGGAGGGGGAGGGGTAAACAAGTTCACTCCTCGCCACGGGCGCACGAAAGCGAGTGAAAATTTTCACAATTTTAAATGCAAAATTCGTGAATGAATTTCTTAATACTGCCAAAACTTATCCAAAAAGATTCACCAAACACGCGGTACTAACGTACAATTCTCAGTGCGATAAATATTAAGGCACGAACAAAGTCTTTACGAAAGCAATAGGAATTTGACGAGCTAAGGCAACAAGAGAAGTCCATCATTTTGTCCGCCTCAAATTGGTCCTATATTAGCGATAGAGTGTATTAGTGTACAAATTCGTCCAAATCATGGTTCAGCTATGGGCACAAGGCCCGCAGAAGGCCCCTGGTATGCTCCTCAACCCTACTGCCTCCCTCCAAGCATACCTATCATCAACTTCCTCAGTTAGGAACGATTCGTTAAGGAATAGAGCGCGGAAATGCATCGTAGGACTAAAGATTAGATGGACTTGGAAGCTACTAAATTGCTTCCGATGAGACCCGTGTTTCCCCTTATTAATTCTAAAGACACGACTCGCTCCTGATTCCTTTAGCGCAGGTGTTCTTAAACTTGTGCCTCAATACCCCCAGGGGGTATCGAAACCGCTTCTTCGGGGTATCTAAAAAGGAATCTTGGACCGGGTGCCCCCTAGAATTGAGGGTTTGGCTGCTTCGGAAAAAGAGGAGCACAAGACTCATGCATCTCACAACAATAATGCAACAATAATGTAATGTGGGAAAATGTACAATAATGTAATGAGTACAATATTGTAATTATTACTGCTATATTTATTTATTTACTGAAAATAAAAAAAGTCCATAGAACTTGAAGTTAAAAGTTAGGAGTAGAAGGCTAATATTGGTTGACTTGGAGTTGAACTTTGGGGTATCGGAGATGAAAAACAATAAGAACCACTGTTTTAGAGTTTTGCGAGAAAACAAAGACGCGCTCCGAATTTTTTTTTTAATATTATGGGAAAACGACCAACAAGTAGAGCGCACACTTTTTGGAATAGGTTCGTGAAGTGGTGAACTTATAAATTATTAGAAGATACATAGCAACCGTTTTGGGGACGATAGAGGAAGAGCGTGCATACCTCTTTTTAGCAGTCTCGTTCACCAACGAAGCTTTTGAAAGGAATAGAGTAAGGGGCACTTCCGAAAGCATAGCGCATTATAAATAATAAAGAAAATCACAAAGTTGTAGAATTTAGCTCGAATGTTAACCGATCCAGTACCAGAAAGGTGATATGGTCAAAACTACCTCGATACTCCAAGTTAACCACTATCTTCTAGACTAAAAAATAAATTAAAGTAAGGTAGCTACAGTGTAAGTTATATCGAGGTGAGTAAAAAAAAGTCATAAAAGCTTTCGAGTAAAAGTAAATATTTGCCGAATTTACCTATGGTAGATTAACAAATTCAGAGATTATCATTATTGATGTGTGTATGTAGGTGAGGAGTCTGAGGACGAATACCCATAGTCATCAGGCGATAACTTTAAAAAAAGACTAAGCCAGGACAGTTTTGTTACAACGAATGCAATACACAACGGCGTTCGAGGCGCACCATATTTTGAGAAAACAATTGAAAAGAAAAAGTATTATTATTAAAATAGGGGACTACTATCTGTTGCCGTATTATTTGTGGCTATTCTTCCTCCTCCGTTCCTTCTCGGGATATATCGTAACCTTTTTGTTAGGAACAAAGGAAATGGTGAAAACAACGAAGGAATTCCAATGTAGAAAACGAAGGGAGGGTCAGACGGGTGAAAATAATGAAAAGTTACGGGTATTAGGGAGGCAGAAAGAAGTGAACTGTTGACATAGAACAGAAAGACTCAAAATACGAACTGGTATTTCAAGAGAAAACAGACAATAAAACAATAATTTGGTAGAGATTTTACCACCCACCGATCTGTAATCATTTAAGAGGCATTTATTTAGTTCTAAGCACGTGGGAACCTACAGATTAACGCGGGTTCCGAACCACGAAACAGAGAAGGGATGTCAGACTGAAGCAGAAGTGAAACAAAATGAGTTATGAGAAATGAGTAAAAAAAAAAACAGTCATGGCCCAAAGTTTTGAGGCTGCTATATTTTTCGATAATTAATAGAACTAATCAAACGTTGCATTTCTTTTTAGTATGTTTGTATCATTATTAGAAGGTGAAATATAAAAAAGCTACGAGACCAAACCCATTTTATTAATACAGTCAATTGATGCGCACAATCAAGATTTACAATGAGGGCACTCTTTTCAGGAATGTTTCAATTCGTTTTGGCATGCTGGAGACCAAATTACTCAATTTCTGTTTCAAACAACTCCATACTCCTCGTCCTTCCGACCTAGTTCTTCTTCTCCCGTTTATACATACTAAGTGGACAAAATGGAAAAGAAAGCGCGCCTCGCCCCTCATTATTCATTCGGATGCCTCTGATTCTGGACATGGCGGGCGATTCTATAGCAATCCCTACACGTTCCTTCGACTATATGAATATTTTTGGATTAGGCGAAGGAATGCACAGTTTTATTATAATTATTATTGAAATGCTCAATTTTTAATAAACCTGCAATAACCGAAATATTAAAATAACAAGAGCAGCGGCTTCGCCACTCCTTACAGGGAGAGATTGCGCTTTGCAACCAAACCATCGGTCTGTGGCCTACGGTCTATCAGACTCTAGCAATAGGGTTTTGGCCTACAGGCAAGAAAAAACTTTAATCTGAATTCTTTCGATATAGGAAAAAAAACAATCCCCAGCTCTTTTTTTTCTCCCATCTAAATTTGCTTTTATATAGGAAAAAAGCATTTTTTTCTGAACTCTTAGAAAGAATTTTGATAAAAGCTTCAGATATACGAAAACTTGCAATAATACGAGGGGTGGTCAATAAATTTTGCAATTTGGATATAAGGAAACGAGGTATGAGGAAAAGTGTTTTAGTATTTTTCAATATGACTCCCCTCGACTTCAATGCACTTGCGCCACTTGTCCCTGAGGCTTCGAATTTCCGATAACCACAAATCTCCCGACTGCTGTTCAATCCACTCCTGGACGGCAAGCTGGACATCTTCATCATCTCCAAACCGGCTCCACACAGTGCAGCCTTGAGGTGGCGGAATAAAAAGTAGTCGCTAGGGGCCAGATCTGGACTGTAGGGGGTGGTTGAGCTCCTCGAATCCGCACTGGCGCAGGGCAGCTAGTGCAACTCTGGCCTTGTGGACTTTGACGACGTTGAAGTCGATCATGGGGCGTGAGGTTTCTAGGGACCCAACGGGCAGAGACCTTGGTCATGGCCAAATTGTCGTGGATGATGTTGAAAACACTTCCATGTGCTATTCCAAGTTCTCACTCGATTTCTTCGACCTTCACCCGTCGATTTTCGAGGATCCTCCTCTCCACACGGTCCACATTGTCTCGTTGGTGACGTCTGACGGGTGTCCTGGACAGGGATCATCTTCAAGGGACTCACGACCATAGTGGAACTCCCTATTCCAGCGATCAATGGTTGAATAGGAACGGGCGGTGTCGGTGTACACTGCAACCATGCGTTCATGGATCTCTTTTTCATTCTTGCCTTCCTTGGTCAAAAATTTGATCACTGTGCGTTGCTCAACCTTCTCCATTGTTGAAAAATTTGTGACTGACGATCTGCGATCAGGTACTGCTTCTTAAATAGACGAGGCAGGAGCGTGCGGCTGCAGGTCCTGACTTGTCATAACTTGTCCTAAAACCCCCACAAACAGCCATCCCCTTTCCTCTGTTTTTCCCTACCAATTCGCAAAACATATTGACCGCCCCTCGTATATGAAAAGGTTAAACATGACAATGTGAAATAGTTGAGAGTGGAATTTTAACCCAACTTTGAGAAGATGTGCTTCATTTACCCACCACACTCCTTTAAAGATGAGACCATTACCTACCCCATCCACACCCAAAGCCCCAAAACAAACGGTAAACGAGAAACTCGTTAATATAATCCACCCAACACATCAACTTAATGAAGAGGCGGAAAAAACTAGCATTGCAACCAAGGCTGATTCAGCCGAAACACTCCGCACTCCTCGCGACAGCCAGAGAGAGCGCCCAACTTCCTGGATCGACAGGATAAAAATGCGGCAGTGTTCCGAGAGATAGCGAAACAAAGCAGAGATCGGCGCCGGAATGCGTTGCTGAGAGCCTACAAGAGAACAACATAAGAAGCTCGAACGAATATCAGAGGGGAGGGGGGAGGTTAGAGATGTGCGCCTTTTGTTTACCCGCTGTAGTGGGGCAGGTGATAGAATAGAAGAAGATTGGCTACAAGCGCAATCTTTCAGAGTCGAGGATGAATGTGTATTTACGTACTCAAGTGGCTTAATACTTGGTTTCTTCTTTGTTCACGCTAAATTCTTTTCCTCTTCTAATTAAACGGAGCCAAGGGAAATTATGTCTTACCTAAATTTTCAAATGTCAACCTTATCGATATACTAATGTTGAATCAATAAGGCCAAATTTAAGAACTTATTTAATAATTTTTACGAAAAGGTTCCTAAAAAGTGTTAAAGTTAGGTGACGTGAAAACAAATATACAACCAATGTAGCCAAAAGAAGACGGGGGAGGCTAGTTTACAATTATCATGAACCCACCTTCTTTAATAATCAAGACAACCTTTGGTAGCTAGCTTAAGGAGACGATATCCACCCATTAAAAAAAACCCGCTCAAGAACAACCCAATAAAAGCACATCATCTTACAAGTAAAAATAGCTCACTCTCTCTCTCTCTCTTTTGAGAGGAGAGAGAGTCACAAGGAGTCACAAGGAATAGTAGTACCTCAAAAGACATTGCTGACCATACCGTGGGGGTATTATTTTGGGAAAGCCCTAACCTAGAGCAGAAGAGAAAGTATAGCATAGATGAAGGCTCTCCCCACCCAACTTTCTCACCCACATTTGCGGGCCAGAAAGCTGAAACGATACCTGAATGTGCTGATAAAAAACACAAACGGGAAATTTTTATTAAGAATTGTTGAAACCTATCTACCTTACTCAGATCTATAATCTATACTAAGGTGGTACCATCTAGGTCAGGGGTGTGGATTATCTTGTCAAGTCGAGATTTGAACTGTTCCACTGATGAACTGTTCACCACTTCTGGCGGTAGACGGTTCGACGTTCCGCAAATTTTGTACGAGAAGTTGCCGAAAATGTTAGGATGGAATTGCGGTAATTTCAGGTTGTACCGTGGTTACGTGTAGCATTTGCGTTCAACGTGAACAACTTCCTGTGATCTACGTTTTCAACTCCTCGAATTATCTTACAAGTTTCAATCAGAAGGCCTCTTAACCTGCGCGTCTCCAAGGAGAACAGCCCCAGTTCTCGTACCTATGCTGATACCTTTTATGTCTAAGAGGGGGGGGGGGTCAATTTTGTGGCTCTGACCTGCACCCTTTCCAGCCGTTCAATATCCTTCCTCAGGGTTGGGGACCAAGATTGTACGGCGTATTCAAGGTGTGACCGGACTAGAGAGTTGTACAAGGCGAGAACAATCTGCTTATTTCGTAAGCGAAAATGCCTCTTTATGTACCCCCAGCATTCGCTGGGCCCTCTTGTCCACCTGGAAGCACTGCTTGGAGAACTTTAGATCACTGCTGATTAGCACGCAGAAATCTTTCTCACAGTCAGTGGTATCTAGTCGTTTGCCTAGCAAGGAGTAGTTTTCCAGAGGGTTAGCATGGCCGATGTGCATTACCTTGCACTTGTCAAGGTTAAATGGCATCTGCCACCTTTCTGACCACTCGCCTATCCTGAGAAGGCTATTTTGCAGGCGTTCCACTCCTTCTCGCGAGCTTATAATATCTCCTAGCTTGCTATCGTCGGCGAACTTGGCTATCGAGCATATTAGTCCTTCGTCTATATCATTGATGTAGACGATGAACAATAGATGACCAAGCGCTGAGCCCCGGAAGCACCCCAGGGCATCCCGCTACTGGCTGGCGTTCATTGCGAGGCTATCCCGTGGATCTTTACTCGCTGCCTCCGTCCCGAGAGCCAGTTTTCTATCTATTCGGCTACATTGCCGATAATGCCTAGGGCGCGGACTTTATTTATCAACCTGCGGTGTGGTACCATATCGAAAGCTTTTTGAAAGTCCAGGTATAAGATATCCACACCTTGACTCTGATCATACTCACTCAAAATACCGTGGAAAAATTCTAGTAGATTAGTGAGACATGAACAGTTCTTACAAAATCCGTGCTAGGAATCTAAGATCAGGTTGTGCGATTTTTTTATTTTTTTTTTAAACGCGTTCAAGGCCATGCCCACAACTCAGCTTTCCCTTGAAATACCAGAGATAATTCCCAAGAACTGCTCAGTAGCGTTCCTGCTTCCGCGCGAATTTTTTTTTTAATAAAAGATATTTCATTTATCAAACTCTTTCCTTCCATTCATATGTTAGTTTCTGAAAGTATATAAACATACAATTAAATTTGAAATAATATTTTTTTTAAATTGTGAAATGTAGAACCTGTGGTACATGTGGTATTTGAAAGGAATTCTGTCTGTACCACCGGTGGCGCATGTGGCCTTGAACGTGTTTATTAAGAGCCTATCTGGCGACTACCCACTTGGGAACAAGTCACCGCACTCACAACAACCTAGCACTAGGCTACCTTAAAATATGAATGAAAAACAATAACAGCAATAATAAAAGAAAATCGTAACGAGGAAGCAAGCTCCTGCGTCGGGGAGGGGTGCCCCTGGCGCAGGAACGTGAGACCGACAAAGAAAACAACAAAAAAATAGCTAAATAAAAGGGAGAAGGCCGGCCTTCCCCCAAGTCCACCAGTCAATGTGCACGCACTCGTCAGGTTGTGCGAGTCTAAGTGCTGCACTATACGGTCTGCGATTATTCCCTCGAGTAGTTTGCCTACGATAGATGTCAGACTAATAGGCCGGTAATTACCTGGGCATTCGCGGTTCCCCTTCTTATAGATGAGAGTTACGTCTGCTATTCTCCAGACTTACGGCACCTCTCCAGTTTGCAAAGATTTGTTGAAAATGGTGGCGAGGTGTGGAGCGACCTCTTCACTAACTTCTCGGAGGACTCTAGGAAGAATCCATTCGGACATGGAGAAATATATGGGTTAAGGTTTCCTAGTCTGGCTACTACTTCGTTTCTCTTTAAGACTATTTCGCATAGGTTTTCGCTCTCTTCGAGATGAACCCCCGGCCTCGGAGCTAGACCGTCAACTTCCCTCGTACATACGGAGGCGATATATGGTTCTGAATTCCGTAACACGCCATTGTCATCTCTCAGCGGTCTTATGCTATAGCGAATCGGCTTGCGGCTATTGACATGCAGGAAGAATTTTTTCGGGGGGTCTCTTTAGAGAGGGAGGCAACCCGAACTTCTTTGCTGCGCTTAGCTCTGCGTACCAGTGCCTTAACTTGCCTACACTTTTCCCTGTATTTAAGAAGAAGCCTTTCTTCATTACGGTTGGCTTTCCAGTTATTGTAGGCAGTTTTCCTGTTCCTTATCACTGCGGCGATGCCTCGATTGAACGATCTCGGTTGAAGAGGCTTGCCGCTCCACCTTCTGATGGGAACAAACGCGGACTGTTGGGTCATAACATTTTCTTTAAAATACAACCATTTGTCCGAGGCTCCTTCTCATGCTAAGGGCCCAAGCTGAGCTATTGCATCCCGAAAACCGACAAAATATGTGCGTTGGAAGTAGTGTTTAAAGATAGCAACATGAGAGCGTCTCTCACATGGAATGCGGACGGAAAACATGACTGTGCGGTGATCGCTCCCGCCTACACAATCACCCACGTTGAGTCCGGATACCATGTCTTCCTTGGTGGTAAACAGCAAGTCTAACATGTTCTCACCCCTCGTTGACTCCTCTACCCATTGTGTCAGGAAGTTATCCTGAGCGAACTCAATCAATCTTCTCCCTTCCGCATTGCCTGTCCAGTTCCTCCAGTCAGTCCCACGGCAGTTGAAGTGACCAATAACCAAAGTCGTGCGACTATTTATCAGGTCGGTGAGCTTTGCGTACAGGCTTGAGTCTAACTCTTCTGACTGTCTTTGCGGTCTGTAAACCACCACTACTCGAAAAGAGGAGCTGGTACAATCTATGTCTAGCCCTAAAATCTCGTGACCAGATCACACATGACATTCGACAGCGGGGAAACAGTTCCGGACGTATACCAAAACTTTGCTGCCCTCTCGACAAAGCCGGTCACGGTGGAACATTATATAACAGGGGATCGCAAACTCACCCTCGAAATCTCGCTTGTCAGTATGGATCCACGTTTCTACGATCGCCACGATATCTATTCGGTTATCAGAGGCCAATACAGCCACAAGTTTGTCCCACTTGTTCCGTATCGACCTCGCGTTAAAAAATAAAACGTTTACGGAACGATGGCTAGTCCGCACGCTCCTTCCTCTAACACGTTTCCCGACGATTCGGAAGAAGTGTTGTTCTGAGAAAGGGACGTATTACCATGAGCTTCCTCCAGGTTGCCTGTATCTTCTCCACCAGGAACCGGTTCTTCGTCATCGGCAGGGCTTCCATTACTCTCTGATTGTGGTGCAAGAGGGCCTCTTGAGGTACAATGTTCCGCATTAAGTTGCTCTCGCGGCTCATCTTGAGTCTCCTGCTCGGTGTTACCCGTCGAGTTGCCGCTTGGCTCGTCCCGTGCAACCCTCAACAACAAGAAGGCATTCCTGTCGATTAACTCGGCCAGAAACCTCCTTCCACGGTCGTTTAGGTGGACCCCGTCCTCCGTGCATATGTCATCTCAGCCTAAGAACAAGTCGACCGGGTCTACAAACTTAAGTCCTGTCAAGGCACAAAGGTGACCTAGACGTAAGTTAATAGCAAGAAGTTTGTTATTTTCGTGCGCTGTAATAAACTTCCTGGGTAACATCCCCACGAACAAGGCATTGCTCGTCTTTGAGAGATCCTCTGTAATCTTCATCGATGTCTGGACTATATGTTCCGTTCGCAAGACGCTACCTCCTCTAAGGAAAAGGTCGTTTCCACTAACCATTGAGGCAAGTACGGAGTTCCTGGAGAAATTCCGTACATTCCTGACTTCGTCTTGTAGCGCCTCGTTATCCCTCCCGGGAAGACATCGTACTTCCATCTGTGGCACTTCCCCCTCACCCAGGTGGTACTGAAGGCCTCGCAGCTGCGAGTCTCCCACCACTACGCAATGCGCGCCTCGTCCGACAGGACGGCAAAGCGATTTAGGATTATCAAGGGGTCATCTGCGGCAGGGGAGATCGTCATCTGCTTCTTCTTCTTGCCACTTTTCTTTTCCCTTCGTTCGAGCTCGCACCCCTAAACTCGGGTGAACCATCCACTGCCGGTGCCGATGTGCTCGTCATGGTCGGCTCACTGTTGATCACTGGTGCTTCCATCACAGCTACTACCTGACTTATCTCCTTTCTTCTTCATTTCTTTTTCTTCGATTTTTTTTTTTTAGGAGCCCATCTGGCGACTGTCCACTTGGGCATAAGTTGCCGGAATCACGACAGCCTAGCACTAGGCTACTTTAAAATAAAAATAACAATGATAAAAATGGGAAAAACGTAATAATTAGGAAGCAATCTCCGGCATCGAGGGAGGTCCCCCTCACCCCGGCGCAGGAGCGTGAAACCTACAAAGAATACAATGAAAAAATAAAAAAAATAAAACCTACTTAAACAAAGTGGAGAAAACCGGCCTCCCCCAAAAGTCAACAAGTTCAAAAGTCAATGTGCACAGACTCGTCCCGAGTACAAGGGACAGGCGGTAGCGACCCCGCCCATCCCGGTACCGGGACAGGTATCGTGCGCGAAGATCACCCAGACTGGGACATGCGAGAAGAATGTGCCGAACAATATGGGGGACGACGCAGTCGTCACAATAGGGCGCTGGCGAGCGCTCCATCAGATAGCGATGCGTCACACGAGTGTGCCCGATTCGGAGACGACAGAAAGCGATCTGAAGCCGTCGCGGCATAGGACCATGTGAACAGTCGCGGCGCTATGGCACGCAACTAAGTTCCCTTCGACCGTCTCCCATCTTCTTTGCCAAGCAGTCCAAAGAGCTGCCCGTATTCCTGCCATGTAGTCGGTGTGAGGAAGAGCGAAAAGCTGCTCCGGTCGCAGAGTCCTCGAGGACTCTTCGGCGCACTCATTCCGCGCAATTGCTACATGTCCAGGAACCCTTCAGAAGATAATCACGACATCCGCCCGGCTTGCCAAAACCGTGGCATCACGGATATCGCGAAACAGGGGATGCGGAGATTCCAATGCACTCAGGGCGCTCTGTGAGTCACTATAGATCACAATCCGGTCTCGGAGCCGGGCACGTCGCGTAATCTCCCATAACGAGTGGTGTATTGCCACCAGTACGGCCGTGAAGACAGACGCAGCGACTGGCAGAGCCCCACTGACTTCAAACAGAGGTGAAACGGCGTGGAAATCAACCCCCTCTTGGGACTTGGAGCCATCCCTATACACTGGCACGGTTCCAGCGTGATACGGTGTGTGCTCCAAAAAGGTCGAACGCAATACTCCCGGCACCGTATAAGCTTTGGGAGAAGAGGCGTGGCGACAAATAGCCAAATGTGGTACCTTCCAGGGTAGCGTCCTTGGCAGAACCAGGGGTACCACCGGCCCGAGAGCTATACCTAGCTCTCGAAGGAGTTTCCTGGCCCTAAACCCAAAGGGCTTAGGGTATGACTAGCGTCTCTCGGGGGCATAGGCAACGTCGAGATCAGCTGCGGATGCAGTGAGAGCTGTTGGCGACTGAGAGAGGAGCCGGGCTTGCGCGTACAGGCGAGTGATGCACTGCACGCGGCGTAGAGCGAGTGGCTTCTCCCCACCATCGACCAACAGGCTCTCAATGGGGGAAGTGCGGAAGGCACCGGTCGCAAGGCGAAGGCCGGTGGGGTGGATCGAGTCCACCTTCCGCAATAAACGCTCGGCTGAGTATGCATAAAACTCGCATCCGTAGTCGAGCTTCGAACGAACAAAGGATCGATAAAAAAGAAGGGCAGTAGCCCTATCAGTGCCCCAAGCGCTGAACGTCACGGAACGGAGAATATCCATGGCGCAGGTACAAGAAACCCTAAGGTTGCGAATATGAGCCTCCCAGGTGAGGCGTAGGTCCAATACAAGACTAAGGAAACGGTGCGACTCAACTACATCCAGACAATTTCCAGGCGTACCCCATTAACAAACAAATCTGGGTCGGGGTGGAGCCGTGGATGGCGGCAGAAGTGCACCACCTTAGACTTAGCCAAGGAAAACCGAAACCTGTGCGCTTCGGCATAGCGAGAGACGCGGTTCAATGCCTGTTGGAGTCGACGCTCCAGAGTTGGAATCTGGGCCGCGCCAAAAGAGATCGAAAGGTCGTCCACGTAGAGCGTAGCGAGAACATCTTCCGGCAGCAGCGAGGTGATGCCGTTGATGCTTAGGGCAAAGAGTGTGACACTGAGGACATTTCCCTGCCGGACACCCTCTTCCTGCTCCTTTGGGGCGGAGAGGGCTCCCTCCACCCGTACGCGGAATCGACGATCTCGCAAAAATTCAGATATAAACATTGGGAGGCATCCCCTCGCCCCCATCGTGTGGAGAGTCTCCATAAAACCGTTTCGCCATGCGGTATCATAGGCCTTCTCCAGATCGAAAAACACCGTGGCGTAGTGCTGTCTACGAAGGAAGGCCTCGCAGACGGCATTTTCCAGTCGGAGCAGAGCATCCGACGTGAAGTGGAACTTACGGAAGCCGCACTGTGCAGAAGACAGATGGCCTCCACTGTCCTGGAAAAAGGCTAATCTAACGTTTCCCAATTTCTCCATCATTTTTTTATTTTATTTAAGGGGCTATCTGGCAACTGCCGACTTAGGCATAAGTCGCCGTAAACAAACACCTAGTTCTAGACTACTTTAAAAAATTGAACAGGAAACAACAATAAAAATAAATAACAATAACAAAGCAATAGCAAAAACAATAACAAAAACAACAACAACAATTAAACCTGGTTAAATGAAAGGAAGAAGGCAAAAATATGGAACACTTCACGATTTTGCGTGTCATCCTTGCGCAGGGGTCATGCTAATCTTCTCTGTATCGTTCCAAGGTGACCCAGGTCTCGAAGCATGGCGTATGGGACATCGTCCGGACTATGGGCGGTGTCCACGCACGAAGCAAGAGCGGAGCGCAATTCGCTCACAGCAAACCTGTCGTTGAAGGGTTCTCCGCCTCTGGAGGTAAAGTCCAGCAAGAGGCCGTCCGCGACATCACGACGTGCATTGAATGCTGGCGGAGCAGCATCCCTGCTAGAGAATGCGTTAAAAGCTGTCGCGAAGGATTCCGCCACGGACGCGGGATCAGAGATTGCGGTCCCATTCTCCAGGAGAACGGGAGGGGGGTCCTGCGAGAACTTGCCCCCAATCCTTTTGACTCGCTTCCACACCTCTGCTAAAGGGGTCTTCCCGTTAGGTGAAGACACGTATGCCCGCCAAGAGCTGCCCGAGGGCGGCTCCGTTGATGTGCAAGGGGAATTGGGGAGAGATTTGTTTTTTTGTTTTTTTAATTTTCATACATGGGCATGGTGACCCTCTTTGTTCTACGGGAAGCAATAGTCCATCACCTCTCGCAGTTGCCCTCATTGCAAGAGGTGCTTATAGGCCTGGCAGAGCCAGGTGCCACCATTCAGGACCACCCCTCCCGCCTGGTGGCCTGGCAGTACATCGGCATGGTGGCTCCACCTTAGACGCGGCGTAAAAACATAGATTGTGAAGAGGAAAGGAAAAGGGATTCGGGGAAGATATGGGTGGGGATGAAGCAGGTTGTTAAAAACCAACCACCCCAGACCGGAGCTCAGGGGTTAGGGAACATTGTCCCCTCCCCCCTCAGCCAAAACCGGGACGGTTGGCTGAGAAGAAGGTCAGCATCTACCCTGTGAAATTAAAGGCTCACCTGAGAAAGTTGTGGGAGAGGTTGTATGAAAAGCGACGAAGTAGGGGATAATACAGGCTATCTGAAGGAAGGAAGAGAGGCTAAGCTGGGGCCGGACGGAGCGCTGAGTCCCGTCAGCACGGTGGCCAGGATGGCAAATCGCCGCGCCCCTTACGGAGTCTATTTCTTCGAATTGGTCCGAAGATTTACTGCAGCAGCTTCAATGGGAGCTCCTGCAGCCCAAGTATTATCGTGCTCGATATTCTGTGGGCTCGTTCGAGCTGCGCCCGATACAGGAGTTCCCACCATCTCGAGGCATGCCGTGTATCTAACGACGTCAGCATATCTTGTCTCTGTTCTTCTACCCCCTCTTTTAGCTCTATCCTGGTCTTTTCCGCGAGCTCCCTGTCCGAATTGGGCGGTACTGCTCCCTTGCATCGTGTCTGCGGCATTACTGTCCGCAACAACAGTTCCTCTAGTCTCGTTCCTATTACCTGGAGGTGACCTGGAGATGACAGGTCTCCTGAATTCGTCAACTGCTTCTTGAATTTGGCCCACCTGATTCTTCAGGTTAGTCAATTCCACAATGGAGTTTTCTTCGAATTGACCAAGTTGGTTTCTCACGACGGCCAGTTCGCAGTGGTGACGTTCTTCCGCTTCCCTCATCTTCCTCTCCATTACTAATTCTATGTCAAAGAACTAGCAGACGCTCTGACGAGTGATGTTCCTAAAGTTTTCCTCTTTAAAATATATACCAGACGAATGCCTCCGCACCTAGGACATTGAATTTTTAATTGTTGGGGCCCAGGCATTTTTCTCTATTTACTTTTGTGCTTTTGTCAGCTGAATAGGCGCGCGCTAATATCTTCGATGCTTGTGATCACTAAAATGAGATGGAAAATTTTAGTGCTGGGTCTCCCGCCGGCCGCATCCGCCTAGCAGGAAGGAAGAGAGAGGGTAGAGTTAGAGAGTAACAACAAGGAGTAACAAGGAAACAAAGTACCATAGAAAACCTTACGGTCCATTCAATGAAGGTACCTTTGGACTAGCAGTCGAGCGGGCACATGGCTGCTCAATTGTTTTGCGTCCATAAACGGCCACTTTTCAAGACTTTGTCTAGTCTTGACTTGAACTGGTCAACAGATTCACTGTTGACAACTTCCACTGGAAGTGCGTTCCACTTACCGCAGATAATGTAAGTGAAAAAATTTCCACACAGATTGCGGTTGTAACGCTTCAGTTCAAGTTTGAAGCCGTGATTGCGCGTTTTGTTCTCACTCATTGTGAAAATATCCCGGTAGTCAACATTGTCGAACCCTCGAAGTATTTTGAAAACTTCGATGAGCTGACCACGCAGTCTACGGGTTTCCAGCGAGAACAGATCTAATTTCCTTAGTCTATCCTCATAACTTTTATGTCAGATAGAGGGAATCAGCTTGGTTGCCCTGGCTTGTACGCGTCCAACCTTACGATATCCTTTCGAAACGAAGGACTCCAAAATTGTACGGCATACTCCAGGTGCGGCCGAACGAGGGAGTTGTACAGACAAAGTACTATCTGCTTGTTACGGTATCCAAACTGGCGCTTTATGTAGCCTAACATCCTTTGGGCTTTCTTCTCTGCCTCGATGCGCTGTTTCAAGAACTTGAGGTCGCTAGTGATAGTTACACCCAAGTCCTTCTCAGTGTCACTCGATTCAAGAGCAGTGCCCTTAAGGATGTACTGAGATTTGGGGTTTCGGTGGCCGATATGCATTACTTTGCATTTCCCAACGTTGAAAGGCATTGGCCACGTTTTCTGACCACTCCCCAATCCTTTGCAGGTCCTCTTGGTGTCGTCGGCAAATTTGGAGATTTTGGCAACCATGTCTCCGTCCATTTCGTTGACATAGATAATAAACAGTAGTGGTGCCAGGACGGAACCTTGAGGGATACCGCTAGATACGGGCACCCATTCAGAGGCCTGTCCATTAAAAAAAAACTCGTTGCCGTCTGTCACTTAGCCAGCTCTCTATCCAACTTGCTACCTTGCCGTCTATGCCTTGCGCACGCCCTTTCCGGAGAAGGCAGCGGTGTGGTACCTTGTCAAACGCCTTTTGGAAGTCAAGGTACACAACATCCACCGCTTTATCCCGATCATGCTCACTGAACACGAAGTGGAAGAATCCCACAAGGTTTGTCAGGCATGACCGTTGCCTTCGGAAGCCGTGCTGGGAACTCTTTAGTAGCAGGTTTGACTCTAAATAAGACGCTATCTTGTCCACTATTATGCCTTCCATGAGTTTACCGAATATCGAAGTCAAACTGATGGGTCGGTAGTTTGACGGATGGCCGGGGTCTCCTTTCTTGAAGATCGGAGTCACCTCCGCCTCACGTTGGTCTCTAGGAACGCATCCGGTCCGGATTGACATGTTAAAGATAGCGCACAGATGTCATGATACTTCATCCCACACTTCCTTCAACACCTTGGATAGAAACCCGTCCGGTCCAGGGGACTTATTCGTCTTTAGGTCAGCGATCTTTTTCTTTATTTCTCCTTCGGTGAAGTCCATTGCCTCCAGCTTCCCCCCCCCCCCGAGTAGGAATCCGTGGGCTGGGGGATGGGACCACACTCTTCAGTAAACACTGAAGAGAAGTAGACATTGAGCTAGTTAGCATTTTCTGCATCTGAGTGAGTTAATGCACTCCCCTCGTCCACTAAGGGCCCAATCCTACGATGGATTGGTTTACGGCTATTTACATAGCCGAAGAACTCCTTGGGATTCTCCTTGCAGAGTCTCGCCACTCGGAGTTTCTCAGTACGCTTAGCCGCCCTTATGCTGGACTTCACTCTTCTGGTTAGCCTCCGGTACTCGTCAAAGGCACCCGAGATCTTCGATCGCCGGTACGCATTTCTCTTCTCCCTAAGCAGTTGGTTGATTTCTCGATTAATCCACTTTGGTTGAACAGAAGACCGACGGATGCATTTCAGAGGGATACAACTTGATTGAAGACTCATGAACTTATTTTTTAAATTGTTCCACGAATCCTCAACATCTTCGCATACCGCTAGCCTTATTCCTCTCAAAATTTTCTATACCTCTATTAATTGACCTCTAATGCGTCTTATTTCCAGGCTGAAAAGGTTTAACTTTTCCAGTCGTTTACATATATAATGAAGAGTAATGGTCCCAACACTGACCCCTGTGGAACTCGACTACTAACAGATGTCCAATCGGACGCTTGACCATTAATTACAACTCTCTACCTACGATTTGAGCCAGTTGTCAATCCAATTTGCAACTTCTCCCATTATTCCTAATGTTCTAATTTTTGTCATTAACTTTCCGTCTGGTAGGTACTTTATCAAAAGCCTTCTGAAAATCTAAATACAAAATGTCAACTGACCTTTCTGTGTCATAAATTGAATTTAGGGGGTGAAAAAATTCCAAAGATTAGTCAGACACGAACGTTGTTTTGTGAAACTATGTTGAGAGTCACGTAATAATGCATTCACTTCAATATGTTCAACTAACTATTTTTTCTGCGATAAGGCGCTCGAGCATTTTTCCCACCACCGATGTTAAACTTATAGGGCGGTAATTGCTGGCTGACTCTTTGCATCATTTCTTAAATATTGGCGTTATATTAGCCAATTTACAATCTTCTGGGACACATCCTCTTTCGAGAGAAAATAAAAATTTGTGTTATATGTTCGGCTATGGAATCTTTAACTTCTTTTATGACCCTTGGGAAGATCATGTCCAGACCAGGCGATTTAAATTTATTCATTTTGTCGATGAGTCTCTTAACATCATTAACTGAATACTCTATTGATTTTAGAGGATCATTGCCAGAATATCTGATGTTAGGCTTTAGAATAACGTCGGATTCATCTTTGTTGAATACTGTTGCAAAGTATTAGTTTAAAACATTTCCTATTTTAACATCGTTGTATTGCAAAACGCCATTCTTGTCTTTGATAGGTCCTATACTATTTTGGATTGGTTTCCTACTGTTTACTAGTGCGAAGAATTCTTTGGGGTTTGTCTTACAGTTTAAGGCCACTCTAATCTCTTCATTTCGTTTGGTTCCTTTAATTTAACTTTTAACTTTTTTTTCAGTTGGATATAGTTTTCTTTGTCTCTAATGTTTTTCTCAATTTTCTTTGTAAACCATTTTGGTTGTTTGACACTACCAACTTCCCATGATTTTGATGGAATGAAATGCGACTGTTTGTTCATCAGATTTTCTTTAAAATTTATCCAGATTTCATTTATATGGCTAAAACTTAGGTTGTGATGAGACAAGCTCTTTTTTAACCCCTCCAGATTAGCTCTTTTGAAGTTTAGCTTAGTATCTATTAAAATAGATTACATTGTGGTCAGTATTACCAAATTTATCTCCTATGCTCAGATTTGAAATCAAATCATCGTCACTAGTTAAAACTATATCTAAGATATTAGGACCTCTTGTGGCTTCGTTCACCCAGTGGGTTAGTAAGTTATCGTCAATAAAATTAATTGATCTCTACCCTTCGGCGTCAGAGGTTTTCGTTGACCAGTCTACTCGTCCGCAGTTGAAATTGACAATAATTAGAGAAAATTTGTTGTTTATCTCATTTATTAAACAGTCATAGAATCTTTGATTTAAATCTACTGTTTGATGGGTGCTTCTGTATGCTAAATATACATACATATCTTTTTCAAGATTTAGCTTGACTCGTCTCAGTTCGAAGTCTGTTGGATAGATATTATTTCGTACATATAAAATCACGCCTCCACCCTCCGTCCCTACTCTGTCTTTATGGAACATTTTATAACCTTCTAATTGAAATTCACCACTGAAATCTCTGAGTGACAATAAATCCAGCTCTCTGTAATGCCTATTATATTATATGTTCCTAGTGCTACAAACGCTTTAAGCTCTACTAATTTATTTCTAATAGACCTGGCATTAACCAAAGCAGCTTTTAAATATTTTACCCGTTTACTTGTGCTTCTGAGGTTGCATCGTTTCTCCGAGGTCGTAAGTGAAGTACATATTATCGGAGCGCCTTTTCGAGAGTATTATATAAATTCAAGTTGATTAAATCTCCATATATTTCTTTACCTTTTGTGCTAAGATGGGTTCCGTCATGAGCGAAACATTCTTTGTTGTTAATGAAGCTCATCCAAAGGTCGACGAAGTCAACATTCTCCCGTTCACATATCCTTTGCAGGCGTTCGTTTATTCCAATTGCCCAACTCATCATCGTTTCATTTTTCTCATTTAATCTTGGTAATATGCCGACAATTATTCCATGATCCGTTTTTTATTTGATTTTTGCAATCATTTCGGTATAGTCATTCATCAATTTTTCTGTTCCACAAAGTTTTACCACAGAAAACATCGTAAATTCCAACATGAGCAATTACACGAGATTTTCTATTCTTCAGGTTTAAATTGCTTATCTCTTCAGCCACTTTCTTGATTCCTGCCCCGGGGTAACATCTGCATTTCGCGTTCTCATGTTTTTCGCACTAAAGTGATCAATCAATTCGATTTCTTATTATAGAGTCTCCAATTAAGTATGTGTCATCTTCTGCTTCGGACAAAGCTAAAATCTATTATGCGTCTTTATTTCAATCAGTTCAGTAAGTATAGGTCTAGATGGATGTGTATTGCTATCAATATTATTACTCTGCTCTCGTTGATTTTACAATCACATTCTTTTTGTTCTAAAGCGTTAATTCTGTTTTTTCTTTATCATGTCGTTCAGCAAGTTTACAGAATAAACAAACACTTGACGCTGTGATTCTTTGGTATCATTGTTCTGAAAAATCCGTACATTTTTAATGCCAAGTGCTAAACTAACTTAAGTATCAGTCACCTAAAAAAAATCAGATCTATCTACGAATAATGTAATATGTAAATACTCCTAAGTTGTAATTTTTGCGAAGAACAATAAGTGTAAAACACTAAGGGTTTTTGAAAGAGATATATATATATATATATATATATATATATATATATATATATATATATATATATATAGAGAGAGAGAGAGAGAGAGAGAGAGAGAGAGAGAGAGAGAGAGAGAGAGAGAGAGAGAGAGAGAGAGAGAGAGAGAGAGAGAGAGAGAGAGAGAGAGAGAGTAACAAGGAGTAACAAGGAGTAACAAGGAAAGTAAGTACCCTAGGAGACCTTACGGTCCATTCAAAGAGGGTACCTTTGGACTAGCAATTGAGCGGGCACATGGCTGCTCAATTGTTTTGCGTCCCTAAACGGCCACTTTTCAAGACTTTGTCTAGTCTTGACTTGAACTGGTCAACAGATTCACTGTTGACAACTTCCACTGGAAGTGCGTTCCACTTACCGCAGATACTGTAGGTGAAAAAGTTTCCACACAGATTGCGGTTGTAACGCTTCAGTTCAAGTTTGAAGCCGTGATTGCGCGTTCTGTTCTCACTCAGTGTGAAAATATCCCGGTAGTCAACATTGTCGAACCCTCGAAGTATTTTGAAGACTTCGATGAGCTGACCACGCAGTCTACGGGTTTCCAGCGAGAACATATCTAACTCCCTTAGTCTATCCTCATAACTTTTATGTCGGATAGAGGGAATCAGCTTGGTTGCCCTGGCTTGTACGCGTTCCAATCTCGCGATGTCCTTTCGCAATGAAGGACTCCAAAATTGTACGGCATACTCCAGGTGCGGTCGGACAAGTGAGTTGTACAGGCACAGTACAATCTCCTGGTTCCGATAACCAAACTGGCGCTTAATATAGCCTAGCATCCTTTGGGCCTTTTTCTCCGCCTCAATGCACTGTTTCGAGAACTTGAGGTCACTAGTGATTGTTACACCCAAGTCCTTCTCAGTGTCACTCGATTCAAGAGCAGTGCCCTTAAGGATATACTGAGATTGGGGGTTTCTGTGGCCGATATGCATCACTTTGCATTTGCCCACGTTAAAAGGCATTTGCCACGTGTCCGACCACTCCCCAATCTTCCCAAGATCTTCCTGCAGGCGGGCAGTATTTCCATCCTTTGCAACGTTCATACCAAGCTTGGTATCGTCGGCAAATTTGGAAATCTTCGCAACCATGTCACCGTCCATGTCGTTGACGTAGATGATGAATAGTAGTGGTCCCAGGACAGAACCTTGAGGCACCCCGCTAGTAACGGGCACCCAATCAGAAGACTGTCCATTCACCACCACCCGTTGCCGTCTGCCACTTAGCCAGTTCTCGATCCAGCCGGCTACCTTTCCGTCTATGCCAAGCGCTCGCACTTTCCGGAGAAGGCGGCGGTGTGGTACCTTATCAAAGGCTTTCTGAAAGTCTAGGTAGACCACATCCACAGCCTTGTCCCGATCGTGCTCGCTGAAAACGAAGTGGAAGAATTCTACAAGGTTCGTCAGGCATGACCGTTGCCTTCGGAAGCCGTGCTGGGAACTCCTCAGTAGCACGTTTGACTCTAAATACGACGTCACTTTGTCCACCATGATGCTTTCCATGAGTTTACCGACTATCGAAGTCAGACTGATAGGTCGGTAGTTCGACGGTTGGTTACGGTCTCCTTTCTTGAAGATCGGAGTCACCTCCGCCTCACGCCAGTCTCTAGGAACGCATCCGGTCCGGATTGACATGTTAAAGATAGCGCACAGATGTCGTGATACTTCATCGCACACTTCCTTCAACACCTTGGGTAGAAACCCGTCCGGTCCAGGGGACTTATTCGTCTTTAGGTCAGCGATCTTTTTCTTTATTTCTCCTTCAGTGAAGTCAATTGCCTCCAGCTTTTCCCCCGAGTAGGAATCCGTCGGCTGGGGAATGGGACCACACTCTTCAGTAAACACCGAAGAGAAGTAGTCGTTGAGGAGGTTAGCATTTTCTGCATCTGAATGCTTTAATGTCCCCTCCTCATTCCTCAAAGGGCCAATCGTTCGACGGATTGGTTTACGGCTGTTCACATATCCAAAAAACTCCTTGGGATTCTCTTTACAAAGTCTCGCCACTCGGAGTTCCTCAGACCGCTTAGCCGCCCTTATGCTGGACTTCACTCTCCTGGCTAGCCTCCGGTATTCGTCAAAGTCACCCGAGATCTTCGATTGCCGGTACACATTTCTCTTCTCCCTAAGCAGTTGGCCGATTTCTCGATTAAACCACTTTGGTTGAACAGACGACCGACGGGGGCATTTCAGAGGGATGAAACGCGATTGAAGACTCATGAATGTGGTTTTGAAACTGTTCCAAGAGTCTTCAACAGCCTCGCACTCTTCTAGCCTCGCGTCAGTCAGTTCCGCGCGTAGACCTGCAAAGTCTGCTCTTCTCAAATCCAGTTTCCTTGATTTACTAGTTGCAGACTCTGCCTTGGGGACTTTGACTACGAATCTAATTAGTCGGTGGTCACTGCCACCGAGCTCTTCGCCAACAGAGAGGTCCTCAACGATGTCATCCTCAGAGGTGAAAACCAAGTCGAGGATATTGTCTCCTCTCGTTGGCTCTCTCACCCATTGAGTGAGGAACTCGTTGTTCGTGAACTCCAGGAGTGGTGCGTTCTCGCCACAGGGTTCTCTGGTTTCCCAGTCAACTTGTGTGTTGAAATCACCCATGACGATACACACTCTGTCTTCGACAAGTTCTCCTAGTAGCTGGTACAGATCTCTGTCCTTTTCAACGAGTTGGGCAGGAGGTCTATAAAGCACCAGGGTCCTGTATTTGGCAGCACCTATCTCTAGGTCAACACCTAGTAGTTCATGGTCGGATACGATGTTGCAATCCGTCGAGTTGAGAGTATCCTTGACATACAACATCACACCGCCACCCTCTCTGTCTGGCCTATCTTTCTGGAAGAGCTGGTAACCGGGAATCGTGAATTCGCCTTCAAAATCTCGGCTTGAGGTTTTAATCCACGTCTCCGTTATGGCCACCATCTCAGGTTCCTCTGTTGCTACGAGGCCACGGAGCTCAAGAAACTTATTCCTGATTGACCTCGCGTTGAACAGAAGAACTTTTAGGGAGTCCCCCAGTGTAGGACTCCCTACGCTCTTCCGTTTCCCGGCTTCTTTTGTGTGGTAGTACCCCTCTTTGCCACATCTAAGAACGTCGTTCCAGGAGTGACACGGGCATACTCTCTTATGTCCGCCTTCACTCTGGGTCGGACGCTCCTCTGCGTCCGCTCTACGACATCCTGGATTAGGTTACAGAGTACAGCCTTTCCCTTGAATGAAAGGTGCACTCCGTCCCTTTGGTAAAGGTCGTTTCGACCGTAAAAGGTGCGGTAAGGGTCCAGAAAGAAGACCCCTTCCGCCGTACAGAGGTCGGACAGGCGCTGGTTCAGGGTCACGTTCCTAGAGTGAGCTGTCCGGCTAGGACCTCTTCTTGGGAGCATCCCTACAACGACCCGTTTGCGAGTTCTCAATCCACAGTCGTCCACGGCTCCCATGACCGTGTTGAGAATTTTCTCGCTGGGGCCTACTTTGCCTCCTCGGAGGTAGAGGTCATTCCCACTCACCATCAGGGCAACGACTGAATTCTCGGAGATCTGAGATTTCTCAGCCTCTACCCTGATGTGGTGGTTTCCCCGTCCTGGCTGGCAGCATACCTCCACACTAGTGCGAAGGCGGGCCGCTAGCAGGGGCCGCAAACCTTGTGCTTGGGAATCGCCCACAAGGGTAACCCTCGGACATTTCCGTGCAGCAGAGGTTTGATGCTTTCCTTGCGGAAGCGAACTCTCGGTTCCCGCTTTCTTCTCCATCTTATTTTTCTTCTTCTTTTTCTTATTCATCTTTTCCGCGCTATCTTCCTTTGTTTTTATCTTTTCTTCCTCTGCTTCAACTTTCTCTTTTTCAGCTTCTACTTTATCTTCTGTTTCAACTTTCTCTTCTTCCTGTTTCTTTCGCTTCCTTTTCTTTTTCTTTGGGGGTTTATCCGTAGCATGCGGACCTAGCTCTGGGGGTAGTACTGCAGAAGCAGTGTTTGGTACAGGGCTTGCCGTTAGCTCTGCTATTCTCACCTCTAGCATGCGAATCAGTCCGGCGTGTTCTAATTCGAGTCTGCTTATTTTCTCCTCCAACTTCCTGGATCTTTCCTCGGAAACCCTGCACGTTTCCTTTAGCTCCTTGATTTGGCCGTTTAAAATACAGTCGGTGCAGGAACTGGCCGGGTGGCATT